>CM071956.1:28942500-29465000 GCA_036784905.1 Acrossocheilus fasciatus
CATATCACCTGCTCAGTTATAACAAGTTGGCTGCCAATGCCTCTGTTTACCATTTCATGATATACTGTAAAATTATGACCCAGACTTCATCTGATATCACGTATAATAATGTCCCATGGAGTTTACATAAAATAAATACATTTTATGATTGATTTCATGTACATTTTGTATACATTGATTGTATAATAGACTACTATCTGCTGTTTTAGGTCACCAAAATTCACCCGTCCCTTCATGCCTGCCTGTTTCTGCCCCACACAGACAGGGCTTGTGGTTTGTTGGCATGGAGCTGCCCAACACCATCTGTTCCTCCACCAGTGTGCCTGGATACACACATTATACTGATCAGCATTTCTCAGACGATTACATATGAACCATGCAGTGGTACTCATAGATGTTGACTGGCACAGCAGACTGACAGAAAAAAGAATCTGGATAATTATAATATACATGTGCATAAACTGATTACTGCCACTTGCTAAGGCAAGCATAACTACTACAAATTGCTCATGCCTGTAGTCTAATAGCTTTGAGTCTTTAACTTCAGTGCATAACTTGTTCTACATTCGTCGTGCTTCAGACCAAATCAGAAGCAAAATCAAGAGATTTCACTGTAAATATTCACAGCATCACGACTAGCACAATACTCAAGTTTGCTGTGCTGTGTCTGGGAACAGGAGGAGATGCTAAATATATCCTAACATTAAAACGCTTTGTTTTACAAAGCTACAAATTCTGCTTTCATCCTTCTCTCCTAAACTCCTATGTAACAACTGTCAGAGAGCGTGAAGAGCTTAAGAATAACCAGGAGCTATTTTCAGATTTCCAACCCATTTTCTAACAGACACGTGTCACACCGAGAACATAGCAGCATGGACATTCACAATCCATTTGTGTTTCATTTCAGATCACTTCAGACATATTAATGCACAGCATTAATGTTTTCATCTATGGTCTGATAATAGATTCCAGAGTCAAATCAGTGAACGCAAGGCGACTAAAAGCATGCTCAGGTAAAGGTATTATACTAAATCCCTGTTCATGCTGATATGATGAGTCACTTTCCCTTTGCCCTGCAACATTATGCAGTTCCAAATGTGGAAGATGAGGTAATCAGTCAAGGCTTATGACAAAAAAACAAAACAATCTGTAAATGACATGCAATACAAACACAAATCAGTCTGATTCTGGTTATCATTTTAATTCTCAACAACCATGATTTTTTTTTTTTTTTTGCTGTAAGTAATACTGATCATATTGACTGACACTGACAGAATAGAGCACTATTCGAAATGCTTGCAACAAAAGTTAATTATTTAATTTATTTATTGTAAATGCATTGGTAAGAAGCATTCATCACAAGTAGGCGTATTATTTTAAGTAGGCTACTATTAAAAGAGCAAACATTCCTTTTACATAAACATCTATTTACATGCGTTTTATTCACTACCAAATTCACTGTGAGTAGACATACACCACCATCAGCCGCTGTTACATAACCCTCTCAATAAAACAAGAGCAGTCATACCACTCAAAACATGCATCACCAACAGAAGACACTGGTTTGACCAGACACTATTTTGTGCAGATATATTCTTGCAGTAGTTGCAAAAACATCTATTCCGCCGCGTGTTTTGTTCGAGACTGAACTACATTATCCGGGAGCCAGTGAGCGCAGCAGCCAATGGGCGTCAAGAACATGAAGTGACGACATAAATTCGATCCTTTTATGCGCGAACTTGACTTGCGTTGAAGTGAGAAAACGGCGCGAGGCGAGCTTTTGTCATCATTCAAAGCTGGATCTTTTTGTGTGAAGGTGGGTGTTGCCTGCATTGTTATGGTAAAATGCACACGATTTTATAAATTTGTGCGATGCATCTGCATGAGTGGAGTTAGTGAAGTGTCGATTTATATTTCTGTGGCATGCATATCATATATTAAGAGTTAAGGGAGGCAGGTCTTTCGTCTACACGGAGCGGTTTCTGTTATTGTTAATGCTTGAAGTTCATCAAAACACGTGCATGGTTTACTCCGACCCGCTTTTAAAGGTTCATGTCTTAATTTTTGTCACGTTTAAGTAAATATGTAGTGGTATAATCTGATAAGAATATTGAAAAGTCATGATATCTGACCTATAATACGCTAAGTTTTGTCATGCATCTTCCTGCCACCATGGTTTTGAATTCATAATGCGTTGTTCGTGCATCAGACCGTTGCAGGTTCGAGTACAGCGCGAATGTTTTTGTAGTGTGCAGGAGTTATCATGGAGGTGTAGTAAGAGCAGGGCGGAACTCGTCTTTGTTTGGATCTGCTCTCTAATAAAAGAGCCTTTGTCTCTCCACAATATGCTGTAAAATGACCAACGATTTTGAAGTGCAAGAACACATATATTGACTTATAACGACGAAATGTAGTTTTGTTTGTCCCCAAGCCTGTGGTTTTCGCACGTGCAGGTGGAGTGTTTAGGGGAGGGGGCTGTGTGTGTTTTTGAAGAAAACGCGCCAGTTTTTTTTTTTTTTTTTCCCCGCGAAGCTTTTGCAAACGTTTGCGCGCTAAATTCTCGTCATCTACATTTATTTAATTAGTTGGCTGTACTTTGGGATCCTAGTTTGACAAAAAAAAGTGACAAGACCTCCTGTTGGGCACATCAGTAGGCATCGAGAAAACCATTTATTTTCTTAAAATAAGTACATGAAAATAATAAATAAATACAATGTAAAAAAAAAAAAGAAAAAAGGTGTGTGTGTATGTGACCCTAGACCACAACACTAGTCATAAAGGTAAATTGTTCGAAATTGAGATTTATACGCCATCTGAAAGCTGAATAAATAAGCTTTCCGGTGATGTATGGGTTGTTATGAGGACAATATTTGGCTGAGATGCAGCTATTTGAAAATCTGGAATCTGAGGGTGCACAAAAATCTAAATATTGAGAAAATAGCCTTTAAAGTTGTCCAAATGAAGTCCTTAGCAATGCATATTACCAATCAAAAATTAAGTTTTGATATTTACAGTAGAACATTTGCAAAATATCTTCATGGAACATTATCTTTACTTAATATCCTAATGATTTTTGCCATAAAAAAAAGTCAATAAGTTTGACCCATACAATGTATTTTTGGCTGTTGCTACATATATACCCCAGCGACTTGTACATGACCCTGGACCACAAAACCAGTCAACCAGTTGTGTGTGTGTGTGTGTGTGTGTGTGTGTGTGTGTTATATTTCCTCTTTTAGCTGTAGCTGAGTAATGTTTTGTGCAGTATGCTCAGGATTATGTGTATGTTATTGAACAAACAAGATGTTTAACACTAATGTCACTGATTTGGTTTTCAGGCATACGTCGACCCTCTAGTCTTCTGCAACAATGGCATCTTCAAGTGGTAAGGCCTGTATTTATAGACGTGTATATTTGTAGCAGATGAGGCAGAGATGATCCTTGAATTCTTCAGTTAACAAGTAAAGCTTGTTTTCAGAGATTCAGGTTAAGGAGCTGGACAAGCGTGCCTCGGGACAAGCTTTTGAGGTTATCCTTGGGAGTCCTGCTCCAGATGCCAAGGGTGAGTTCCCTCTCTCGCCTCCAAAGAAGAAGGACCTTTCCTTGGAGGAGATCCGGAGAAAACTAGAGGCTGCAGAAGAGAGACGCAAGGTGCATCCTTATACTTCTCACAGACATAAAATATTCAAGGCGTGCAAGTTAACATTTTAAGTCTTTCTGAAACATGTTAGACAATAATAAATGTATGGAACTTTCTCCAGGAGCAAAGAGTTCACTTATGTTTTTGTATCTGTTTGTGGGAATTTCTGTTCAATCGGTTAATTGACTGCTTTTAAGCTGACAGTTTCATATTCCTAGCTTCAAAGTAAATGCGTTTTTTCTCCTCTTTTCTCTAGTCTCATGAAGCCGAGGTTCTGAAACACTTAGCAGAGAAGCGTGAGCATGAGAAGGAGGTGCTTCAGAAAGCTCTGGAAGAAAACAACAATTTCAGCAAGATGGCAGAAGAGAAACTGAACCAGAAAATGGAAGCCAACAAAGAAAACCGTTCGGCCATCATGGCAGCCATGAACGAGAAGTTCAAAGAGAAGGTACATGTGACGGTGTGTTTTCATAGATGGGTTTTTATGGCGACAAAAATAATTAATACTTTGTGCTTCTGTTTTAGGACAAGAAGCTGGAAGAGGTTCGAAAAAACAAAGAAAACAAAGAGGTCAACTCTGAAGAAAACTGAAACCTTCTGTTACAGGGGATTCTGATGGGCTTTTTTACTTATCCAAAGATTTAGTTTTTTCTTTTGAGTTCACATAAGAGGGAAAAAATGAGGTGTCATCATGGGTCCATGTTCAGAAAACAAACAAGTGCAGGTTTTGATTTGTATATAGCAGTGGTTTTACACATTGATTTAACTCTTCTTCACTTATCTGTGCGCTGTTTAGACCATTTTTTTGTCGTTTTCTGATATTAACGGTCTTCTCAAGCTGGTAGGGACTCGTGTATGATGTGCTTAACATGCCGGTGTACTGTGTTTCTTGAGCTTTTTGCTTTTCTTGAGGTTAGGAGCTTGTTTGTGTGTTTTTCGCTTCAAGCACATGACTGTTCTTTGTACATGTTTATACTCGGTATTGGAGGGCTTTACATGTGAAATGCAAAATTAGCAATAAATGTTGACATCTTTGACGGTTAACTTGTCAAATTAACAGTTGTACCAAATAAAAGCAGTACTAAAACTAGTTCTTTTGGTTTTCTTTTTATTATACAACTAACAAAAGCAAAAAAAAAAGGCCTCTAACACTAGCTTGCTCTTCCTTTTCTATTCTGTCTGCTTATATAATTAAAAAAAAAAAAACCTTGCTACGTGTACTGCGTTAAGTTAATTGAGACTTGTCAGCACTTGCGTATGATTGCTCTTTTGTTGATTTTGATTGCTTCCATTGTCCTCATTTGTAAGTCGCTTTGGATAAAAAGGTCTGCTAAATGTAAATGTAGTTCTGGCATTCAAGTGTTACGTTATGGAAAATGGGTGACTATTTTTAAAGCAGTTTCACAAAGTATTACATATTGAGAAGTCTGTATTTATGTTGACTTGGTGATTAAATCTAATATAGGCTGAAATTGTGGATGTGGACCCTTTCCAGTGTCAGCCGGTCACAGAAGAGCAGGTATAACATGGACTGTGTCTCCCTCTAGTGTGGGAAGTGTTTTCCTGCTACATACTACTTTAATGTATTGTATGCATCTCAACATGAACCAGTCTGCAGTGTTTTCTCCCGGCTCAAGCAAGGTATATTTAAGAAATAGGGCAATAAAAAATATATAAGCAGAGTAATTTTCCATGACATTCAGTGAGCCAAGTGGCATTTGATCATTGCATTATCGGTTGGCCATATTTGAGGGTATGCACAGTTATTATTACTTCAATCCATCGGTTTTGGGCATTTTATTAAGATTCATGATGAAGTGAATGCAATTCAACAAATTGACAACTTTATCTTGGTCAGATAATAATCACAGCTTATTTTACGCTGATTCTTATAAATCTGGACATTCCTGGTACTACATTCTTATATGTATGTAGTATAGACTATAGTGCATCAAAGTAGATGCTTTGGAAAAATACAGGGGGTATTTTGATCAGTTACTGTGATTGAAGTGTGTTGTGCACTCTGCAAGTTTTAAGCCTGTGGGGTAAATGAGATTTTGCAGGTGAGGGAATCATAAGGTTTACATCTGTATTGTCTTTGGTGAGTGGTGTCCCTTTAACTGCGTGTACAAATTACTCCCACATTACTATTCAAGTTTAAGTTTATTGCATGTACATTTCTGAGCTCTTCCCTGCACCCTTGAAAAATGCCATTTAGTTGTCTTTAAACAGACGTCTTCTGTTGAGCAGGAAAAAAGAAGAAAATAAGTGGGTAACCAAACAATATGGAAATGAACAAATTAATAAATAAAATATGGAGGTCAATGGCTACCAGAAACTGGTTACCCATATTCTTCAAAATATCTTTTTTGTTCATCAGAAGAAAGAAACTCGTACAGTAAATGATGACAGTTTTCATTTTTTTCACAATTAACATGCATTCAAATGCAGTTTCAGCATTGGATACCAGTACCATTATAGGCCAGTCATGAAACTCTTAAAGCTTATCAATATATAGATAAGTACAAGCATTTATGGCAACACATGTGCTCCAACTGATTTTAATTTATTTATTTATTGGTGTGTTTTTGATTCTTTTAGACCTTTTAAATGTAAAGCATTTTGAAAGTGTATCTTCGGGATGATGGTGTTTGTTCAGTATTTTAATAACAGCTTGATCCACTGGGGGGAGCATTGCACAAGCACTTCCAGTATAAGGGCAGATGCTGTTATGTTGACACACTGCTGACAAAATGCACGCTGCAGCTCCTGAAAGGCCTGCCAAATACCTCTTCATTTGGCTGCTGTGCTGATATTAGCAACTTGCACTCATTATGTCAGATTTTATCGTGGATTGCTCCTCTAATGCGCACTAATCTGGCTTTAAAGAGAACTGAAAAAGAAGTCGCATTCCTTGTCCTTCAGCGCTGTGTAGGTGTCTTTGTAAAGTATATTCAATACATTTTCATGAGTGGAGTCAACGCGGAGGTCAAAGGTCATGCAGACAATTGCTGGGGTCAGTGTAACGTCAATGCAGCAACACGGCTCTCTGTGTGTCACGATAACGTCTGGAGCGGTCCCAGCAGAGAATGAACTGAAGGTTATAATCACTGCAGGCTATGTCACTTCAGCTTTTTCTCTGAGCTTTTTTTTTTTCCAGTCTATTTACCTTTCCGCCACTCACTCTGACAGAAAACCTTTCAGATGTCCTCTCAAAAGCTGACATCCCCCTCAGATTTCATTTCATAAAGGTCAACAAAATCTCAAAAAGAAGTCAAGCTGCCCCTACATGACCGAATGCAGATAAAGGAAGAAATACACACGTGTTGACAGCACCAGAACATCACTATAATTAGTACGGGCTGGGTCAACAACATACACAGTACAGTACAAGCTTTCATGATAAAGAAAAGGAAAAATCCTTTAAAAAGCTAATTTAAAACAGCTTCTTAGAAATGTACTATATGTATTCATGTTGATTTCACATGGTGAACTTTAATTGCATTTTCAAGAGAAGTTTCAATTAATATCTATTTACTTAACTAAGAAGTAATAACATATTTTTCTTACACATTGAATACATGTCAATGTACACATCTTCATCTTAGTTTTTGAATATAAAAGGAAACTAACTTTATTTATTTATTTATTTACATACATATATTTCAGAGAATCATAGCACATGGTATTTTACAACTTGAATTAACATGGCCTTCTAATAACATGGTCAAATAACCAGTCTTTATTATATAATTTCCTGTTTTATTTTATTTATTTTTTTTCCTTTCTTTTCACATTGGTTGCACCTGATTTGACTCTTTAAATAAGCAGAGAATCAATTTTATAATTTTTTTTCTTTCTTTAGTTTATTTTTTCTTTTCTTTCTTCAGTTTCCTTTCTTTCTTAATAATAATAATTATTTTAATTAGACTTGTTTCTTCATTATCACACTCAACTGTATCACTCTGACATTGTTAACATTATGCCAAAAAAAAAAAAAAAAAATCAAAATGAGTTTTAATACATTTTAATAAATAATGCACTTTAGCCATCTCAGTCATACATATCATAAGCGTTGGTTTTGAGTTAGAGTATCGTGGATTATCTTTTCCCATGTTTACACCGTGCAGTCTCTGTTCAATTAATCTTGGTTATTCAGGTTTTACGCTGTACATGAGTTAACACTCTTATTTGCATATTTGCAGTGTCAGTGTTATTAATCATATACAGTATGAGACCTGTTTGAAGAGCGGATTATTTATCTCTTGCAGGGGTTAATGCTTTAGAGCAGGATTTCAAAACCCAGGGTTAAAAGCGGTGCTAATTCTCTTCCAAATTACACCCATGCTTTAGCCAGGGTTAAAAGCAGCGTTTAAAAAAAGATGATAACCCAGGGTTAAGTGCAGTGTGAAAAGACTTGGAGAGGCGTTTGATTTGGGCCAGTGAACAGCCACATGTAATCACAACTGCTTGCAGCTCCCTATAGAATTGTGCCATTTTGCTCGGACAAAAACCACTCACATTTTCTGTCGAGAATGTTAAAATCTGGTCACGCTGCCCTTAAAATGCGCTCTCATAAGTAGGCGGCAGCTACCGTATGTGAAAGTCTGTGTGACTGGGAATAGAAAGTGTATAGCATCTTTGACCTTGTAAGCCCTTGTGAACTATTATGTTGAGCTCCTCCGCTCTCAGCCCACACCAGTCCAAACACTGTCTCAGTGTGGGACTCGGCCAGAATTTTACTGCCTGTCTGAGCTCTGCCAGGTGCTTCAAACTGCAGCACCTCAATTATGTTGTTTGCATTTTGTAGAAATACTTTGCATCCATAGTCACGCTGCTAATGTTTGCTAGCGCTTTCACAAAGTAGCTGTCACAACCATAAAAGCCTGCATAAAAAATCATCTACAACCATACGTTGCTTACTGATGCACACGTAAACAAAATTTTGCCTTCATATAATTGGAATGAAATTGAAAAATCTACATAAATACACACCATAAAAGTGCGTGCAAATCACGGTTGTGGTTTGTTATTCACTAGATGAGGTTGTGTCAGCCGAAAACTGAAGATCAGCTTTAAGAAAAGCCATAATGTCTGAGACTGCATTGGGTTAGGCTTCATAGATGTTAGGTAAAATCTTGGATTCTGAAAAAATGGATAACAAAGGACGGTTATGATTTCAAATTAAATTAAATATGTGTATTCTAGGGTTTAAATGTCACTAAAAAATGAAAGAAAATTTCTGCCAATGAGCATGTAAATGTCTTTGTGAGAATGTCCTTCCTTTCTTTAAAATGCAAAATGCTTTCTGGAATATTCTCAAATCATGCTGATCATCATGTTTTGTTAATTTCATATGGAGTGCTGTTTACACTAAGTGCAAACAGCAATGGATTCTATATTTACAAAATAGCAAAATAGTATTTTCTGATATTTATACTACTTATTGCAAACAGTGGCAATTATCTGCACCTCAGTATTGTAGTACATTATAAAACAACATGCAATAATAACGTATTAAGTGTAAATTATAATTAAATTCAAATTATTAAATGGATGCCACCTTATTGGGACAAAAAAGCCCTCCGTACACCTACCCTAACCCTACCCGATACTTCATTTTCAACTTTTTAATAATTTCCTTAATTTTTATTGAAAATAAATGCTTTTTCAACGTGTTATGAGATTTGAAAAGGGAGGGAAAAAAAGTTTGGCAAAAGCCGGATTCAAACTCTGATCGATAGCGTCAAAAAGACTATGATAGCCTACACATTTTACCATCTACGCCACTAAAACGGATGAACTTTTGTAGTGTTGTCCAGCCCAATCACACGTTGGTGGGCGGAGTTAGTGTAAATAGCCTCTGCCAACAAGGGGGGCTATTTGCACTTAGTGTAAATACACACTCCGTTAAGGAAAATTTAGAAATATGCTACCAAAACACTAGGAAATTGACATTTTTTTGTGTTCATTTTTCTTCTAGAATTTCCCTATTGTTTTAGTCTAATGAAAAAAAAAAAAAAAAAACCCTGCATGAAATCCTGAAACAAATGCTGCGCCCTGTCCTGAATGAAACACGGGAGACTTGATAAGCGGTAATGAATTCTTCTTCTAGCTATTTATAGTTGTTCCCCTCAGATTCTGCCCACTTGTCTGTGTCTTGCAAGATGGTGCCCACTTCCTTTAGCATTAATTGTGTCTTGATGGATTGCATACGAGGCTGACAAGGCAGCTGAATGCGATTGGTTTAGTGCTGGTTGACAAAAGGTGTAACGGGGTCTTGTTGGTGCTATGTTGAAGACTGTTGAGGGGGCGACTGAATTTAGTGTAACTGCAGTGTGGGCAGATGAATGGTTTAAGTGATTTCAGTTGAGCCAGTGGAAGGTTAATCAGTGTATCTCTCCTGACAGGTATAATTATTTCAGACAAACACCTTTTGGGGCAGGGTCAGGTTTACGATGTAACAAACACATTTTCATGTCCCCATCATTATACAGTATTGTTCAAAATAATAGCAGTACAATGTGACTAACCAGAATAATCAAGGTTTTTAGTATATTTTTTATTGCTACGTGGCAAACAAGTTACCAGTAGGTGCAGTAGATTCTCAGAAAACAAACAAGACCCAGCATTCATGATATGGACCCTCTTAAGGCTGTGCAATTGGGCAATTAGTTGAATTAGTTGAAAGGGGTGTGTTCAAAAAAATAGCAGTGTGGCATTCAATCACTGAGGTCATCAATTTTGTGAAGAAACAGGTGTGAATCAGTTGGCCCCTATTTAAGGATGAAGCCAGCACTTGCTAAACATGCATTTGAAAGCTTGAGGAAAATGGGTCGTTCAAGACATTGTTCAGAAGAACAGCGTACTTTGATTAAAAAGTTGATTGGAGAGGGGAAAACCTATAAAGAGGTGCAAAAACTTACAGGCTGTTCAGCTAAAATGATCTCCAATGCCTTAAAATGGAGAGCAAAACCAGAGAAACGTGGAAGAAAACGGAAGACAACCATCAAAATGGATCGAAGAATAACCAGAATGGCAAAGGCTCAGCCAATGATCACCTCCAGGATGATCAAAGACAGTCTGGAGTTACCTGTAAGTACTGTGACAGTTAGAAGACGTCTGTGTGAAGCTAATCTATTTTCAAGAATCCCCCGCAAAGTCCCTCTGTTAAAAAAAAGGTATGTGCAGAAGAGGTTACAATTTGCCAAAGAACACATCAACTGGCCTAAAGAGAAATGGAGGAACATTTTGTGGACCGATGAGAGTAAAATTGTTCTTTTTGGGTCCAAGGGCCACAGGCAGTTTGTGAACGACCCCCAAACTCTGAATTCAAGCCACAGTACACAGTGAAGACTGTGAAGCATGGTGGTGCAAGCATCATGATATGGGCATGTTTCTCCTACTATGGTGTTGGGCCTATTTATCGCATACCAGGGATCATGGATCAGTTTGCATATGTTAAAATACTTGAAGAGGTCATGTTGCCCTATGCTGAAGAGGACATGCCCTTGAAATGGTTGTTTCAACAAGACAATGACCCCAAACACACTAGTAAACGAGCAAAGTCTTGGTTCCAAACCAACAAAATTAATGTTATGGAGTGGCCAGCCCAATTTCCGGACCTTAATCCAATCGAAAAGTTGTGGGGTGATATCAAAAATGCTGTTTCTGAAGCAAAACCAAGAAATGTGAATGAATTGTGGAATGTTGTTAAAGAATCATGGAGTGGAATAACAGCTGAGAGGTGCCACAAGTTTGTTGACTCCATGCCACACAGATGTGAAGCAGTTTTAAAAAACTGTGGTCATACAACTAAATATTAGTTTAGTGAATCACAGGATTGCTAAATCCTAGAAACAAAAACGTTTGTACAAAATAGTTTTGAGTGTGTACAGTCAAAGGTAGACACTGCTATTTTTTTGAACACACCTCTTTCAACTAATTGCCCAATTGCACAGCCTTAAGAGCGTGCATATCATGAATGCTGGGTCTTGTTTGTTTTCTGAGAATCTACTGCACCTACTGGTAACTTGTTTGCCACGTAGCAATAAAAAATACACTAAAAACCTTGATTATTCTGGTTAGTCACATTGTACTGCTATTATTTTGAACAATACTGTACATCTAGGAATGGTTCGCCCCAAAAAATAAAATTTGCTCAATTTACTCACCCTTAAAGTAAAAAAAAAAAAACACAGTAATGATGGATTTTGTTTCTTACAAACACACAGCTTTTGTCTTCTTAATATTAACTGATGGACTGGAGTGGTGTGGGTTACTGTGATGTTTTTATCCACTGTTTGGACTCTCATTCTGACGGCACCCACTGCTGAGGATCCATTGGTGAGCAAATGATGCAATGCTACATTTCTCCAAATCCTTAATCTTTTCATTTTACATTACTGACACACTATTTTCCTATTTTGATATTGGAAAGTTGTTTTGACACAATCTGTATTGTTAAAAGCGGTAAAGGTGACTTGACTGCAGTTTCCAAAATAAAAGAACACTAGAGGCAGTAAAACTCTGATGCCTTTTATTCCTTTTCACACAAATTTACAGAGTTTCGATTAATAAAGCGTAATTTTCGCAGAATTGCTTTAAGAATATCATGTTATGACTCCAAAACAATATTAATATGCTGGGCGAAAACGTGTAGTAAGGTGCTGTAACGGGGTGGAAGAATCACGCCACAAGGAGAGCTCAATTAAAGTCCCCGGAGGGTGGATTTATCAAACAAAAAAGGCTTCCCCAGTCGGAAAAGGGCGGTGCTTCGGTGAAAGAGTGCTCTCCGGTAAGTGTCCAGGGGCGGTGGGTCCGTGCGGTGCTCGTGGCGGCTGGTCGGTCACACACTGCTCTCTGGAACGGAATTGAGAGAAAAGGTTAGTTCTCTGCTTCATGGAGATATGTCTCACCATCGTTGGTGCTCACGCGGCTTATCTGGCCGCGGGCTGATTAGTGGCAGCTGTGACCGATCAGCCTGTGACGAGCGTGTGCAGGTGCTCCGTGTTGGTTTCCAGGGCAAGGCTGATGAGAGCTCAGGACGCTCGTCACACTCACACAAAAGTTGACCAGATCTGAGAGAGAGACCATCGACGTTGGCATTAGCAGCTCCTGCCCGATGACAGATAAGGAAATGGAAGTCCTGGAGCGCGAGGAACCACCGTGTCACCCTGGCGTTTGTGTCTTTGGCCCGTGCCATCCACTGGAGGGGTGTGTGGTCCGTCACCAGGGGGATCTTACGGCCCAGGAGGTAGTAGCAGAGCTCCAGGACTGCCCATTTGATGGCCAGGGCTTCCTTCTCTACGGCTACGTAGTTCTTCTGGGCCAGAGTCAGCTTTCTGCTAATATATAAGATTGGGTGTTCCTCTTCTCCATGGATTTGAGACAGAACGGCTCCCAGCACCGTATCGGAGGCGTCCGTTTGCAGCAGGAAGGGGCAGCTGAAATCCGGGGCGCGTAGAACCAGCTCAGAGGTGAGCGCCTGCTTCACCTTTTGAAACGCCTCTTCGGCCTCAAGGTTCCAGGACACTTGTTCCGGCTGCCCCTTCCTGGTCAGGTCTGTCAGAGGGGCGGCTAAAGAGGAGAAGTTAGGGATGAAGCAGCGATAATACCCCGCCAACCCTAAAAAAGCTTGTTCCTGGGTTTTCGTGCTAGGCCTCGGGGAGGAGCGTACTGCCTCTACCCTTTTCTCCTGAGGTTTGATGAGCCTGCGACCCACCTGGAAGCCCAGGTACTTCGCCTTGGAGAGAGCCAGGTGGCAGTTGCAAGGGTTGGCGGTGAGTTCAGCCCTTCGTAGCTCCATCAGCACCCTCCACAGACGGTCTACGTGGTCTTCCCAACGCTCGGAGTGGATTACCACGTCATCCAGGTAGGCGGCCACATAGGACGGGTGTGGCCGCAACAAGATGTCCACGCTGCAATGCGGTGGGTGCCCCGTGAAGCCTGAAGGGAAGGGTCCGGTACTCCCATTGGCCACTAGGGGTCAAGAAAGCAGCTTTAGGTTTAGCATTTTCAGAGAGAGGTACCTGCCAGTAACCTTTGGTGAGGTCCAGGGTGGAAATGAATCGGGACTAATAATCTACGCTAATATTTGTCTGTTTCTTTCCTATTCTGTTTCTCAGTCCGTATCCGATCAGATGGTGGATCAGCACCAAGAGATGATGTCTACAGCCCTGATCATCAGCGGAGACCAGGACACCCAGATGACCCCCAGAGATATATCCCCAGTGAAAACCTCGATTGAATACAATAAAACTAAAAAAAAAAACAAAATAACTAAAATATAATAAAATACCTAACTACATAATACTACTATTGTTAGAAATTGCAACAAAATCAAAATAGAAATATAAACTTTTGAACTGCGGGTTTCGTCTGGTCAGAGGAGAACTGGCCCCCCGACTGAGCCTGGTTTCTCCCAAGGTTTTTTTTTTTCTCCATTCTGTCACAGAGGGAGTTTTGGTTCCTTGCCGCTGTCGCCTCTGGCTTGCTCAGTTGGGGACACTTAATTTCTAGCGATTATCACCGATTTGATTGCACAGATACTATTTAAACTAAACTGAGCTAGACAATGACATCTCTAAATTCAATAATGTAATGCCTTTAACTGAAAATTGAGTGTTTAATCTTATCATTATACATTACTGACACTCTATCCTCCAATTTGATACTGTTAAGTGCTTTGACACAATCTGTATTGTAAAAGCGCTATATAAATAAAGGTGACTTGACCTTCCCAGGCGATCGAGCAGCTTATCCACTCGAGGCATTGGGTAGCCGTCAAACTCCGAAACCTCGTTGAGACGCCGGAAGTCATTACAGAAGCGGAGGGTGCCATCTGATTTTGGAACCAGAACAACTGGGCTGGATCAGGGGCTGCGAGATGGTTCAATCACCCCTAACAATAGCCTGCTGATGAGCCTCTAGGACTCGATAGGGCCGTTGCCTAACGACGACTCCTGGCGGCGTTCGGATGTCATGATGGAGAACTTGGGTCCGCTCAGGAAGTGAGGAGAACACGTCGGAGAACTGACCGATCAGATGCTGTAATTCGGCTTTCTGGGTGGCCGACAGGTGGGGGTTAAGGTCCACAACCACGGGTTCCATTGTGGCGAGAGCGGTGAGTTGGTCCCTGGTCCCTATCCATTTTTTTAATAAGTTAATGTGATACCGTTGGTTTGTTCTTCGCCTTCCCAGCTGGCACACACGGTATGTGACAGGGCCGATTTTCTCCAAGACAGTGTACAGACCCTGCCAGGTGGCGAGGAACTTACAGGCCGTGCTGGGGACCAGGACCATCACTCGGTCCCCAGGCTGGAACTTTAGTGAGATGTTCCTGGACCAATGGCATGACTCGGTCAATCCTCTGCCTCATATCCTTGACGTGCTCAAGGCCGGCCGAAGAGGAGTTCAAAGGGGGAAAAGCCAGTGGACACCTGAGGAACTTCCCGTATACCAAACAGGACATATGGTAGAATGAGGTCCCAATCCTGCTTATCTTCAGCCACCACGCGTCGCAGCATTTGTTTCAGGGTCTGATTAAAACGTTTGACTAGACCGTTGGTCTGGGGATGGTATACGGTGGTCCTCAACTGCTTTACCTTGAGCGAGTGGCAGAGGTCAGCCATTAGCCGGGACATGAAGGGGGTTCCCTGATTGGTCAGTATCTCGGCTGGGTTGCCGACCCGGCTACAGAGCATGAAAAGCTCGTGGGCGATAGCCTTGGCAGTGGCTTTCCGCAGGGGCACTGCCTCTGGGTACCAGGTGGCATAAATCGACGATCACCAGGATGTGTTCATGTAGACTTAGGGCAGACTTAGGCAACGGCCCCACTAGGTCCATCCCTATGCGCTCCTGGACCACCCTCCGGGGAAATAGCGGCGCTAGCTCCTCAGCATCCCGATGTTGGGCCGCCTCTGCCAGCTCTATCGCCATCATGATTTCCATTGTGGTTGTTGGGTTCCGCATTCTCACGGCTTGGCAGTGAGACCGCGGAAGAGCATGAAGGAGCCGGTCAATGACTACGTGTTCCGCTGCCTGATTGGCCATCGGATCCCCATCCAAGAGAGTCGGGATAGCTTGGCGGCCTTGGCACGGGCTGGAAGGCGGGGTTTGTATTCCCAGTCGTGGAAATACTGAGCAGCACAAACGGGCGAAAGCCCTACAAGGGCTAGGATTTCCCTCTTCAACTCGTCATACTGATCGGCCGTTGCTGTTGGTAAAGAGAAGTAGGTTCGTTGAGCCTCTCCTGTGAGAAAGGGTGCCAGTGACCATGCCCAGTCTTCGTGCTCCCAGCCCTCACGAGTTGCAGTGTTTTCGAACATCTGTAAGAATGCCTTAACATCGTCGTGAGACGTCATCTTGGGTAGCAGTTCAATGGCTTGTACTCAGGGATCCAGCAGCGGAACGCATTAGGCGGCGGCGACGCGTAATGTGGTGAGCTCCTGCACAGTCTCACCCTGTCGGGGAGCGAGGTGCTCCGCAATTTTTTGCTGACGGATGCTGATCTCCGTAAGACACTGGAGGATCTCCTCCATGTTGGGGAGGAGCGGCCGCCTGTCCAGAGAAAAAACAAACAAAAGAACAGTAAACGGATGGAGGTCACTTGTTGGTGTTTCTTCCTCTAATCTGCTTGGTCGGTCACACACTGCTCTCTGGAACGGAATTGAGAGAAAAGGCTAGTTCTCTGCTTCATGGAGATATATCTCACCATCGTTGGTGCTCACTCGGCTTATCTAGCCGTGGGCTGATTAGTGGCAGCTGTGACCGATCAGCCTTTGACAAGCGTGTGCAGGTGCTCCGTGTAGGTTTCCAGGGCAATGCTGATGAGAGCTCGGGACGCTCGTCACAGTACGTAAAAATGTTCTCACTAAAAAGTGCCCCCAGGTACGTTTATGCCATGAGACCAGGTTGGTTTTGCAATATGCTTTTAGTGACATAATTTTTGAAAGAAAAACAACAGCACAAACGTACATAATTCTGGTTTTGATTTATTTTATTATTATTATTATTATTTTTAATTACTGAAATTATGCTACATATCCTTCATACACTAAGAAACATTTTTAAAAATAGGGCCCAATGTACTGTATACAATAAGGGATTTTTTCATGTTGATTTTCCACGTGTTTTACCCATTCAATTCAATTTCAATTAAATTTATCTCTAAAGCACGTTTAAATTCCACCTTTGTTGGCCAAAGTGCTGGACACATTAAAATAAAATACAATAAGAATAAAACAGATGAACACATGTACATTACAGAGAATTAAAAGCACAAGAAAAAAGATGCGTTTTAACCTAGATTTGAAATCGGCTAACGTGGAGGCAGTTCTGACAGATAATGGCAGGCTATTCCATAGCTTAGGACCAGCTACTGCGAAGGCTCTGTCGCCCCTGCGTTGCAGGCGAGACCGTGGTATTCTCAGAAGATGGCCATCTTGGGATCTAAGTGACCTTACCTGGTTATAGATTGTTAGATTGAGCAGTAGTTTGGGTGGCTCGCCAATGTACTAGATTTATCTAATACATAAAATAAGTAAGCTTGACCAAAGTTCTTGTGGGGAGAAGAATTTATTGAAGGTAGCAGTGTAGCAGTTCTTCAGCAGTGATGTTAGCATGTCATCCTTCAAACAATCTTAACTCAAGGTACTGTCTGTGAGACCAGACCTTTATACCTGGTAACAAATGTGCTACAAACAATACAATAACACCCCATGGAGAGCCAATGATAGTGTAACCTTATAATGACCTGATGTTGACCTAAGAGGCTAATTATATGGGCCATTTGGTTCACACTTTTGTAAACATGAGTACAGCTGGCTACAGTTGATTGCAAATACATGTGACTAAAGTTAATTAAAAACAAATAATCTTTCAATCCTCCCTTTGATAATTTTTGATCACAAAACATACTTTTCAGTAATCATGAATACAGAATGCTGCATACAGGCTCCATTACTTAAGATGACAAAATAAGAGTTCATGGTGAGGTTTGCATTATCTTGAATGGCTAAGTCCTTTTTTATTTTGATGTTGCAATCTTGTGGAAGTGGTGGATGTCGTTGTGTTCTGTGGATGTTCAGGCATGATCATCTAGGTAGCCAGTGCAGTTTGGTCCAAGCTTTGGATGTCTTTGCTCATCCTCTGGAAGACCTGCAATCACACACAGGAGAAAAGACAAACGTATCTTTCCAAAGAAAAGGTTTTAAACAAATCATGCCTAATTACCAATAAAACGGTTCCTATTTAATGTTGGCAGGACACTACAGCGTTTATCAGTGGTGAAATGTTCATGTCTTCGTCCTCAGGCGACAAGCTAGAGCCTATAAACCCTAGTCCCGCCATATCTGGACTCTGAAAAACACTACTGCCATCTATCCCTTGTCTCTAGGCAAATTCACATCAATCCACTCATTGTTTCCCTGCGCTTTAACTGCTGCATCAGTTACTAAAAGATCCTCAAGTGGTCTTTCCCACCTGGATTCTTGTTGTGACAAATGTTTTTTTTTTATCTTTACCCATTTGTTAGGCACTATACCATGGGCCCCCTTTGGTGGTGCCAAAACTTGATTCTTGGCATTGTGTACTGCCAGGCTGAGTCTTTCATCAGTTTGGGCAAGGCTATTAGATGTCAGATTTTCATTGGACATGGGCCAGCCTGTGGCATGTTCAAAAGGGCACGGTCCATTTTCCTTGTGGTTTTCCTTAATGCATTGGTTGTCATCATGCAGTTTTACAGCTGGCTACAGTTGATTGCAAATACATTTGACTAAAGTTAATTAAAAACAAATTTTCATTCAAGATGGTGAGTAAGTCGGAGAGATACCTCGGAGCTAAGTTGTTAAGAGCTTTGTAGACAAATAACATAATTTTGTAGTCGATTCGATATTAGACTGGTAGACAATGCAATGTGCATAAAATTGGTGTGATATGGTCTCGTATGCGGCTTCCTGTGAGTAAACGGGCAGCCGCATTTTGGACCATTTGAAGGTGAGAAATGGAAGAGAGGGGTAACCCAACATACAGAGAATTACAGTAGTCGAGACGTGTGGAGATAAATGCGTGAATAACAAAACCTTTCCTGTTTAAGAAAGGTTTGACTTTGGCTAACCGACGAATTTGATAAAAGCTAGTACTAACTATAGTATTAATTTGTTTATCTAATTTGAGACTGTTATCAAGGTGGAAACCCACATTCTGAATTATGCATTGCACTGTGTTGTGTTTGAGGGCTAAAAGAAATGTCCATGAATATAACTGATAATGTTCTGGAAAAAATATCCAGTACCTGTTTGGTTCTTCAGCTTATTTGTCTTACAATCTAGAAAAAGCTATCACAGCACCTTCAAAACAATCCAACCGAGGTGCCTAGACTCAAAAGAAAAATAGTTTGAAAAAGGACTTTTTAAAAAGTGTTTTACTTTCTTACAATCAACACACATTCCATGAACAAACTAGATCAGAATTCATGATTGCTAAAAGCTTCAGCCCATATTTCAACAGGCCTGACATTATTCTGGGAAGAGTGGACAGCACTTTGTGGGACACGTCCTTTGCATGTCAAACTTGAAATTGATTTTTCCAGAATTCTTTGTAATGTTGCCTTCTCTCGGCCCTTTGTGTGTGCTGGCCCTGATGAAAGAAAGCAAGCAAGCAAAAGCGATGGCATGTTTACTAGCAATCTCAGAATTGCACCTATTCTAGGAGTGATTTACTGTTACTCTCATATGATTCAGGTCTGTCTTCTGCCCAGCTGCAGACTCCAAAGCTCTGGAAGTAGTACAAAAACAAGTAGATTGTGTTTGGAATACTAGTGTATTTATTGCATTACTATTCAGAATACAAGTATACAAAAAACTTGTTTTTGACAGTAGTGATGTTTGCAGACATGGTTGCATATTATTTCAAATTAAATGTAAAGGTCAGGTTAAACACATTGTGGGACACAGTATTCTGTGAAGTACGCTCATAACATTAGTAATATATGTCCATAAGGGCTGACAACTCCCCCATCAAACTGGGTGGAATCTTAATGAAGCGAGGGATGAAGTACTGCAGTAGAGATGTGCGGAGGCTTCACAACATGTTCTCTGGATGGATGATGGCAGAGATGAGTGTGAAGAGAAGGTTTCTAATACATTCAGGAAAAAAAAAAAAAAAAGTATGTGGGCGTTTCTTCAACCATGTGCACTTTTCGGTCTTATTGATTCACTTAAAATACTTTTCCCCACACTATGGCTAGTTTATTTGTCTAGTAACTGTAGACATACATCACAGAAGATTTTTTGCAATTTGTTTTCTAAATGATTCTGAACATTTCTGACCTTTTTTCTTAAAGTATTTTTTCAGAGTATTTTTAAATGTATATTTCACTATATTCCAAAGCATTTTACTTCTGATAGTTCTTAAAATGCTATACATTTTGCCATATGTGACATCTGTTTTTGCACTATATTGGTTGCCAATGCACATATTGTTTTGACAATATTATATATTTGACAATATTTTTTGAAAAACATTTTATTTTGTTTTGTTTTTCCCCCACTTGTTTGCACACATTAAGTGAAAATGAAATATAACCTAAATAGATATTTTAATATATTTAACGTTTTGATAGTCTATGACAAGACCCCCCCCCCCCCCACACACACACACTGGGTATTTTGATTTATACATTTATACATATATTTATATACATATGGGTAGAACGATTTATACATATATTTATACAAAATATATAATATAAAACTATTAAACCTAAAAATTATGTTAAAATTACCAAATAATTACTCATAGATCTGTACTTGTTTTGTCTTTTTTACTTTTAATACTTTAGTTAATTAAAAATCAAATCCTTTTTTTTTTTTTACCTTTTCTGATGTAAAATTGAAAAGGAGTACTTAATACAGTACTCCTATACTGTATTAAGTATTAAAGGGGTAATATGATGCAATTTCAAGTTTTCCTTTCTCTTTGGAGTGTTACAAGCTGTTTGTGCATAGATGAGATCCCTAAAGTTGCAAAGACTAAAGTCTCAAACCCAAAGAGATATTCTTTATAAAAGTTAAGACTCGACATTCAAACACGCCCCCACATATCTACGTCACTGTGTGGGAAGATTTGCAAAACACCGCACAAATGTATACGCAATGAAAGAAGGTGTAACTTTTATTCTCACTGTAGTATTGTTGCTGCCACTGGAGCCATGTCCTGGAGACGCTGTGTTTCATTGCGAAAGCGAAACTACTTTGTTTGGGCTTCCAAAAGTGGACACAACTAGAAATCAGTGCTTAAGTTGTGTTTACAACACTGTTCCAGAACAGTTCAACCCAAATATTAGAGTGTGTGCAGCACATTTTACAGAGGACTATTTCCTGAACCTGGGAGTAGCCTGCCAGCTGCTCAAAGGCTGTTTCTATAAAGTGGGGCAATTCCAATTTTACAAGGACAGTCTGGCTCTTATGACTCACAGCCTGTAAGTATGTTTTCATATTTAAAGAATTTGCCACTGACTATTCAAATGCGAGTTTTGAGCTGTGTAGAGTAGTGCTTGTTGTTCGTCGATTCTCCGATTAAAAATGCAGACATGGTAACATTTACGACACGAAAAAAGACAGTATAGGTCATTATAATCAGTAATTATGTCCCCACTGGATGCAACAAATGCCTCGTTTTTAATGGGTTTTATTGTTTTTGTGTCGCCGCGGTGGGACACGGCCTCACAATATGGTAAGGGGCGTAACATTTCCGTCTCACGCTTGAGGTATTCAGACCAATTACAACGCGCTGGATAGCTGGCCAATCAGAGCACGCCTTGCTTCTCAGAATGATGAGCTTTGTAACAATTGGTGCGTTTCAGAAAGGCAGGGCATAGAGAAGCAACAATAATGTACAGTATGTGGAAAATAATGTGTTTTTTTAACCTTAAGCCGCATAAACACCAAATACACAAAATAATGTTATATGACCCCTTTAAGGCAGGTTCCTTAATACAGCTTAAGTAGAAAATCCACGAACAAACAAATAAATAAAAATTCTGTGCACAGGTGATATTTAATTTTCTTTACAAATCGCACGCATGCACACACACGCACGCACACACACACGTATGCTTAAGGAAGAAGGTTAAAAAAACAAACAAAAGAAAAGTACCAGTTCTTGTCATTTATTTATCTCTTCTTCGTCTCAGAAAGCAGGAGTTCCCATACAACAAAATGTATTTTATCCATGTGCATTCAAAGTTTATGAAGGCAGAATCATTCAACCAGATGGTAAAAGCTAATGTTTGTTAGCTGCAGCTGGAGAACTAACCTCTGCTCTAATGTTCATCATGACTGGATTCAGTTTCTATGTTCCAGGAGCTGAGTTCAACAGTCTCTTACAGCAACAGCATGAGAGCATGAGTGTTTGGATATTCAGTTTCACAGTGCTTTCTGCTCAGCCTCAGTGGGTGGATATGTTTCTGCCTCAGTCATTCACACCATGATACATCTCCTCTTTGCACACTTTGACCCTGGACTTTGAAATTCATCACGCACATCTGACATGGGGCCATTTCACAGCAGACTCAGGACCACATCATCAGTCCACAGACATCAGACAGGATGAGGTTTTCACTCCAGACCTTTCAGAAATGTAATTGTGTTTGCCATCCTTCGGCACAGTGACACCACATGAATATGAGAGCATTGTCAGGGATGTTACACATTGATAAGCATGATTCTCGCTAACAAAACAAATCTAGATTCAAAAGGGGTTGTTTTATTTTTAAAGGGACAGTTCACCCAAAAATGAAAATTTGATGTTTATCTGCTTACCCCCAGGGCATCCAAGATGTAGGTGACTTTGTTTCTTCAGTAGAACACAAACAAAGATTTTTTTAACTCAAACCGTTGCAGTCTGTCAGTCATATAATGGCAGTCAATGGGACCCACGACTTTGAGAGACAAAAAAAACAAACATACACAGACAAAACCAAATTAAACCCTGTGGCTCGTGACGATACATTGAGGTCTTAAGACACAAAACAATCGGTCTGTGTAAGAAATTGAACAGTATTCATATAATTTTTTATCTCTGATCCACCGCAATGTCCAACTGTCCTGAGCGCGTTCACAAAATCTGGCGTGTGGCGCGTCAACGTGCTCTGGCATAGTAGACGTATGCGTGGAAGCGATCTTCTTCTTCTCCTTTCTTGATGTTTAACGGCAGTTGGCATCCAACTTCAGTGGTGCATTACCGCCACCTACTGTATTGGAGAGTGAATTCTATATCATATTTGATATACCAGTGTCCCTCAGGAAACTAAATAAATGCGGAAGAGATCTAAACAATGAGAGACGTATACGCATGACAGATCGTTTCCACGCATGCGTCTACTATGCCAGAGCACGTTGACACGTCACGTGCCGGATGTTGTGAATGCGCTCAGGACAGTTGGACATTGCGGTGAATCAGAGGTACAAAATGATATAAACACTGTTCAGTTTCTTGCATAGACCTCAATGTATCGTCACGAGCCACAGGGTTTAATTTGGTTTTGTCTGTGTATGTTTTTTTTTTGTCTCTCAAAGCCGTGGGTCCCATTGACTGACATTATATGACTGACAGACTGCAACGGTTTGAGTTAAAAATCTTCGTTTGTGTTCTACTCAAGAAACAAAGTCATCTACATCTTGGATGCCCTGGGGGTAAGCAGATAAACATCACATTTTCATTTTTGGGTGAACTATCCCTTTAATTAGAGATTTGTTTTTGTGTCTAGAACAGTCACTTTCCACTATCTATTTCATCCTTAAAATTCAACAAGCGTTTTTTTTTTGGAAGAAGGCAGGGATGGGCTGGCAATAGAGAGCACTAAGACTTTTCCCAGAGGGTTACTCGACTTTTGGGCTGGCATACTTGTCAAAATCAAGTTTATAAAGTTGATTTAAAAGGAGAAATAAGTTCAGAGAAATATTGTCTAGCCAAGGATCCCAGTGGCGTTTTTATGCACTGAAGGACACTGAGGGAAGGAGATGCTACTTTATGTATTTGTATTATTTTTATGTTTGTTTTTAACAATTTGCAAACATAATAGTGTAATGCAACAAAAATGATTATAGTTGTTGAAATGATAAACAATACCCTATACACAGTGGCACAATAGTGGCCATTAGTTCTGACTGAATTGTGCCTTTTCTGGTTGTTTCTTTAGCTTTAAAAAATAAATAAATAAATAAATAAAATACTACTAATCTGTTGTTCTTTTTTTGTATAAATGGCAGAACCCTGTTTGTATTTGTCTCCTACCAATTTTTACATAAAAGCTTGTAGCAGCCACAGAGGGAATTATGCTTACAGAAGGTCAGCACAAATATTTGTATATTGTGGCAGCTTGGCCCAGAAAAAAAACATGGTCTTCCCCTTCAGATTCTTCCTTGGCCTTCAACACTTCTGCCTTTTTTGGCAGCAGTTTTGAGTGCAGGTGTCGCGTTCATTTCACTTCTGAATTATCATTGCAGTGATTGTAAATCCTGCAGTGTCTTGGGATGAAAGCATGTAAACAGTGGAGAGTAATTGGTGATGCCCCTCAGATGACGGCTAAAATGTGTTAAAAAGAAACCAAGTTAGATTCATCTAAACCTCTACCACACAATGAGCTGTAATGTATTCACTCATGATTACAGGACTTTCATCCAACATACAGTAGGCCCATTGAAAAATTATGCCTATACCTACAATATACCGTTTTGTGTGTATAAAATACACACAATTCAGTTTTCACAGATCACAGTTTCCAGCTAAAATGAACACTAGAGGCAGTAAAACAACAACTTTTATTCATTATGATTACAGGGGCAGGTTATTGATTTATTGATTTATGTTATAATGACCTCAAAACACTTTTACCAAGTCCAAAGATTTGTAATTTTAACAAACAATCAACTTCATATATGTGACTTTTCTTCCACTGCAAACTTGCTCAGTAGTGCACCTGATACAGGCATTTGCAATGCTCAGGTGCGAACCGTGTGAAACATGACTTAAGATAAAAGTGCTTAAACACTTGTACTGTAGAAGCAAACTAAAATGGCATGCTTTTAACACTGTCTGTTAGGTTTAGGGAAGGCGTTAGTGTAGCTGGTATGTTATTTTTAAACGCAATAGAGAATGAACCGTTCAGCGCCACTCATCAGCCATAAAGCATCTATCTTCATGTTCATCTATTTTAAATGAAACTGAATATGCTTTTAGTACCGCTTACTGGTCTTATCACTTTGAAAGTGTCACAAAATGGTCAAAAAAGCAACATAATATCATTGTGCAGTAATGATATCGCAGACATGTTTTCTAATGAGGCTGGGTTGGTTCATCACTTTTCCATATGATGCAATGCGTTTGGGAAATGCAGCCAATTTTCAGGGTAAAAAACAAAACAAAAAATAAATAAAAAATAAATAAATGTGGTATAAAAACACACACACTTTTGCTTTAAAAAAAAGTGTCTCAGGATGAAGTTTGAAAGAATGGATGGGAAAGATGCAGTATATGGCAAATTAATAACATTCTAGAGAATTGTATTCTTTCAACTTTATTGTGAAAGTTTGAGGAGGGCCCTTTTCCAGAACCCCTGAGCACCTGAGCAAGGTCCGTATGGAACTTACTCATTGAGTCTGATATGTAAGAACTTGACTGGTCCAGGTCTAAACCCATTTAACACCTCTTAGATGAACTGGGAAAGAAGACCAGGCCTCATCACCTGCTGTTAGTGCCTAACTAATGCCTACATGTCTGAATGGGACAGAATTCTCCAAAGTTTCATTGTATGGTGTAGCATTAATGTTTTATTCTTTCCACTACACTCTGTAAATTAAATGTTGTTTATTTGCATATGGTTCCATAAAGACCCTTTAACATCCATGGAAGTTTTTTTTTTTTTTTTTTTTTTTTTTAATTGCACAATGTGCAATGAATGTTTCTTTTAAGAACTAATCACTGAAATGTTATTTTGGGAACCCCAAACGGTTCTTCTTTACAAAAAAAAAAAAAACAAACAAACAAAAAAATAATAATAATAAAATGTAAATAAATAAATAAATAAGATAAAGAGTAGAATTATTTTATATGCATTGTGGATTCAATATATGCTATGTCTCTGAATGTTTAGCCTGTAAGTGCATTTTTAATCTTGTGTTGTGCACCAATTAGGGATTAGTAAATGCATAATTAAGAGTATATTTATAAAATTAAACATAAGAGATTTTAATTGATCTTAAGTGTTTCATTGTGCAAGATAATGTAAAGGTTCATGTTCAGTTTTCTCTTAATTTTCGCTCAGAGATTATTCACCGAGTCATGGAAACGAGCTACTGATGTGTTCAGATTTAGTCATGGTAGGGGGTAAAATGAAGGATGGAGGGTTATTACACACAAGCAAACAAAGGCTAATGATAATAACACACTAGTAAAACATTCATCAGATCCAGACATTCTTGTTGCAAAAATGGTGGGTGTTATCATTAACAGAGCTGTAGGTGAGGACAGAAGTTGTGGTCAGTTTCATCAAGCAAATTTTCATTACACTAATTGCTGTTTATCGTTATTGCTTACTGACATTATGTTGTCCTTAAATACCTCAACAGAAATGGAAGCTGATTAATGAAATATTATAATCAACTAAGGTCATAAATACTCTACACGTCAATGAAAGCACTTAGCTATGCAAAATGGATTTCATGCGTTGTTGCTTTTCCCAGGTTTCTCAGTTCATAATAGGAGCACATGCTTGCATTGCGTCGGTGAAGCACTCACTTTTACATGCGTCAAATATGTTTCTGGCCTAATTATAACCTAAAAACTTAAAGGGTTCTTCAACTTGCCTTTTGCTTGGTTAAATTAACAGGGACTTGTAACCTCAAGTATAAGTATTTCATCCAGTTTGAATATTTGACAAATTTATTGCAAGAATGAAGCCAGTGTATAAGGACAAAGGATGACAAATGAGCATAGTTGAAGAATGACTGGCTTTCACAAGTGTTTAACTACTGAAATGGTGCAGGGTTGAACATGATCAGGTCCTGAATGAAAGAGGGGGGGAGGGGGGGGGGATGTTCCTGTTCCTTTTACAGTGACGCTGTACTGTAAAAAAAAAAGTGCTGTTCTTCAGGTGAGAAGCTGTGGTCCAGACTGTCTGTGGTCAATAAAAAGGGGTGTACTTGGCCAAATTCGGAGAGGAGATTCAATAAAAATATGGCAACCCAAAACAGCTAGAAACAGAGGTTTAGTGCTTTTCTTGAAAGAAGAAACTACATGCTCAAGCATGCCAATGATTGCTCATAAAGGTCTATTATTGGCAGTTAAAAATGGCAGGTACCTCCTACTCAGAACAAACTGCACAGCAATAGTCTGGCAATACCGAGTGGCATGGGACCGACTTTTGCACAGGCAAACATCACTCAAACACAGTAAATATGTGCATCTAGACACAGTAGGTTTTTAGTTTCAATGCATGTTAACTGAATTATTGAATATGCAAACATTTATTTTTTCTCCCTTACACCCCAAACTTTTCTTCTGCGGCAAAATGAGTGAATAAATAAGCCAATCTAAATTTGTGACAGGTTTGTTCTTTGACCATTTCTTGCTGGAAATTGTTGGATGTCCCAAACTGAATTTTTGATTGTTAGTTTGGTACTATAAACCTGTTGGTTGTTGTTGTTATTATTATTATTATTTTATGTGGAACATCTGAAGATTTAGAAAGTTGCTCAGTGCTGCCATTAGTTTTGTGGCTGTGTGTGACCCAAATGCTTCAAATATGACAAATTAAACAAGACAAATTGCATCAGCCTCTCTAGCTGGCTCTAGCAGACCTCACTCTAAATACATTACAAGATTTGAACTGTTTGTTCACACAATCAGTGTTTGAGACTTGCAACCATTAGTAGCAGGTTTGATTCTTGAATTGTCCTGTTCATACGAGATCTTACTGGAGTGGCTCGAATACTCCAGAAGCTTGGTTTGTACACTAGGGGACTAAATATATTATGTATGTATAGTGTGCAATATATAAATATTTTGGCATTAACTGCTCATTTAAACTGTTTAGGGGTGGACTGTTTAGGGATATGATCAAAATTATAACCATGTCTTTAATATGCAAAGTTTTAATTTAATAATGTAAATTTTAAATAACATTTCACCAAAATAGTAATTAGGCTTGCCACTACACCAAATTGTTTTAAATTAAACAAAACCTTCATGATCTTCATCTCCAACTTACAACTACTGCCAGTATATTCAACTGTACCCACAAACCCTATACTTACACAAAGTGATACATACTATATGGCAAATTTAAACTGCTTTATTGCTTAAATTGACGCAAAATGTAAAGTTATTTGTATTGCCCAGATCTAATCTTCTAAATGTGACTATAAGGCATGAAGATTTTAAACTGTTATAAACATTAGCATCATGATTTTCTGTAAAGTTGCTTTGAAACAATGTGTATTTTGAAAATCACTATAAAACTGAATTGACATTTAAGAAAGTTTAACTTAATGTAACATTAATCAACAGTGGATGCATAATTGAGTGTCGAGCAGTGTTCTAGTAGTTCCAGCAAGACAATATTATAGTTTTATTAATATTATTAATATCTTCAATCATTTTTATTATTTCCATTTTAATTTTAGTAATTTTTTTATATGTCTTTTTGTGATTTTTAGTCATGTTCTAAATATGACAAAATGACAAAAACAAACAATTATATGTGACCCTGGAGCACAAAGCCAGTCTTAAGTCTCTGGGGTATATTTGTAGCAATAGCCAAAAATACATTGTATGGGTTAATCAAAATTATCGATTTTTCTTTTATGCCAAAAATCATTAGTATATTATGTAAAGATCATGTTCCATGAAGATATTTTGTAAATTTCTTACCGCAAATGTATCAAAACGTAATTTTTGAATAGTAATATGCATTGCTAAGAACTTCATTTGGACAAATTTAAAGGCGATTTTCTCAATATTTAGATTTTTTTGCACCCTCAGATTCCAGATTTTCAAATAACTGTATCTCAGCCAAATATTGTCCGATCCATACATCAATGGGAAGCTTATTTATTCAGCTTTCAGATCATGTATACATCTCAATTGCGGAAAAAATTGACACTTAAGACTGGTTTTGTGGTCCAGGGTCACATATATATTTAAATACACACTATACTGTATATAAATACACAGACGACAAGTATACAGTTCAAAATGGCAATCTATGAAAGTTTGGTTTTGAGTTCTGTAAGAATGCTGTAATGCAGATATAAGTTAACTTTTACTCATGGCTGGAGCTGAGGGTAAAGGGACTGGTGGTGATGGAATAGATTTGGGGTGGAAAAGCCCTGTAGGACAGTGAATGACAGCAGAGATGCACTTTTCCTAATGTACTCCCTGTTCCGCTGATACAGTTCTGTCATGGCAAATGAGAGGCTGTCTTGAGACAATGTGAACACTTGAGGGGCCTAAAACTAACTTCACTGTCACAGCAAAGACAAAACACCCAGCTAAAATCATAGAAGTGTGACTGCAGGGC
Source organism: Acrossocheilus fasciatus (assembly GCA_036784905.1). Lineage (NCBI taxonomy): Eukaryota > Metazoa > Chordata > Actinopteri > Cypriniformes > Cyprinidae > Acrossocheilus > Acrossocheilus fasciatus. The sequence goes on from CM071956.1 coordinate 28,971,723, forward strand.
GACGTTTATCAGCCACGCTGGGACGTTTAGTCTGGCCTGTAGTCATTCAGCTCACCGCACTTCTGATTCAGTGCTGTATGGTTTGAGCTCTGTGTAAAATTTCAATATGCAGTTCACAGTACCGCAGATTTTTGGTGTTTCTGTCTTTTATTTGGAGATTATGATAACTTTGATTCTTGTTTTGCTCACAGACCAATGTGATCTCATTAGTAGGTACAATGGGGCTGAAGGTGCCTTTTTCATCTAAACCACTAGATGGCACAAAAACACGGCTTAACGCTTTCCAAAACATTCGCTTTTCAAGATGCACGTGTATATTTGTCTGATCTTTTTATGCGATTTTGGTACGATACGAACAAAATAAACAACTTGAATGATTTATTTTCACACAAAATCTGCTGCTCCATTAATGTTCAATACAACATATTTTTTCTGCAATTATACACTTTAGGCGCAGTGAATAGCACGTTTTTTCTTAAGACGTTGTACCCTATTTGTAGGTATTTGTATGTAAAATGGAATTCAATCACACACACACACACACACACACACACACACACACACACACACACACACACACACACACACACACACACACACACACACACACACACACACACACACACACACACACACACACACACACTTATATAGCCTTAAACAATGCATGAAATGTAGCTTTAAATAAATTGTTAAAACGGCTCAAGTTCAATGCCTGGACCCCTGAGGCCAGAATAGTTTTTGAGGAATTGAAACTGTATTTGTGTGTATAGTACTTGCACTAGGCTTGTCAGATCATAAAAATATTTTACAGAAAATCTTTGACTGTAGTTACATGACATGTTAACTCAAGAAACGAGAAATCAGAATAAACTAGGGGTATTTTTTTTTAAGCAACCTTACACCATGACTCAAGGTTAAGGGCTGCACTGATGAATAGTTCAGACAGCCTGCTTAAAGGAAAGGAAAGGAAAGGAAAGGAAAGGAAAGGAAAGGAAAGGAAAGGAAAGGAAAGGAAAGGAAAGGAAAGGAAAGGAAAGGAAAGGAAAGGAAAGGAAAGGAAAGGAAAGGAAAGGAAAGGAAAGCTTGTTGCGATACAAGAGAACTCTAATTTCATTATTTACATAGCGATGGCCGTGAGTGTGGCATGTGATGCAGTATTCAGTTGTGACTGAAACAGCATCAGTCCTCTATAAGCATGTACACAAGCCTTAATATTTGTCCTCAGCTTGTGACAGCTGAAATGGATCTTGTGAAATGTGCGATCGCATCCGATCACTCTTGAGAAACTTAAAGATGAAGTATGGAAGGACAAACATGCTGTTATTTATCCATGTATTATATTTTTATTAGTTTTGCAGTGTTTTTTATTGTTGTTTCATCCTTAGGTTATGTGGTTTCAAAGGATATTTATCTTCACAAGTGAGAGATAAGTGTGAATGTCTCAATTTCAGGGTTTCATGGGATGTTGTCACAGTTACACTTTATTTTGATCGTCCGCTTATAACTAACTATAAGTAACTTTGCAACGATATGCCAATCAACTTAATAAATTAACAAGAGAATACTAGAATATTTGGTCACACTTCATTTTAAGGTCCAATTCTTGCCATTAACAAACAAATAACTATGACTTTTGCCTCAATAAAGTCCTAATTTTCTGCTTATTAATAGTTAGTGCGGTAGATGTTAAGTTTAGGTATTGGGTAGGATTAGGGATGTAGAATATGGTCATGCAGAATATGTGCTTTAGAAGTACTAATAACCAACCAATATGTTAATAATAAAAAAAAAAAAAAAAAAGTTGAGCCAACTTAAAATTTTAAGGCAACCAGCTTCAGGAGATTTTAAGTTGGCTCAATTTTTTTTTTTTTTTTTTTACAGTGTAGGCATGCTAATAAACAACTAGTTAAAAGTGAGAATTGGTCCCTATACTAAAGTGTTAGTGAATATTCTCATATATATATATATATATATATATATATATATATATATATATATATATATATATATATAACACAACTAACATTATGATCAGCTTCTAAAGATAAAAACACCATTCAAATCATATGATAATTATTTTAAACTGGAATCAGATTAATAAGCACACAGATAGAATCAAAATGAAGCTAAATTCCAATAAATTAAGTCCACTTTAGAAAAGAGCAAATAAAAGGCCACTGGATTCCAATGTTGGAATATATACAGTTTGCCTTTGATAATGTTAAGTTTAACAGTGTTAACACAAGTCACAATGTGCTGTGGTACTACAGAGAAATCATGATCTTAATCTTTACTGGAATCTCAGTTGGCCAGGCAGTGATTCATCTTTTATGAGTTTTTAAAACATTGGTGTCTGGGATACTGTGAGCCTGGAGACTGTAGTGTAGACCATACACCTTTTAAAGCCTAGCTTAGTTCATCTGTGAACATTTAAGCCCACCTTCTCTGATTTGACTGGCCACCTTAATCATTATGGCTGTTCACCGAAACTAGGTACTGTACTTCTTTTAAATAAGTAATCTACTTGTATTTGCCATGTTGTCATTGTCATGTGACCTAGCATCCGTTATGTTTCTTCACTGCCATTCATAAATCCTCTCCTGTGGCCTCACAAGATAGGAAAGTGTCTACTTGATATGCACTTCAGAATCTTGCTGTTTTATGAATGCTGTGAATTTGACATACTCCTCTATTCACATACAGTTTTTCACTTACTTCATTGTAAGGAAGTATGATCAATTTTTGATACAGCTAAAGACATCGACAAGCACTCGTAGACCGCTGAGAAGGACCAGCCTAAAACTCTAATTATCAAGGTCAATATTTTGGTCTGCTTATTTGCAAATCTATTAAGTTTTGTATTTAAATGTCTAGATCCACTATCTTGCTTGTTGACTAGTGCTGGCCGGCTGACAAAATAACGATAATTCATAATTATGTTAGACTGAGCTTTAACCTATTTGCAGTTCTATCATATCTCTGTGTCCAGTAAATTATACACATCAGAGAGAGAGAGACGCTGTATTTGATCAGTGTTGCTGGACTTCATTTTCTTCATGTGTTTATATTCTAGTACTGATTCAGTGTTGTTTCACCTCTGTGGTTGTTTCTCTCCATTGGCTTCTTTGTTTAGTAACCTCTTCAGAGTCTATCATTGGCATAATTGGCATAATTCTAACAGTAGCTGGGTTTCCATCACCCTGTTTCAATGCGCATTTTGAAGTAGGCTATCGCATGAGAAACGAGTGATGAAAACGCCAAATTTCGAATAAAAATCCCTTCATTTTCAAAAAAAAAAAATTACGCTCCCTTGAGGTGGTTTTGACTTGTGCGAAAAAGGGTTAATGCAAATAATGGGAGATGGAAATGCATTTTGCGAATAAATTCCTCCAAGCTCATCAAAAAAGTAATGTGACTGCGTTATGAGACGGGATAACTTGACTAGCAGCGGACCGATCTCGTTCACAACATCTGAAATGTTGTTATGGTTGTTCTGAAATGCCTCATCAAAGTATTTCTGTATAATTGTCTTACATGACTGTGTTCCCAAACAGCAGCATTCACCTCCGAAAGCAATGACAGCATTTATTGTGTTTTGCCTGCTCGCTCTGAGACGCAATTCATTTTTCTTATATGAAAATGATTATATTCAGTAGCTTATCCTAGTTTTCTATAGGCTATTTAGTGCCAGTTTACCAGGAAGTGACGATTTTGTTCTCTTTGAAACGGTGCTCGTTTGCAAATGTTTCATGCGATATTCCAAATTTGCGCATAAGTTAAATTCGCAACTTTGGATGGAAACCGGCTAGAGAGAGAAATCTGGTTATACTTTCCATTAGTCTCCACTGATGCACATGTAGAGGTCTCCTCAGTTGTGGGTGTATTGTTAGCATCCTCAGATCTGCACCTGTGATTCTTGGCTTTTGCTCCTTGTTTTTGGATTATTGTTTTGTTTGAATAAAGTTGCATTTGGATCCTACTCTTCTCCCCTGTCTCTGAGATCGCCAGCATTACACAAAGATTGACAGCCACTAACCTAACTAGCCAATACTGAAAAAAGAGAAAGAAAACCCAGATTAACCCAACATTTGGGTAGAAAAAAATAATCCAACATTTTTAGAGTGTAGGAAATGAATTTACAATTTTCATTTAATTTGATTAGATTTTTTGGTCCCACTTTAGGCTATATTAAGTGGCTTTGACTACTACTGTATGTACTTACATCAATAAATAAGTACAATGTATTTTTTGTTCATATTGTATTGCAAAACACTTTTTCTGCTATTGAGGGGGGATACGGGTAAGGTTAGGGACAGGTTTGGGGGTATGGGTAGGTTTAATGGTGGGTTAAGGTGTGAGGGATGGGTCAACAGTGTAATTATAAATGTAATTACAGAAATTAATTACAGATGTAACTACAAACAGGTATTTTTTAAAATATATAAGTACAACGTAAAAACATGTATGTACACAATAAGTGCATTGTACCAAATGATTAATTTAAATGTAAATACATAGTTGTTAAGGCCACCTAATATAAAGTGGGACCAAAATACCTATATGTAGTTACGTCTGTAATTAATTTCTGTAATTACATTTATAATTACACTGTTGACCCATCACTTACACCTTAACCCACCCTTAAACCTACCCATACCACCAAACCTGTCCCTAACCTTACCCGTATCCCACCTCAATAGCAGCAAAAGTGTTTTGCAATACGATATGAACACAATAAGTACATTGTACTTATTTTTTGATGTTAGTACATAGTAGTTAAGGCCACCTAATATAAAGTGTGACCAAAAAAAAAACTTTTCCATCACATACATCATACTGTCCAAAATGTCAGACAGATCAGTGAACAGCAATGATATGAAGAGTTGAGAAAGGTACTCAACCTTTTGACTTTGACATGACAAATTGATGGAAGAGTAATACAGACCTTAATGAAAACAAAACTCTGAGCCACTGGGGATCTTAAAACAATAGCTCATTAACATACTCATTTCCTATCCATCAGCATGCAGGATTGGAGCAACACTGCCAATCTTTCCTCACAGGAATGACAGACAGAGAGAGTCTCCTTTATTTTAAAGGAATGTTCCAGATTCACTACAAAAGTTGGGGTCAATTAACAGTTTTTCTAATATAATGGTGATTACCACAAAAAAATATTTGGACTCATCCCTCATTTGCTTTTATGTAATAGCAATCACTTAAAATGGGGATACATTGGACAATAGAGGTGTACAAGGCAGACATATGTTCATGTTCTCATATTTGTGACCCTGGACCACAAAACCAGTCTTAAGTCGCTGGGGCATATTTGTAGCAATAACCAAAAACACATTGTATGGGTCAAAATTATCAACTTTTATTTTATGCCAAAAATCATTAGGATATTAAGTAAAGATCATGTTCCATGAAAATATTTTGTAAATTTCTTACCGTAAATATATCAAAACTTCATTTTTGATTAGTAATAAGCTTTGCTAAGAACTTCATTTGGACAACTTTAAAGGCGATTTTCTCAATATTTAGATTTTTTTGCTGATCCTAACAAACCATGCATCAATGGAAAGATTATTTATTCAGCTTTCAGATGATGTATGAATCTCAATTTCAAAAAATTGACACTTAAGACTGGTTTTGTGGTCCAGGGTCACATTTGTGCTTAATCACATGAATTTATCTTTAATATGTTGTCTGTTTACTGGTATTTTTGGTGGATGAACATACTTTTTTTTTCTTCATCAAAACTAAATTCTGTTTTTGGAATTATTTTTGGTCACACTTTATATTAGGTGGCCTTAACTACTATGTACTTACATCAAAAATAAGTACAATGTACTTTTTGTGTTCATATTGTGTTGCAAAACACTTCTGCTGCTATTGAGGGGGATACAGGTAAGGTTAGGGACAGGTTTGGTGGTAGGGGTAGGTTTAATGTGTAAGGGATAGGTCAACAGTGTAATTATAAATGTAATTACAGAAATTAATTGCATGTGTAATTACATAAAGGTATTATTAACAATACAAGTACAATGTAAGACCATCTATGTACACAATAAGTGCATTGTACCAAATTATTAATTTAAACGTAAGTACATAGTAGTTAAGGCCACCTAATATAAAGTAGGACCTTATTTTTCAACAGATACTTTTCTGATATTTATGTATCAGTGTTTGTACTGTCGGAACGACCCTGAATTTGCTGTAAAGAATGAGCAATTGACAAATTTCTATTTGCTCAGCCGCAATTCTTTCCCCCCTCTTCTTCAAGGTAAAACATTTCCAACACTAGCACAAGTGTTTCTTTGTATGTAAGTGCAGAGGTCAGAATGTGATGTGCTTGTTCTGTCTGATAATAAACTGAAGACACAGATGTCCCTATCTGAATGAATTTCTTTGCTTGTATGAGAAGAACACAGACATCTTTGATTATGATGGCATTAAAACACTCATAAAATAAAGTGAAGAAACAAAAAAACTGTTACTGCAAGGGACCCTGTTCAAGAAATATGTATCTATCACTAACCCAGATGCCTTTACATATCCTAAAATGCTGTCGTTATTTATGTAGGAGCTGGATTAAACACTAAAACTGTGTAACATCGCTGTTGAGTGACAATTTTGCTCATTGTTTGGGCACTTGGCTATTCTGGCCGCCCCGCTAAAACAAGAATATAAATAAGAAATTATTTTCTAAACTGCAATTTCCGATTACCTTAACTACAATATTAACAAATATGAAATGAGCAGCATAACACATTGCTTGTTTACATTTGTGTCATTCATTCACAGCATTTTCTCATAATTTTGTGGCAATCAAACTCTTATTTTACCTTATTAACTATAAAATGTATTAAAAAAACGGATACATTATTATTATAATATTAGAATAAATATTAAAATCAATAACTGCAGTAACAAATTTGAAGCTGTACAAATCTCTTTTGGTAAATTTGCATCTTTATAGTCAAATTGCACACTTAACCTTTAACATTATTGTTTTTTTGTGCCTTACAAACACTGTTATTTCCTTCAGGAAATGCAAATCTAGTTCTATAAGCAACTCATGTGTTCAGTTTTATTGGAATATTGCCTGGGGCTGATAACTGCAATCAGTAATGTTTTTCTGTGAGCTGAGACGGGTACACAAGATCACTGTCTGGAAAAACTCCTTATTTTGCTTCTTCAGTTTCTTCATCAACCTTAACCGCATCAGGCATCCAGAGGTGCGTGATTTCAATAAGGAACGTTTCTGCAGCATCAAAATGCTTGCTCCTAAATTGCTTACATATTGCCCCATCACAACAAGTCACTTTTATTTACATAGCACTTAACAAGGAAATAGTGTCAATAATGCAAAGAAAATTCTTTTTTGCCATAAAGCAGTTCTAAAAAGAGTACCACAATAAACAGTCATTCATTGCAAATCAGTCAATTCGGTTTAATATCTGTAAAGTCTGTCAGTCTGAGTTTAATTCATCTATAAAGCAGCTCTGGAGAGAACAGTGTGCATCCTGCTCAGTTCAGTTCTCATTTAATAGTGTCTCTGCAGTCAAGTCAATAATAATGCTAATAATTATGCAAAATGTACAAAGTCTTATGGGAAAATGAATGACTAATGAACGTCCACATATACTGTCTGGAGTGGAGCTGGGGTGGAATGATTAGAGAAATCGCTGCTGTTCCAATTAAAATAATTAAAACATGGCATTGTGTGTGTTTTTCACATGCAGTCGAAGAGATTTCTGTTTTCCTGATGTTGAAAATGGAGAGTGAACACTAGCAGTGCCAGTGACTAGTGGGCACTTACTTAGATGGTGCTTGGCCTGAAAAGTTTGAGAACCAGTGTTTGATGCGAATTAGTCAAATAATGAATTTGTAGACAAGCAGCTGCAGAGGGTATGCTAATATGGTAATTTGTACATTTTTTGGTAACACTTTATTTTGATGGTCCCTTTTGAACATTCTGTTGACACTAAGTAATGTTGCAACTACATGTCAACAAACTCTCATAAGAGTATTAGATAGACTGTCTGCTTCATATCTACTAACTCCTTATTGTGTTGGTCTCCCAACAGATATTCTACTGACTATAAGTAACTTTGCAAGAACGTGTCAACTTAATCTAACCCTAACCCTACCAGTCAACTAATACACTACTAACACTCTAATGAGAGTCAGTAGAAATGTAGGTGCAACATTACTTATAGTCAATAGAATGTGTTAAAGGGACCATCAAAATAAAGTGAAACCCTTTTTTTTTCAGCCCAGAGTAATTACCAGTGTTTTTTCTCCTCATTCTGTCACACAGACAAATAGCACTTCACTCACACTTCCAACGGTGTATACTTTCACTATGACATTTACACCAGAGTGCATTTCATGTCTAACATTTATCAAAACCAGGCTGCCCACAGTTCACAGAGCATAGACATTTTTACAGTCATAAGGAAGTCATTTTTCCCGATTTGCAAAACAACTGGTTTCTCTTGTTTGAGATAAAACAAGATGTCTGTCTTTCCAAGCACTGTAGAGAATTTGTGCAGAGTTGAAAGCAACCAGACTACATAATATACAAAATAAACTTTGATTTTTTTTATTCTGTATATATCTATTTATAAAAGTTTATTGTGTGTATTATGTATTCTGGTTGCTTTCAACACTGCACAAATCCTCTACAAAGAGAGTGAATGGATACGGACAACTTCCTCCATGTTGATATTTTATTTATTGTATTTTTATTTATTTATTTATTTTTAATCTAAGTGTATAGAGGATCCTAAGAAAAATGCTTGGTTACACAATCACCATAGATAACAGTCTACATTTGCTTTATATGCATTGCATTTGTTAAGAAAATGTTTATGCCAGAAACGAGCAAAACATCAGCTTTTTTTTTTTTTTTTTGCATGAAAAAAACAAAAACAAAAACCTCATACTGTAGGTCAATTACAACTTCCTAATGCTTAGTTTAAGTAATAAGTGGATTTCTCAACTATATACATTGAATTATTCTCTTTCACATAAAATATCAAACTTGGCCTTTAAAATATTAAGATTATGCCCTAAACCGCATGACTTGGTAGAGGCAACATCATTTCCTTGGAGGGATAGCAACTCAAAGAACACAGTATTAATTATATTTTTAAGAACATAGTAGTTAAGGCCACCTTAAAAGTGTGACCGTTATATTATATATAATATAATTAATACTGTGTTCTTTGAGATCCCTTCACGGACTCACATTTTTCCCCAAAGGCGAGCTGGTGGGCTCGTCTTCATCACATTTATATATATTGATAAATCGATTTTATATATCTGAAAATGAGTCTGTGAGGGATAGATGTACAGTGTGTTCAGTGGATTTGTATTATGGTTTAACAAAATGCCAGTTGTTCAGTTGACAAAACATCTTTCCAAAGACACTTTTAGCATATCATTGAATATGGCGTCTGCCCTGACTAAGGTCTATGAGAGTCCATCCCACCAACTGCCGATAATTTCTAGCATGTTGGAAGTTGTGTGAGAGTCAGCAGGGCCATTAACTCAGCACTGAGTGCAGTCACTGGGGCTGTTAACACGTGGCCAAGCGAACCAGCTCGCTCTGATTTCCAACCACTATGTAAATGAAGCTTATTACTGAAAATTGGCCAGCCTTGGTCGTTTTCCACAGTTCTCAGAGTTTAGAATGAGTTTTTCAGATGTCCACTAGGTCTGGGAGACTGCAGAGCCAGAAATGAAGTTTAAAATGAATGCATACGTTCAAGCAGTCGATGTGGGATCTCGCCGACTTTGAGCTCTTCCCATCCAAGCCCTCTGTGCCTCTACGTCTGAACCCACACCCTCAGGCCATCTAACTCAGACAGAAAAAAAGAAGAGATGGAGTGCTTTTGAAATCCCGGTGAGGCACCTGTCAGTGTGTTGAGGAGCATTTGTCCTCTCTGACCTGACTCATTCACATCTAAATAGTTTGGCTTCTCTCCTCAAACAGAGTTTGTTTGGTCAATTTATCCTCTGTTAAAAATACAGTTAACTGATGCAGGAATGTTACCTGAACCACAAACAGACTGACAGATATACTGTAGCAGGAATTCAAGGTTGAATCTCACAAACATCATCAATAAACGACTGGGACAAAATCTAAAGAAGAAAATACAATAACAAAATCGGTAACGCTTTAGATTACAACCCGCAACGTACTGCGTAGGTAAACAGAATTTACAAAGAAACATTTTTGTTATTATAGTGTACCTACTCAGTACCTCCATGTAGGTATAAGGGAATAATATGTGAAGTTTGGGGAATAAAGGGGTAATAACCTGTAAAATTACAAATAATTTCTACTGTAAGTATTTTGAAACTAATATACCTATTATATATTTTTCTGTTTTTAATTTATGAGGTGATATAAACTGAATAATTATATATTCTATTATAATAATACAATAATATAATATTTTGTATATATAACTTATATAGTTTTATTATACATTACAAAAAATAATAATCATTTTATTCATTTCAACAACTTTACCGACGCTGCATAGTCTTTTTAGTCTTTGGCTGCGTCTATTGCATCCGACACGTTTTTTCACTGACACGCCACCAACTTCGAGTTTTGACTTTGTGGTAGCGTTCATGTGCGTTCAACTCGTAAATACGATGTATCCAACATGACTTGAATGCATCATAAGTAACAGAACAGTGTTAGGTGAGGAACAGTGGTGCCAAGTCCGCGTTTTTTTCCGGGGAAACCCCCTCAAAACGCAATTGTGCAAGTTTTGAGTAGCAATTGGGCGGGTTTTGTTGTGAAAACCTGGCAACCCTGGTTAGGAATGTAGAGGTTCAAATGCTAACGGTTTTGTGTGCGATGAAATCTGTGTCTGTGGCGCTTAAGATGGAAACATGTGGAAAATAGGAAAAAACAATCGAACCGCAGACGAGGGACAAATTTGAAACTGTCTGGAGTGTGTTCGTTGCTGATCAGGAACTGGAAACAGCTTAATTGGTGCTTGAGATGAGTTTGTGGCTCTTGTGACAGGAATATGTGTCGAAAATACAAGAAAACTAATCGAAGAGGAGAGGAGAGAGATTTTTTAAACTGACTGGAATGTATTCTTTTTAAAACTGGAGGGTTTTGTCTGAGTATGTTCTCACGACATTGAGCGGCGAATGAAACCGGGAACTGTGAACTACTCAAAATGCTGCTTGAGGACGTTGGTCAAAACGGTAAAATCAAAGACAGTAAAATCCTGTCAGTTTGCTTTAATACACAGTTTAATCTTGACTTTCAGTGTTTATTACTGTGTTTATTGGCGTGATGGTTTGGCCATAATAGTTGTCAGTGGGTGAAAAGACATGAACAAAATCTTAAATTTGTTCTTAAACAAGCTTTTCTAAAGAATCTGGTTTAACTCTATAAGCTATATAAGAATAGAGTTGCTTTGCTTTTTTCAGAACTGGTGTAATACATTTTTATCTTTTATTATCTGTTGCCTGTGTTGTTTCTGTTGTAATATTGTTTGTGATTTTAATTTAAAAACACAAATAAAAACACAAATAATATTTGAATTAAATAAACCAGTCACCATGTTTATTGATATATTACATGATATAGGCCTACAATATATGACCTACTGTATAAACAAACATTTTAGAGCAATTTGTTGTTGCCACTTACCCTGTAAACTACATGGAATAAGGGGGGAACAAACAACACTTTAATTTACAGCCTGCAAATGTTGTATTTACCCTGTATCTAGTTTTAGTAACTAGTAACTAGTTTTAATTGTTTGATGGCCAAATCAAACCCTCTTTTTTGCTGTAAAAACATCACAGTATACATCTACTGAAATACAAATGTTGTATCGTGTATTTTTCTGTGAACAGCTGGAAAGAGGTAAGCTTGTTTTTTGAACCTTGGTGGTATATCATGCTAAGTTATTTGGCGATAGCGGTGTTGGGAAGTTGCTGAGATAGGTAAGCTGACTTGTGAATTATAAATTATAGCTGCAACTCATTAACTCATTTCACTAGATTTCCAGTTTTGTTGTTCAGTATTTTCCATCATGTTTCCTTTAATAATATAATGGTTAAAAATACCTAGACCTATAATACAATACCAGTATAAAATTATTAAAAGAATCGTCTTTCTAAATCACTCCCAAACACAAGATTATTGTTTAAGCCATACCACGTAATATTAGAATAGTTTCAAAATACTTACAGTATAAATGATTTGTAATGTTACAGGTTGTTACCCCTTTATTCCCCAAACGTCGCCACATTATTCCCCTACACCTACACGGAGGTACACTATAATTACCAAAAAAGTTTCGCTGTAACTTCAGTTTACTCACGCAGTTCTTTGCAGGTTGCATATCTTTATTACCTCTTTATTACCCAAACGTAACACATTGTTCCCTTATACCTACACGTACGTTCTTTATAGGTACACTATAATTACAGAAAATTACAGGTTGTAATCTAAAGCGTTACCACAAAATCCCCCACATTCTTATAAAAAAAAATAAAATGCTATGCTGATTACTTTAATGCAAACAAAATAAATGACCCCAGCATTTCTTAGTGAGATTCACTCTTATGATTTAAACATTGCTCTAAAAGATTATAGATATGTGCAGAAAAGAGAGATCACAAACATTTACGTTTCTGAGAAAACATTATCAGCCCATTGATAATGACATTTCATTCTTACACCTTTGGCAAATACAATGCATTCAAAGACATGACAAACTTTCAAGTATTATAATGCATTTTAACTTAGGTTACAGTTATTTAGAGATACAATGCATTACAACATACATTATGAATACTTTTTTATTTGCATTATACATAAAGGCTATAAGTAAAGTGTTTCCAGTATGATTGTTTCTGCTTCCCTTAACATAACTGATTCTAAAAGACAAGTTTTATCACAATTATGTTTACTGGAAATTTATTCCCATAACTGTAATGTTAGATCTCAAAGAAAGAAAGAAAAACAAAGAAAGTCTCACAATCCAGCAAGGGGTTCTTGACTTGAAGTTGAAGACTCTTTCTTTATTCCACTATTAACCGATGCTCAAAGTAACCACTTATAGTCCAGATTTAGTCTAAATTCAGGAACTCACTCTTGACACATGCTGTTTGAAGTTTCCAACGGTGACAAACCGGCCATTAGAATTCTGACTTTAGAGTTTGAAATGCTTTGTTATTGTTCGTGGGCACATTTCCATGCCAACATAATTGGACTTAAAGTGATAGATTGAAAGGGGCGGCAGACAGTGATATGTGACCTTATGACAATCAGCTAGCTACTGGCAAATATAATAGTGGCCTTACATAAATGCTTCTAATTTTGACTCTTGAAAGGCCAATAGCATGGCGGCAGCTCGAACCCTATGGAATGACTAGACAGATCACGAAATGTCAAGTTTTCAGTATTTGCCATGGCATTTCTCTGTCCGGCAGAATGTCGTTCTTCTTATTTTAGATCTGAAAGTGCTTGTCCTTGAAATATGCTTTTTTTTTTTTCTTTTCTTTTCTAAATAGCTTGACTGAGGAGGTCAGGTAAATTTGTGCTTCACAGATGTACTCTGTGATTTTAATCTTGTCTGAATCAAACATGTCTTTGTTTTTCCTCACATATCTCAATCAGATTCATTGAACAAATTACCTGCTTTTGTTCAGTTCACTTGGGTATCATCAGAGAAATGGAATCCTGTCCAGAGAAGAATATCTGTAATTGTGCTATATATTATCACAGAGCTTCTCATTTATTTTGACCTTTGTCAAATACCATAACTGAAGCTAAATGTCTCATTGCACTGCTTAATAAACTGTGAATTTAGACCTTTTGTCCAAATCTGAGTCCTTGTGGTGGTTTACATACGGCCGGTTTCTAGTGTAATAGAAGCATCAGAAATGATTCCTTCATACATGATATTATGAATCGTGTTTATTTCAAGAGCATTCATGATGTACACATTCAGAGCACATGACCTTCTCTAACACCCACAATGACGCCAGAATCAGCACATTAATCCATAAGCATCTCACTACATCTACAGCTGTTACAACAGTTTGAAATTTGCTTATGAAGTTTCATTTAGCTAGTATTTGAAATATTCTGTTTTCTTCTTCTTCTTCCAGGCACGAGATGACAGAAATACTTCAGGCTGGCACAAAAGCAATTCTGTCTTTTGAACATTTTTCGGTTTTGGAGATTGATTGGCATTATATGTTTCTCTTTTTCAGTAATCTCTTGCAATTTCAGTCTCTTGGAAGCGATGCTTTGACCAGATGCAAGTGGTTTTAAATGACTGTGTTTGGTCTGTCAGATGCTATAATTCTCTCCTTCAATAACTCCAGCAATAGCCTTACAAAATGCTTTCAAATCAGATTTCGGATTACGTTTTGTCATACTACATGAATCTTTTATACGCATTCTCTTCAATCTGTATTTGTTATTATTTTTTTGAAAGCCAGTTGCTAAGAAATGCAAGTACATGACTGCTGTGAGAGCCTAAGCAAAGTTTAAATTGCAAACAGCAGGGGGCAGTAGCAGGCCAGAGGTTATGAACACATGCTTTAGATGCAGCCTGGATGAAGATGTGTGTAGAACTTGCATTTCTATATGAGTCTGAAACACTGAAGCTGAGCCAACGCTGTGTGTGGATGAACTGTGTTAGCTGAGAGGTTACAATTAAGTCTACACTTATTAAGTAGACAATTTTCATTTTCAAAGTGATAATGTTTACTTTTAATGCTGGACATTTTTGCATACATACCCTGCTGGAAAAAAAACAAACAAAACAAAACAAACAAAAAAACATTTTAGCATATCTGAACAACATCATAGCGAAAAAATAATGATAGAACTTTCATTTTAGGTGAATTATTTGTTTAAAAATCTCCACCTTCACCTAAACCTGTCAACAGTGGTGTATAAAGTACCTGGAAGCCATACTCAAGTAAAAGTATGATATCTTACCAGAAAATGACTTTGGTAGAAGTTGAAGTCACCGTTTAGAATATTACTTGAGTAAAAGTATTAAAGTATGTGATATTTAAGTACGAAACATATTTATTTTAATCTTAAATGTACTTAAGTATTAAAAGTAAAAGTTCAAGTAAATGCAAAATGGAAAAGCAAATTATATATATGTTCATACACAGCTTGAGTAGCAAGACTGTGTTCAGTTTTAACTCTTTCTTCCATTTTGTATTTTTGGGTAAGAATAAGAAGCACTTCATCCGGTACTTGTTGTCTTTCATTCCGACATAAGAAAACATTTCTGGAATCTGCATTTAATCTGCAGTTACATATGCATAAATAGGCCTAATGTTTTTTTTTGTTTGTTTTTGTTTTTTTTTGTTTTTTTTAAACAAAAAAACGCTGAATTTTTGAAATAATTTAAAACATGAAAAAAAAAAAGTTGAAATGTGAAATTAAAACCGCCAGTAGGTGGCAGCAAGTGACTGTTAATGAGTGAGTCATTGCGATTCAACCGATTCATTCAAATGGCTGATTCATTTAGAAACAAAGCATTTGACTGTGTTAGTGTGTAAATCACTGAATCATTTATTAAACTGCTTCGTTCAAAAAGCTGATTAATTCAATAAGTAAACACTGTCCATTGCTCAGAGATGCAAAACAGTGCTGTGATCTTTGTTTGGAACTATTTTCGTTGGCAACTATATTAAATTGCATACATATAAAAAGCTTACAGAACCATTTTTTGCCATCTACAATTTAGAATGCCTGGCATTTTGAGTTTTAATAGATTAATAAATCAACGTGCGTGCACTCTGTGTGTGATTTGGTGGTATAGCCTACTTGATAATGTCAGATCGCAATGAAATGAATCATCCGCGGCTGTGTGCGCACTTGTTTGCACATGATCAAATGTGTTTTTAGAAGTCTAACTTGCAAATGCCAGACCACTGATTCGTCAAACATGCTTTCCTGCAGTCCGTGTTCTTCTGACTTCTGACTATTTTGTAGTGTAACAAATATGCTTCAGGGAAATGTATCGGAGTAAAAGTATACATTTTAATTAGGAAATGTAGTGAAGTAAATGTAAAAGTTGGCTGAAATATAAAAACTCAAGTAAAGTACAGATACTCCAAAAAAATACTTTAGTACTGTAATGAAGTATTATTACTTTGTTATATTACACCACTGCCTGTCACTCAGATCATTCTGTTCCCGCCACCAATAGCCTGAGGCAGCGTCGTAAAGAAAGAGTATAAAAAAGATGAATTAGCATCGGTAAGGAGAAGAACTGCCATTTTAAAGTTTGCAGAGGTAAAGCCTGCTGTTCCTTTCACTCCCTGAGAAGATAACCGAGTATCTGCAGGAAACGCTCTTCTCCATCAGAGATGCCAAGTCTCTCTGATAGCTTAACTGTCAGACTCCAAAGCGCTGTAGATCAACCTTTGTCTCAGGTGCGTCACGGACTGCAGGAGGTGAGAAAGCTTTTTTGGGCTCTTAGACTTCTCTCTTTTTCTGCTGTTAGTTCTTTCTCTCTTCCTCCGAGGGTGGTCATTTCAATAACAACAAAAAGAAGGAAACTTTGCAATATTCAGTGAAGCCAGGATAAAAGCTAAACAATAATAACAAACGAATATAAGCAGTGATAGAAATGAACTTTTCCATTAGGGAGCGATATTTTCCCCCTTTTTATTTACCTTTCTAACTTTCTAAATGAATGTGTTATTTATTTATTTTTTTGGAATATAAATTAGTACATTTATTCAATAAATGTAATTAGAATAATATAATAACACTATAGGGCTGTTACTAATCGAAAAAAATAAATCAGCATAAACAAAAAATCCATTCAGACTGTTTGATGCAGCTCAGAGATGCCACGAATGCATTTACATTACAGTTTACAATTGCACAAATAATATAATGAGATTAAAGATTGAAATACATAACAATTATTGAATATAGAATAGTGCTGTAAAAATTAACAAGTTAACGCAGGTGATTAATTTTTCCAGTTTAACAGCGTTAAAAATATGTAATGCAGTTAACGCAGGGGCGGGGTTAGGGTTGGTAACCACACTCACAACTGCTGCTTCTGTGTCTTTTTTTCTTGACAAGAATTGTGTTTATTTAGATGCAGAACATCTTTACGAGCACATCAAACAGAACACTTTTCAGACACGCACTTCACTTCGCCTCAGTACAGGCGCTAGTCGAATGAGCGCGGAAAAGGTACAGATGATGAGGAGCTTCAGTGACATCAGTGAACAGCGGTTGAGATGTTGAGATGTTGTCAGGTCAGTAATAACTAATTTTCCTCTCCTGTCAGCTGGTATACTGTGCTCATAGCGCATGCTCTTCAATTGCACGCACGAATACTGCAGCTCGCTCTTTAGGCTGTATCATTTCATATTAAAGTTGTTATTTTTTAAAGTTTAATAAATGTTAAAATTGGTAGCTTTCAATTATACTGTAATGTTAAATGATGGTAGTCAGTGATTAAATATTAGGAAAAATTTCCTAGAGACATTAGTAGTATTGTTATCAGTGATACTCGCCTTCAGTCATAAAAAAAGATGTCTTTATTTTGTTTCTACATTAATTTGGAGATTGATTGTGAAATTATTGCAATATAAAAGTACATTTAACAACTTTAACGTTTAACAGATTAATCACATTTAATCGTGATTAATCGCAATTAATCACAAATAATCGTGAATAATTTCAGAAAAATGTGTGATTAATTAGTTATTTTTTTATTCGATTATTTTATTCAATATTAACAATAATGTGTCTAAATTGTATGTCATATATTATGTACTTAAACTTATTTTAACATTTATTCTGTAACTCTTTACAATAAGGTTCCATTTGTTAATTATATTTAATGCATTAACTAACAACAAACAATACATTTGTTACAGCATTTATACATTTTTTTGCTAATGGTAGTTAATACAAATATTATTTGAACCATTTCATTAGCTCAGGTCCATTAAATAATATTAGTAGATACAACTTTTGTTTTTAATAATGCATTAGTAAATGTTGGAATCAACATAAACTAAGATTAATAAATGCTTTAGAAGTATTTTTCATTGTTAGTTTACTAATGTAGTTAAAGCTGCAGTCCGTAACTTTTTTTGGTTAAAAATGATCCAAAATCAATATTTGAGTACATAACCAGCCAGTTTTAGCCCGATTCACAACGGTTAGCTTATAATAATGTTTTCTAATTTGAGTGGTACGGGTAGGTTTTTGCGGGAAATTCGAGCATGGCACTGCGTCATTACGTCACTTCTGTAAACATAAAGAAGTTGTCCCGGCTACTAGGCTATCGCATGTGAGGATCCTGCAGGTGATGGAACATTTATAGCCTTTTCTCACAGCAGCTAGAATAATTAAATATATCATTTTGATGGCGGATTGTAATCCAGAAAAGATTATGTGTTCATGAAACACATGTGAATGAAATTAAGATATATTCCAGTTTTAAATGTGCTTCTGATTACAGATAGCCTTATTACACAAGACTTGTATTTTAAAGAAAACCAGTTTGAAGGGAGCATAATTTGCTTTTTGGGGTAAAATAATTTATTAATATGAAATTCGAATGGCATGACAATTAGATTAGACTGTACAGAAATTGAAATCTACGTGCTAATACACACTATACTCATAGTCACACAATGCTGATGTTGTTAACATTAATAATTTGAGAAAAAAGTGTAACATTAATAATAATTTGCATGGTTTGATGTGATATGCACTAACCAATCTTTCGATTAAATCACCATTGGTTGCGAGATTTATGGTAAGGCTTTTTTCCTCATCTGGTCAGAACAAATGTGGCAGACTTGTTACTTACTTGTTCAGACGGCGATATACGATGAAAATTCTTATTTGGGTCATACTGTATATTCCAAGATGTAGGCGAGAATCTGTGATTGGGAAGTACAGTAAACATCCACACCGGTGCAGTGACTGACAGCAACACATTCACCTCAAAACCTTAGATTCATCAGAGCTGGAGCCGCAGCACATCCCACGCCAGCAAGATAATTCCGCAAGCAGCTGCAATTACACATTTTAAAACAGAGATGGCGACAAAGAGGCAAAACTTACGGACTCCAGATTTAACCAGTTAACTAATGTTAACAAAAGTACCATTGAATAAAGTATAAAATAGTGATGATCTTAACACGACTATTTCAAAACCATATTGTCTGTCCTAAAACCGGACAGATGGTCTCCCCCTCCCCCTGTTGCCTTCTCATTGTTTCAGTAATTAAAATGAATTGAATGATGTCAGGAAAGTAGCTGGATAAATAAGTGCTGTGTTGAACATGAGGTTACGATCCCTTCAAATAAACGCCATCAGATGACTTACTGCGGCGCTCTGGTCTGGGTTCATTGTGTTTGAGACTTAATTGCTATTTCAGAGCATAATGAATTAGACTCTATGTTTACAGATACGTTTTTATCCCTGTGTTAATTGCCAATTGTGCTGATTGGCTCCCCTCCACAAAGTTAAGAGGAAGAATATGGCTTTAATTAGCCGCTCGCACAAAGCAACCTGTGTATGTTTATGACTGGAATGAGAAGGCACAGCGCTGCACCAACCGCGTTACTTCAGAGATATTTCATGAGAGATAGAGAGAAGTGTTTTGTTAGATGTGAGGATTATTTTACGAAATTACATGGACCAGCTACTTGTATAAAACTGTTATGTGAGTATATTTAGACAATGAGAGATGGTATGAAGTGATTCCTGCAGCATTTTCATAGAGTATTGATTGTTCCACAGGGTATAAATGGACTGAGTGTGTGCATGAGAAGGGGTGGAGCAACACAAGGTCAGATTAATTTGTAACTATGGAAATGAGCTCTGCATGTCTTATTTTCACTCTTAACATCCTGCTGTCAGTCATTCAGGCCTAAAACATAGAAAGGAGGGAAATAATGAGGACGATCATGAGCGTTTTCATCACTAGTACACACTGCTAATGTGTCTACACTGAGCAATACTCTTAAGGGGAACAATATTAACCACAAATTTCATCACACACAAACTTAGCTTGCCTTAGACTCTCTACATACCTGAAATGGTCCCGAATGATCCTCTGTCGATTGTGATAGGCAGCTCAAACACAATGTTTAACGAACCATGTAATGGAACTGTATAGGAGGACAAATTGTTTGTGTGTAACACGAAGTCATGCTGACTAAATACACCTCTCGACTGTTTCCTAGAACAGATGATTATAACTTGGTAATTGGCCTTGATTACTTAAAGCTAGTGTTAAGAGACTTGTGATTTCTTTTTACAGGTATCTCATGAACAAGCTAGTATACAGTAGAGACCAGGGCTAGTTATCACACTCATTACTTCTTACCAGCACAGAGCACAACCATAAAAATGTAGCTGCAAATCATATCATGGTGAAGGTAATACGGTTAGTTGTATTCTGTTTGCAAATAAATTGCATCTAAATCCAAAATACTACATGCTATTTATAATTAATAGCATGCTATATGACATCCAGGCATATAGTTCACAAATATATTACATTGAAATTCATAAATAAATAAAGACAGATGATATTTATTCATTAGATTGATTTAGCCTAGACCATTGCCCTATTGTGACCCACACTTTGGGAAGCACCGTTTTAGTGAATACTCCTCAGAGTAGGTTTATTCTTCTTTGTGCTCTCAAGATTTTATTTATAACTTAAATATTAAAATATGATAATCCTTAAATTTTGTTTGGATGATGAAATCCAGAAGAATCATTATAATTTAATTTAAGACAGTTTAAAAGTAAATGTTTGAAACCAACATAAAAACACTAGAGAAAACACGCTTTAACGAACTGGTAACTGTTAACAAAACCTTACACTTACTGTGTGCAAAGGTCTTTCATAATATTGTGAAGAGTTCCCCATCATGTTGTTTTGATATATCTTATACTGTTGAAGTCACAATCATGTAACAGTTTAGATACAATCATGATTATTTTTCTCTACTGTACACAAAAGCAATATGAGACACTCTTATCTGCTGCTGGATCGATAAAGGAGGCTTCTACCCTTCAAATTTATGGGCCTACAGTATATAGGCAAGGCAAGGCGAGTTTATTTTTTATTTATATAGCACATTTCATACACATTCAAAGTGCTTTATATAAAATATCATGGAGGTGTAATAGATATTAAAAAGTAATAATAATGACAACAATACAAACAAGGAATTAAAAAAATAATAATAATGACAACAATAAAAACAAAATGATATAAAAATTGATTTAAAAATAATTTAAAACAGTTAAGAATAGAGAATGATTATACATAGTGCAATCAGTTTGGATATATACAAACATATACACACTGCTCACCTAGCTGCATTTATTTGATCAAAATTACAATTAAATGGAAATACTAGAAATATTCCAATTTAAAATAAATTCTTACTTTATTATTTTATTTTAATATATTTTAATATGCAATTTATTGCTGTGATGAAATATGAATTTTCAACGCTATCTCACGGCAATTTGTACGTATTTTACGAGGTGGCTAATTCGTACGAATTCGTACGATTTGTCTAAACCCCAGTGACGGGTAGGTTTTGGGGCGGGGTTAGGTGTAGGTCATTCATACAAATTCAGACGAATTGGCAACTCGTAGAATACGTACGATTTAGAAAAAATCATATGAATTTGCACGAGTGAGATCGTACGAATTAGCCACCTCGTAAAATATGTACGAATTGCCGTGAGATCGGGCTAGAATTTTCAGCATGTCACATGATCCTTCATAAATCATTCTAATATGCTGATTTGCTCCTCAAGAAACATTTCTGATTATTATCAATGTTGAAAAAAGTTCTGCTGCCGTGTGTGTGTGTGTGTGTGGAAACGGACACATTTTTTTCTTTCCCTCAGGGTTCTTTGCTAAAAAAACAGAACAGCATTTTTCCAGTGCCAGTGTATACATTTATTTGTTTATATTGCCTGTATGACAAAGAATGTACTAAATAATACACAAAATATACATTATACAGTTTACATTAATATGCATTATACAATCATTTCTAAGTGAAATCCAGTAGAAGTATTTAGAAATGAATATAGTATGGATATCCATTATTTGTGCAGGTATTATTTATCTCCAAACTTTCCGTAGATGCAGAGGTCTGCTCTACAGTGCAGGCAGTGGGCAGCAGACTCACATCTAATCAAGCAGAAGCCCAAAAATGTCAACCTCACAAATCCCACTTAGCACTCGCTCTCCTGATTAACAGTAGTGATGGATAATAATGAGAATATATGCATGAATTATAAAGGTTTCTCTATGGGACTCGCCTGTGGGATCTCTCAATCACACTAAACAACTGTGATGCCAGAATTTCACTGGGACCCTAAGATTTATCACAAAGGCAATTACTCGACCATTGGTCAGAATAAACCATCAAAGACTACTGATTTTGCCCTACGACAACACAAATAATTTTTGATCCTCAAAATTAAATTCAGCAAAATAACAGTCAAAACTGAATCCAGAACCTGCCTCCCTCACAGATGATTGACACAACAGAAGCCAACACATAGACCAGCTCCATTAGTCGTTCACAGTCTAATTATGACTGCTCACAGTAACCTCTCACAGAATATGAGCATCAGCTTCTGTGGTCTATACAACCCTATAGAACACCACTGTTGGTTTTAAGATGCAATAGATGCAATGCTGCAAATCAGAAAGTGCATAAAGTTTTATGAAGCAACGGTAACACTTTATTTTAGTGTATCTTAACTAGCTGCTTATTAGCATGCATATTACTAGAATATTAGCCATTTATTAGTAGTAATTAAGCACATATTAATGCCTTATTTTACATGACCTTATTCTACACCCCCTAATCCTACCCAATACCTAAACTTAACAACTACCTTACTAACTATTAATAAGCAGCAAATTAGGAATTTACAGAGGGAAAAGTTGTAGTTACTAGTGAATAAGTGTTACCGAAGCAACCACTTGCAATCAGGAGCCCTGGAAAGAAAATCCTTAAACCTCTGTGCTTGTGGTCTAAATGTCCCATCTTTAGGATGACTTACTAGTACTGCTGAATGCTGAAACTATGTTATGAGCCCCTGCTGTTTTCTTTCTTGTTTTCCCTTCCTCTGCTGTGCACAGTTGGTGATTGGATGAGGGCAGAGCCTGATTAAGGCTAACACCTGAGACCTGAGCCTATTTGATGGTGACTCTTCATAGTGGCCTGTCCCATGAAACCCACACTGTAAAAAAAAAAAAAACTGCTGTAAAATTTACAGAAACTTGCTGGCAATTTTGGTTGCCAGTAAGACTGTAAAATTACAAAAGTTCTGTAAATCAATAATTACAATTGTACTGTAAAAACACATCATGCTCTTGCATGCTGTAAAATTGTTGTGATGGTGTGTAAACATTTGGTCCGCTGAGAAGGAATATTTCTTAATATAAAACTGCAAACACTTAATTTCTTAATTTATAATAGCAAAGTTACTAAAAACATGACTTTAACTGAGATCGTTGCAGTTTATCATCAGCTATAGCACACGTGTATGTGCTAAAGAGATCACTTAACAAAGAGATCATCACTGTATCAACAACTCTACAGTTACTGTCTCTAAATAAAGCAGCAGAACATCAGTGTTTGTGGTTCATCATTGACTGAAGCACAGGCTCTACTCTCCAGCACAAAGGTGACCCACAAAACTAAATTAAACTAACAGATCTCTCTTGTGCAAAATAATACAGTTCAGTTAGATATTTACTCTCCTTATAGATAACACCTGCTGTTAACAAGCAGAATCACTGAATGAAAGAGAAACAAGAACTACGACTGACTTCAGCCACAGCCTTAGATGAACTCAACTGAAATACAAGACATCATTAAATCTCTCAAGATCTGATCAAACAGCTCCTCAAACAGCATTACCAGCTTCACACATTACAATTTGACTTTATTTCTGTGTTTTGTCTACAAAAATTATTTGAGAATTAACAGAGGTTTAGATGTTTTATTGAAAATGTTTTATTTGACCTCTCCATTGTGGCGATCAGGGTTTGCTTTAGTTGGGCTCTTGACCCTTGATTTTTAGTCTTAGCTTTTTTCTGGCCATTGTAACTGTGTTTGTAAAGTGCATTTGTTATGGCAAGAAAAGTCAAGAAAAGTTGTGATTATGTGGTTTTGATTGATAATGATATAATCATTACCTAGTGGCCTGATTCACTGATCTCATTTAGAGGCTGATCTTTAAAGACATGGTGTGTTTTTTTTGTTTTGTTAGTTTGGTGTTGTTTACAATAGCTGTATGACCCTGAATGAGATGACAAACTGCTACTGAAAAAAAATAAAAAACATCTTATGCACAAATCCATCATGTTTTGGATATATATGGAGATAAACTGTATTTACCTGCAACAAAGAGTCATTCACAAGTCACAGGAAAAATAAAGATCTGAACCATCACTGAAAAACAATAAAACACATTTACAAGTTTTGTTTCCTAAATTGCATATAAACATCTCCCCCTCAGGCACTCTTATTGTTTTCTGTCTTATAAAGTATCCTGCTACTATTTTCGCTGGAAACGAATCAGTGCATAAATCTGAATGAATCAAACTGGAACATTTTGCAAGCCTGTTTGGCCGATCAGTTCAAAAGAGTGATTCATTTGGGAATCTGGCATACTTCACAGCTGACAGAAAACACACAACAGGACTGCAGAAGCACTGTCAGTGAAAATGTTGCTCAGATGATATTTATATGATCATCTCTATTGAAAGACAAGGACTTATCAGTACTAATTTACTGGGGCACAGCAGTAACTGGCACAGTTCATGGCACACACACAGCTATGGCAGCCAAAGTAGTTGTAATGTCTTAAGTCAAGGGTCAAGAGCCCAACTAAAGCAAACACTGACCTTGATAATGGTAATTCAAACAAAACTAAAACATCAACATCAATCTGGTTAGTAATGCATGAAGATGGTAATACTGTTTGTGGAGTTGTTTAATCATTCTCTGCCGAGATCTTGAGAGATTTAATGTCTATTATCTTGTGTTGATTTCATCTAAGGCTGTGGCTGAAGTCAGTTGTAGTTTTTGTATTTCTGCTCATCTCACCTCTGTTCTGTTCTTGTTTCGCTTTCTTTCAATGGTTCAGTTTGTAAACAGCAGGTGTTCTTCATTAATGTTCAATCATCACTCAATTACTAAACTAATTATCTCATTAACTTTAACACTGCTTCAGTGTTACATTTTTAACACTCTGAGTGTGGATGTATATGTACACTGGGAGTGTTGATTTAACACTGGAGGTTTTGCTGTGTGAGCAACCATGGTGTGCATGGCAGAGTTGCAAGAAGAAAGAGAAGGGTTTAATGGATGGATGAAACAAAAATATAGCTTATTGGTTTAAATGATAAGCTATTATGTTTGGAGAAAAGAACACACTGCATTCCAGCTTAAAGGTCCCATGACATGCTGCTTTTTGGATGCTTTTATATAGGCCTAAGTGGTCTCTAGTACTGTATCTGAAGTCTCTTTCCCGAAATTTCAGCCACTACAAGTCAGTCCCACAATGAGCTTTCCTTAGGACGTGCCATTACTGTGTCTGTAGCTTTAAATGCTAATGAGGAGGAGAGAGGCGGGGCAAGGTGGAGGGTGGGGGTGTAGCCTTAACCAGCTTGCGCTTCCATGCACTAATGTTGACCGTGGATGTATTGCAATGGCTCGTAGACACACAGTCATTCAAGCTTTTCAGTTTGACCCAGAATCTGATCCGGATGAAGCACTGGATGAAGAAGCTGCAACTCAGCGGCTACAGCAGGACGTCTCTGAATGGTTAGTTTAAAATATTGTGCCTGGATACAGTACTTTAGTTGGTTTGTTTATGTATGCTGTTACAGTTATTATCATGTAGCTAATGCTAGCCATAGGCTCGGATGAAGGAACTAAAAAAAATACTTCGGTGTTCATTTGTACATCCACACACTGAGCAACTGCCATGCTTCGCTCGTTTGCAAGCCATGATGTCTCTCGAGGAAAAAAATAAAAAAATATTGCGCTGCCTCGCACGGTAGTAGCTCATTTTCTCATGGGCGGGCAAAGCAGAGAAAAGGGAGGTAACCTTTCCCCGTATGATGACATAAAGGGAAGATTCCAGATTGGGCATCTGAGCTTTCATTTTCTCAAAGGCGAAGCAGGATACCCAGGGCTCGGTTTACACCTATCGCCATTTCTAGCCACTGGGGGACCATAGGCAGGCTAGGGGAACTCATATTAATGTGAAAAAAAAAAACTCATAAAGTGAAATGTTCATGACATGGGACCTTTAAGAATTTTATCCCATCTGTGACACATGGTGGTGGTAGTATTGTGGCTTGAGCCTGGTTTGCTGCATCTTGGCCAGGACAGCCTGCTATCATTGATGGAACAATGAATTCTGAATTATACCAGCACATTCTAAAAGAAAACATCAGGATGTCTGTTTAAGAACAGAGTCTGATGAAAATTATAGTATATGATCCAAAGTAACTAGTAACTGGTTTTATCCGATACTTTTTTACTCTTACTCAAGTAACTTTTCAGACTATTACTTTTACGTTTACTTGAGTACAGGTTTTGGGTACTCTACCCACCTCTGCTTCAGTGTATCAGTACGGTTAAAATGACATTTTCTATACAGATATTACACTATCAAAGTGTAGAACTATTAGTTTAGAGTGAAAGTCACCTGGCTCTGTGGTTGCTTCACTTTTATGAAAGTACTTTGGCACATGTCAGCATGACATCACATCAAGCCGGACAGAATTTCTACCCAGCATGCACCTGACAGTATTCAGTGCTTTACAAAGGAAAGTCACACTAAAAGATTCGTTCAGAATACTTGAAGCACAATTGTTATACTTTGAAAGAGAACTTTCTCACAGAAAAGTAGCAAAAATGCATTTTGAGCTTGATATATGAATAAAAAAAATACACTTGTAAACAGAAGTTCTTGTAAGACAAGGCCTTTTTATTCACTGAACAACTATGTGTGATCTCACAGCATGAGCCAGTGTCACAGTAAGGGTGACAACCTCTCTGTCTCATCCTCAACCAACAAGAAACATAATACAATATAAGGGCTGTCAAGCAATTATTATTTTTTCAATCTAATTAATTAGATGATGTGCTGATTAATGAATCTAATGAATCACAGATTAATTGCGCATCAATTCTGGCTGAGATATTGCAGATAATTTAACGTCATTATATTGTGTTAAATAAGAAATGCATTAAATAGACAAAAAAGTAGCTTAATATATTTTGATATGGGTATTATTATTATTAGTAGTAGTACAGGGACCAATTCTCACTGTAAACTAGTTGCATATTAGCATGCCTATTATTAACATACTGGCTGTTTATTAGTACAAATAAACATGTATATAGCACACATTCTACATGACCATAATCTACATAACAGCTATCTTACTAATTATTAATAAGCAGCAAATTAGTAGTTCATTGAGGCAAAAGTTGTAGTTAATGATTTGTTAATAGCGAAAAACGGGCCTTAAAATAAAGTGTGACCTTTATTATTATTATTATTATTTTATTTTTTAATTAGTTAATCATTTATGTGTTTATTTAATTCTTAATTATTTTGTTATTTTATTATTTAGTAAGTTAATTTTAAAAGCAAGTTCATTAGTAAGTTCCATATGACATGGTTGTAATTTCTCAAACTACTATTTTTTCAGTCACAATGCATTCTCCCATCAGCTTTGTACCCTTGTTTCTCCCTCTAGACCTACGTGGACGCTATTGTGCATTGCTCCTCATCACTGCCAGAAATGTTCATTATGACGCCCCTCCTTTCCCATCGTGACCCTGCCTGCAGGGCGCTGATCGAAGGGACATTGTGGCACCAATCCAAGGTGGGACGGTCACTCCGTGGGACCTTCTAGTGCAAACTGCTTATCTAAAGCTCTCTCTCTTGGCACTAATAGCCTGCAACTTTCCCTATTAGACCCTTGGCCTGCAGCAGTGCATTTGTCCAGATGATTAGAATGCGAGCGCTCAGCCTTCCCTTAAACTCTTCTGCGTGTTTTGAGTTTAAGAATGGTATCAGCTCTGTGAGAGCAGGCTGAAGTAATGCACAATCACCAATACTATTAATCTCTTCCCCCTACAGGGCGAGGTTCATTAAGAAGCTATTGCCATAATAGCTAGAGGGCACACACTAGTTTAACCAACCAAAGGCAGGGCAGCCAGACCCAGATCGATCCATCAGGTGCCACTGGGAGGATCCAGAAGCCCACAGCAGTTGTTTTGCAGGACCAGAGGACGACAGAGGCCTGGAAGGGCAAAAGACCCGAAGCCTCATTTCTTCTGGAGGGTCCAGAGCTTACAATGGTGCCACAGTGAGGGAAAATACATGTCAGGCAAATTGCGATGAATTAATTCGGTAATATGAATGCCTCTGTGACAAATGCCTGCAGCAGACCTGACTGGTGTAAGTAATTGTACCCAAATGAACATGTCAGGCTATTTGGAAAACATATTGCTGGAGCCGCTATCATTTCGACGTGATTGCAGTGAGAAGATGGAATAATGCTGTGGGACAAATGAGTTCAGTGGTCATTACTATTGTAATGTGTCACCTCTGCCTAAATGGCAAGTAATGACCTACTTGAATTATACTGTATGCAGAATATTTAATATCTGGTGATTTATACACAACAGCCTTGTAAATCACATTTCAGGACCTTAATATTGTAGTAATCTTAATATTATTATTTTTAGGCAGCAATGAAAGTTTTAAGAGAGTTTTAAAGACATTTGAGATAAACAGGAGCAGCGAGTCAGGGACCATCACATAACATCAGTGCCTGACCTCACCGATGATTTTGAGTCTTATTTCATTTTAAAAGCATAACCATGTCCCAAAAAATGAATTTCAAAGTGTTCCAAACACAAAGTACACATACACAGCCCATATTAAATATAGTGACGCTAAAAATACCAAACCTCATTGGTCCATGTGTAATGGCATCATAAAGTCAGAGGACATGGAAGAGGTTTCAGCTGCATTCAAAATTTGCATACTTAGTGTATGTCAAAAGAGCAGTATGTCCAAATTCACAGTATTTATTAAACAGTAGGCAAAAAGTTCCAAGGTGACCTAGGAGTTATGGTTAATTGCACTGTAGTATCCCATATGGCCACAGGAAAGTTTTAATGAAGTGACAACATGACAAATGAAGCACTTAAGGATTAAATACATACCACACACATTCATACTATATAGAATGCATTTTTAACACTTTCAAAATAATTTCTTACTCAAAAGATGTATGCACTTTCGCACTTTATTTTAAGATCCAATTCTTACTATTACAGTAACAAACCGTTAACGACACCGTAAAAAACAAAACAAAACAAAAAGTAAAAAAAAAACAGTGAAATGCTTGGCAGCACAAGATGCCAAACATTTACCATTAATGGAGATAATGATTAAAGAAAGTTTTTCTTTTTTTTTAAACGGTCAATAACTGGCAGAAGCAATTTATTTTGCTGCTTGAAATAAAGCCCTGCTTTTATATTTTGAAAATTTGTAAATCATTTTGAAAAAAAAAAAGACCATGTAGTCATAGACATCAAGAAACTGCATATGATCCTCAACAATGGTGACAATCAACAAAATATTCAGATCAGCTCTTATCATCACAAAACAAGCTTTTTGTTGATTGTCACCATTGTTGAGATTCATGTGCTGATTCTTGATGTTTATGTGAATCAATATGCCTAAATTCAAAACACTTTCTATGTAATGTTTTAAAAAAAGAGAGAATTCCTCACTGTCGTAACATCACAAGACTGCTGTAAAAAGAAAAAAAAAACAATATTAAAAGCTAACATATTCAGAGACAATACTCACGATAAGATCAGGCTACTATATGATGATTAACTCATTATCAATAAGTAACCAGGTTCATCTGATCAGATTTTTCGCTTGCAATTTTTCTATAACAAACAAGCTTTAGAAACAGTTATAGCAGCCAGAGAAAAGCTGATGTTATGAAGTGAAGAGTCAGAAGCCCAACTAAAGCAAACACTTATCTCCACCGCAGTGACTTCAAACTCTATTATTTTCAATAAAACATTAACATCTAAACCTCTGTTAATTCTCAATAAGAAGTTTTGTATGAAATAAATAAAGTCAGACTGGTTTGTAATAAGTGAAGATGCTGATATATAGAGATATCTGTTAGTGTTTCATGTTCTGTTGCTGCCAGTCATCTGACGTTTAATTAATTAGTTAATTTTACAGTGAAGGTATTTGATTGTAATACTTTAGGAAATTCCTGTAAATTAACAGTGTTGTCAGCTTGTTTAAATAAGGAGATTTTACTTTAATTTTAAGGTTTTTGTCTGGCACCCTGTGCTGCCAGTCATTTGACCGTTTTTTTTTTTTTTTTTTTGTCTTTTGTTTACAAATGAAGGTGTTTCATCATAAAAATTCAGGAAATACCTGTAAAATAACAGTGTTTGTCCTCCTATTTAAATAAGGAGATTTTACTTTAATTTTATGGTTTTTGTTTGGCAGCTGTTGCTGCTAGTCATTTGACCATTTTATCTTCTAACGGGTTTGTTGTTCTATTAATTACAGATTATTTTTTGTAATTTTACATACCTTTGTTTGTCATTTAAGAAAACAGAAAGCATACTGCATAAAAATACAGTAGTTTTTCTGCATAAAAAATGTGAATTACTTTAATTTGTCATTAATGTCATAATACTTAAAATAACAGCCAAGTAGTTAATTCAGAGATAATTTTACAGAGTTTTGACTGCAATTTAAAATAAAAGAACACAGCCTGAACAAATCAGTTATCTTCCGTAAAATTACCATTTTTTTTTTTTAGTGTATGACTTTTGCCTCAATAAATTCCTAATTTGCTGCTTATATTAATAGTTAGTGCGGTAGTTGTTAAGTTTAGGTATTGGGTAGGATTAGGGATGTAGAATATGTTCATGCAGAATATGTGCTTTATAAGCACATATTAAACAGCTCATATGTTAATAGAGAACATACATTTTCCCATACAGCCTTCATGTAATGGATGTGTCTCTATATTTTGTTTGGGCTCAGTATATAGTTGATCAACACTTGATCAATGATTTGATTTAATTTAAATGAAAAAAGGGGGTTTAACAATGAAGTTAACAATTTAGCCAAAGTTTGGGAGTAAGGCCATGCCTCAACCAATCAGATTATTCCCTGTCTATGCATTCACTGTATACTGATCCAAACTTCACAGCTCTGTTTGTTTCAGATTCTCAACCCCACCCTGCCCTTCCCTCCTAAACTCATCCCTTTAAAAATTTACATTCACAGGTAGACTATAATTTGTTGAACTATTTCTCCTTTTGCTATACCTGTTTCTTCTGGGAAGGCTTTCCACTAGAAGTAAGAACATTATCCAAAGAAGTATAATAGAAGTGTAATATTATGTCTCTATCAAACCATTGCAATACTGCTCTGTATATGAGCAACCTGGCACAGCAACCAACCAATCAACCAATGAGTTTTAGGAAGTGTTTAGTAAAAAAAAAAAAAAAAAAAAAAAAAATCAGTTCTTTCCCACTAATTCCTGAGAATTCACATCAATTTTTTAATCATTTAGTGTTAAATTTAGTTCAGTCATGGCCATGTAAATTGGCAGTCTGCACTCTAAAAAATGCTGGGTTGTTTCAACCCAACTTTGGGTCAAATATGGACTAACCCAGCGGTTCGGTTGTTTTGACCCAGCAGTTGGCAGAGGTGGAAAGTCCAGGGGTCAGAAAGTAAAAGTCCTGCCATATGTTTATTCCACCCATGAACTCAGCAGCTGATTTCACCAGAGGAGGAACCAAGTCATTCCTTTCAAGTCACAAGCAAATCTCAAGTTAAATCCCAAGTCCTCAAAGAGTTAATGAGATAATTAAGTGACTGAAGAAAGCAACATCACTGAAGAAAAGAGAAACACAAGAACATATGGCTTGAGCCACAGCCTTGGATGGAATCAACTGAAAAATAAAAACAACAACAACAACAACAACACGATGCCACCATAATTGTGGCCAGTGTTTGCATTAGTTGGGTTCTTTAGACTTTTAGTAACTCAAAGAAATTTGCTTCTAAACAATTGCAATATTGTTTCACTGCAAATATTTGTGTATTGCTGAATCAAACCTTGAAGTAGCGGATTAACTTTTGCTTTGAGCTTCTGAAAATGAAAACTCGTTTGAATGAACATCATGCAGTTGTCTCTCTTTGGTTTATTGATGGACATTCAGCCATCATTGAACTAGAGAGAAAGAAAAAAAGTCCTATTAAGCAGATATTTTCAATATTGAAAAAAGACAACTGTGTAAGCTCAGGCTTTTAGACATGCACACTTATCATATGATCCTCAACAGTGGTGACAATAATTTTTCATACTTTTTATGAAAAACTTTTTTCAGACTTTACTTTCTGACCCCCCGACTCTCCACCTCTGCCAACTGCTGGGTCAAAATAACCCAACCACTGGGTTAGTCCATATTTGACCCAAAGTTGGGTTGAAACAACCCAGCATTTTTTAGAGTGTGCATATACTGAAAAGAGTTATAGCATTGAAGAGCATCATTAATCTGTGATTCACTTAAATTCATACAGTTTTTGTCATATTAAAATAGTTCTTAATATAATGCATAATACGAATGAGACAGAAAACTTCTTGAGTAACATCAAAAATATCATATTATTGTGTTTATTGAGAACAATCTACACTTTTATGCATTGCATTTGAATACTGGGTATTTTTAATTGAATGCTGTAAATAAGCAAGATAACAGTAATGTCTTCAGTGAACCCTGTAGAGGAAAATATTATTATGAGCTAAATTTATATACTTACCGGTTACATGCAAAAGAGAAAAAAGGGACAAAGCATAACAAGCGCCAAGACGCTGCTGGACTGTAATTGCTCTTACTTCACATTATTCAACAGTTAGGAAATCATACTTAGCTATTTGAGACAGGTAACATACAGGTCTACTGTTGATAAATAATCAAAATATGTATCATTACCATATGTTTCTTCTTTGCTAAAATCATCCTATCTGCTGGGAACTGAAAAAGAGAGAAATAAATATAAAATTAGCACATCCAGACAAAAATCACTTCCCCGGAGTGCTTCAAAGCAGAATCAGACAAACACGTGATCTTGCTTTATTACTAAAGTTATTACTATGTTGTGCATTGTGTGTTAAAGTATTATCATATGTACAAAGCATTTTTTGATCTTATGCTTTACCTACATTCTGACGTCTACAATAAACGAGGTATCATTCGCTGTGATTTAATCAGGCACCTTGTACTTTTGCTTGCTGTTATTCTGCAGGATGTTAACATTAGAAGTGATGAATGTTTCTAACGTTTGCCTTAGTAAGATAAGTGGCGTCTCTTTCATCTGTGGAAATTATATTCTGAGAGCTGTTTTCGAGCAAGCAGTTCAAAATGTCTCGGCTTTGAAGCGAGCGCTTTGAAAGAGAATTCATTCCGCATCCTCAAGGTCTGAGGAGTATGTCTGTGACAGTGCTGTTAAAAAGCATAAAATACTGAATGCTGAGAAAGCCTTCACCCCACAGGAAGGAAGATCTGAGGATGAGCATGCTGGGGTTGGACACAAGTCAGCAAATTGTTTGTTTTAATAGACATTTTAGTGATATTGTAATAAGATGCAGTTCTGTGTTTGTTAGTGGTGTTTCATAAGAAAATGAAACATCTTAAATGTTTCTCCTGGACCTGGAATGAGGTTACATAAACATAAAAAGGAGATTTTTGCTTTTGACTCCACCTGCTTCTCACATTATTCTCTTTAGGAAAATTGTCTCTTAAATTTCAGAGATCAGTGTTACACAATGATTTAGCAGATGATTTACATTTTAATGAAAGCAAAATTGAATTTGCAAAATAAAAGTTTGCATGTTAAACAATGAAAAAAGTCATGCAATAACATTGAAGCTCTAGTCTTACATTTTTTAAACAAGTATTGACCTTACACAAAACTTTTCCTTTGTAGTGTGCACGTAAAATATGCTGTATATACAGTGCTGGTCAATAATGATAAATTTAATCTAGTAACCCTTGACATTTTTTATTTATTTATTTTTTTTTATATATGCATAGTGCTAACACATAAGAGAAGACACATAAGAGAATCACCTGAGCTTACAAAGCATCATTTCTGTCAGAGCAGTGGCCTTGTATGCAGTGCTCAAAAATATGATGCAGCTGTGCCTCAGACAACACCAGACTGAGTTCAGCCCGAAGGTCCTCTCTGCTGGTCCTTTTCCCTCTCGCCTCCCCCCGGATCAAAGATAAAAGGGAAGAACAATTTTTGGTAACACTTTAAATTACGGAACACATATTTACTATTAAACTAAGAGTTTTCCCTCAATAAACTAATTTGCTGCTTATTAATACTTAATAAGGTAGTTGTAAAGTTTAGATATGGGGTAGGTTTAAGGGATCTAAAATATGGTCATATAGAATAAGGCATTAATATGTGCTTTATAAGTATTAATAAAAATGCCAATAATGTGCGTAATAAGCATCTAGTTTATAGTGAGAATAGGTCATTTTTTAAGTACCTATTAATGTTACACTTTATTTTAAGGTGTCTTTGTTACAGTGTAATTACACATTTAAGTACTGAGTAATATTCATTACAGTGTCCTCCACTAATAGTGGCATCCTTGGTAAATAGGAGCAAAGACGGCTGTGAAAATGAATCTACGTTGTTTATTAAAAAAAAAAAAAAAAAAAAACAACAACAAAAAAAATAAAAAATCACAAAAATTCTAACCTTTCATTGAAGTAAAACAATTGAATGTGTGTGGATCTCATTGTGAAATAAAGGCTTTTTCTAGTTCATGTTGGCCACAATTAATGGCACCCAAATATTGCAACTTCCTTTTCTCACAACAGCTCTGAGTTTTCTTCTATAATGCCTGAAGAGTTTGGAGAACACCTGATAAGAGATCAGAGACAGTTCCTTCTTCCAGAATCTCTCCAGATCCTTCAGATTCACAGCTCCATGTTAGTACTTCTTGTCTTCAGTTCACCCCACTCATTTTCTATAGGGTTCAGGTCAGAGGACTGGGACGGCTGTGGCAGAAGCTTCATTTTATGCTCAGTGACCCATTTTTGTGTTTATTTTGATGCTTGTTTTGGATCATTGTCTTGATGGAAGATCCAAACATGGTCCATTTTTTTGATTTCTAACAGAGGTAGTCAGGTTTTGATTTTTTTATCTGTTGGTATTTGTTAGATTCCATGATGCCGCTTATCTGAACAAGATGTCCAGGACCTCCAGCAGAAAAACAGGCCCACAACATTAAAGATCCAGCAGTACATTTAACCGTGGGCTTTTTTTTTTTTTTTTTATCTCTGTTTGTACTAAACTCATCTGGTGGGTTTGCTGCCAAAAAGCTCTTCTTTTGTTTTGTTTTATCTGACCATAGAAGCCAGTGTCATTTGAAGTTCCAGTTGCGTCTGACAAATGAATATGCTGGAGTTTGGTTTTTGGATGAGTGAGGAGAATTTTCCTTGAAACCCTCCTGAACAACATGTGATGATGTAGGGGATGTTTGATATACATATTTTGGTTTCACTTTATTTTGATGGTCCCTTTAACACATTCTATTGACTGTAAGTAATGTTGCACCTACATTTCTACTGACTCTCATTAGAGTGTTAGTAGAGTATTAGTTGACTGGTAGGGTTAGGGTTAGATTAAGTTGACACGTTCTTGCAAAGTTACTTATAGTCAGTAGAATATCTGTTGGGAGACCAACACAATAAGGAGTTAGTAGATAGGAAGCAGACAGTCTACTAATACTCTTATGAGAGTTTGTTGACATGTAGTTGCAACATTACTTAGTGTCACCAGAATGTTCAAAAGGGACCATCAAAATAAAGTGTTACCCATATTTTTTAGGCTTTCTGACCCCAAGACTCAACTACTCTCTGCAGTTCTCCTTAGAGAGTCTTTAGCCACTCAAACTCTCCTCCTCACCGTGCATTAGGACGATATAGACACACATTCTCTTCCAGGCAGATTTTTAACATCTTTAGTTGATTGGAACATCTTAGTTATTACCCTGATGGGGGATATGGGGAATTTCAATGCAATCTTGTTCTGCACATCAGTTTTACTCCTTGTGATGGATGATTAAGGGAATGTGTTCCTCATATTTATAATCCTGTGGAACAGGAAGTCATGCCTGGACAATTTCATGCTCCTAGTCACCCTGGTGTGCTAAAAAATGTAAATATGAATGGGAATATACTTCAGATATATTTTACTCATAATAATTTCTAGGTGTGCCAATAATTGTGGCCAACGTGCTTTGGAGAAAAAACAAAACAAAACATTTATTTCATCATGAGATATTCTCTCCACTTTCAATTGTTTTACTTCAATGAAATGTTAGAATTTTTGTGAATTTTTTGAATAAAAGATCAAAAAGATAAGCAATGCGGATTTATTTTCACAGCCACCTTTGCTCATATTTACCAAGGGTGCCAATATTAGTGGAGGGCACTGTATTTCTTCTGAGGAATTTTGGAGGAAGTATCCGAGACACTGTTGATGCTAAACTGAGAACTATATGAGAATTATCATCAAGTCTCCTGAGTTTAGAAAAAGCTACCTCTGAGCAATATTGTCGGTAACACTTTATTTTGATGGTCCCTTTTGAACATTCTGGTGACACTAAGTAATGTTGCGAACTATGTCAATAAACTCTCATAAGAGTATTAGTAGACTGTCTGCTTCATATCTACTAACTCCTTATTGTGTTGGTCTCCCAACAGATATTCTACTGACTATAGGTAACTTTGCAAGAACGTGTCAACTTAATCTAACCCTAACCCTACCAGTCAACTAATACTCTACTAACACTCTAATGAGAGTCAGTAGAAATGTAGGTGCAACATTACTTATAGTCAATAGAATGTGTTAAAGGGACCATCAAAATAAAGTGAAACCATATATATATATTTTTTTCTATGGATATGGCTACATTCACACAGTGGCAGAATACAGTTGTCAGTCATGTTTTGGAGTGCTAAATATGGTTATGTCACACACAGTTTGGTTGAAATGACAACTATATTCTATAACCAAACTGACCTTAAATTTTCAGGATGCACAGCTGCAATTTTCAGCGTGAGTTCAGTCAACCTGAGCTGTCAAACTGTCAGTAACGCCATACAGTCAGTCACTCATGCTGCACTGTACAAACACTTAATGCGTATGTGGTGTGTGGTTTCATGTGTGGTCTGAGAAAGAAATACTCTCTGAGATGTGTGTCTTCCCAACGTTTCATATGAAGTCACTGTTTTTCTTTAGAACTGCTTCCATCAGTTTTGTAGTCCAGGCTGCACTCCACAAACAGACATGTTAAAAATAAAGCAGCTGACAGGTAATTAAAATTATTATTATTTAATATGTTCCTTTTGGTTTACTGATGTTAATATATATATATAAAATAAAAATACAAAAATATAAAAAAAATACAAATAAATAAACAAACAAACAAATAAATAAATGTGTGAAAAATGAATGTTTTCAACCCTAATTCTGACCCTTTGTCTAAAATGACCTGTTTTAAAGTCGTGTCCTTTAAGACTTCTCAGTAATCGGCCACTGTTATGATTGGCTAACGTCATTGCATAGGAAACAGTCTCAACGCCCCCTCAACTTAAAAAAAATTAAATAAATACGGACATTTCAAGACAAAGCACCATGAAATCATTTACTTACAGTTTGTGATGCAGCTGCAGTCAGATCTACTGCTTCATCTTTTAACAAATGTTTCTTTGTGTACTCTCTATGACGCTGTGCCTCGTTTACAAAACAAAATACTCTGATCAATCCTCAGATACGATCCGGAATGCCATTAAAATAAACTATCCACTTGTTCCTTACGCTGGTATCCTTCTGATATCTATACAAAGACGCGAACGAGCTGTTTAATCCAAGCGCGTCAAAGCGAATGTTCTTTCTCTCCATTTGTTCGATTGACGACAGACTTGAGCGTGTGGACTGTGTCAGAAAGCAAAAGTGCATCTGTATACTGTATCCAGTGTAGACAAGATAGCGGCAGTGATTGTAATTTCTATTTGCATTTGATGTGACACGACACTCGCGCGATTACTCGTGTAATCAAGTGTCAGCTGTTAAGTGACGACTATTCGTCGATGAGTTGGTCTGGAGGCAGTGTTTATGCAAATGTTTGTGCCCGGGTGATGTCGTCTTGCACCTCAGATACAAATGAGCCGTTTTTGGAGCTTGATTAAATAAATGCTTTGTTTTTAACGAGGATGACGTTTTAAGCTATGAAACTTGCAGGATGTTTTAATGGTAGAAAGACCTTCACACTGCCACAGTGCACATCAACAAACAAAGTATTAAATACATTTTAAGGTCCAATTCTCACTATTTACTAGCATTCTAGCTTTATACTGCACGGCCATATTTTAGATCCCTTAATCCAACCCATTCCTAAACTTAACTACCTTACTAACTATTAATAAGCAGCAAGTTAGGAGTTTAATAAGGCAGAATTCATATTTAATAGTTAATATGATAATTGAACCTTTAAATAAAGTGTAAAAAAAAAATATATATATATATATATTGTTTTAAGGGGTTAGGATGCATATTTAGAGAGCAGAATATAATAGAGACTTCAGGTTAACTCTTTTGACTTGAGTCTATAGAAACCACTAAGAACTGTAAATGTAAAAATGTAGTTTCTTGATCCTTGCTTTTGTTACAGTGCAGCACCTGTGGCCTGACAGGAGGCATTCATGTGTGGGTGTTAAACTTGCTCGGCTGTGCAACAATTTGATTTTATTATTGTTGAGTTGTCTGTGACCCTTGGCAGAGAGTATTTGACCTTTGAGATGGTTGTCATAGCAACAGGTAAACTTTCAAACCTCCTCGATGCACTTCGTCTTCGGAGAGAGCGTTTTAAATCAATAGAGGGAAGCTCTGCTGTAATCACGTCCACAGTTACTTGTGCTTTTGATTTGGTGCCTATGAGCTTTTGAAAATACGGTGAAAGGAATTCAGACAGTACCAGTCCACTGTGCTGTTTTGTGACAAACATTGAGAAGGGATGGTGATATTGAGATGAATAAAAGTGGAAAAGGCAAACAAACAAGCCGACATGCTCCAATATTTCAAATATGGAAGAATGTGAACTTGCAGATGCATTCAAGGATAGCACATAAGAGCAAATGAACTGCAAACAACCTTTTTGCTTTTCTCCTGACCTCGCAGCCTTCAAAGAGGAAAACATGAGTAGAGGAACATATAGTTCTCACATGCTTTCTTTATACTATGACAATAGTGCTGACTGGCAATTTATGCCTCTTTTGTAGCACATTATGTTATTCCTGCACCATGTTTGACTAGAACAGCAATCTAATCCTGAACTTCAGTGAAAAAAAAGAGATTATTGTTGAGATTATTATGAGGAAAAAGAGGGAAACCCCAATCTATACACATTTACTTTATATGTTCCTTATTTGACATATCTGATTGAATTGGCTGAGCGCTCTACCTGAGCTGAGGAGTTAAATGATGTGTGTTAGTGTTAGAGAGGCAGTCCAAATGTGTTGTGAGACTGAATTCTCTCTCTCTCTCTGTGTGTGTGTGTGTGTGTGTGTGTGAAAAAACTTATAATTTTGGTAAATGTAAAAGTGAAATGAATAAGCCTCAGGCTGAATGAAATGCAGATTCAATAAGCTCAAACAAACCTTTCAGTTGTGCTGCCATTCTGGACTGCATGAAGAATAAGACACAAGAAAAACATGTTATGTTTAAAGTCATGTTTGCTTGTTAGTATGGTTGAATTGGATCATTGAGGGTCAGCATGTTGGTTAATGAAATGGGATTAAATGCATAAAGGATATTTACATTATTTAACATTTAATTATTGCAGGTATCATATTCTGAGTTTGCATTTCATAGTTTTTATTCATTTTGAGAAATACTGAATCTGTTTTGTGCAGGTGAGATGAGTAAATGCATGCTAAAATTATTAGATCTACAGTACCACTTGGATCTACAGTCTAGATCTACAGTAAGCATCATGTTCACACAGCAGGGCACACAACGCCTCTGCACTTTCTCCCGATTTCTCTCAACATGGCAACACAAAAGCTGTCAGTCAATTCAACAAAGTAACTGGCATTAAGTATTTGAAATAGTAACTCAGATATTTTCTAGTAAATTAATGATCTATCTGTACTTTAAAAACAGCATGTCATGACCTCTCTAATAATGTATGTTAACCTCCTCAATCTCTCAAGCGGTAAAGCTGGATCTCCACATTATACATCTTTGCATGATGCCAAAGATCTACAGCAGCTCGCCTGTTTCTCGGCTCTATCATACCTTCAGCACTTGCAGGTGGAGTCCCCATCCTCCAAACAGGGGGGATTCGCCACACAGTTGGTCTGTGTCTGCATTTATTACTCACGGGACGTTGTTCGTAAAGAACGGTAACACAATGAAACCAAATTGCCCTCCACTCCACACAATCATGTTCTGTGGCGGGCTGTGCATATACAGCCAGTCTGTGCTCCCCTGCGGGTTTATATATGCCACCAATGTTGTGCAGTGCCATGTGACTAGAATGTGTTGGTTTCGAAAAAAATGAAGCAAAGTGGCCAGAAACACCATCAGTGAGGAAATTTATGTGTGTCGTGTTGGGGTCCCTCAACATTTTACCCTTAAACAACAAAGTCATTATCAGTTTCCTCAATAAAACAGTGACACTTTAGAATGCTGTTCTGTCATTAATGAATAACAACACGGGCACACATGAGTAACACATTTTTAAAACTATAGCAACTACTATTAACTAACAGGAAACTCTGATTAATGAATTTGTAAGTAATAGTGCTCATTTGAAAGTGGTAGTTAATATGGTCACCTAATATAAATTGGGAGCACTGATAGCTAATCAGAATACAATCAACTGAAACTATTAACAAACTTCCTGTTCTGAGATCCAATGATGGAGAGCTTGCATGTAATCCAATGGTAATGTATTCAGGGATTGACTTTTCTGCAGCAGATACTGTACATATACTGTAAATGAGAGAACATCTATCCATAAGGAGGTAAATATTTTCAAAACCTAATAATTGAGTGTAGTGTGTGAGTATGTGTATATATACACACACACACACACACACACATATATATATATATATATATATTTTTTTTTTTTCAAAGACCTATAAAACGTACCTAT
The DNA here is from genome assembly GCA_036784905.1 of Acrossocheilus fasciatus. Taxonomy (NCBI): domain Eukaryota; kingdom Metazoa; phylum Chordata; class Actinopteri; order Cypriniformes; family Cyprinidae; genus Acrossocheilus; species Acrossocheilus fasciatus. The sequence goes on from CM071956.1 coordinate 29,013,144, forward strand.
TTATTATTGATATTCATAAATATAATTATTGTTTGACTGCAATGGCACTGTCAGATGAGAAGAAAACTTGAGCTTAATAATGAGACTATTGTCCTGTAGGGCTTCTTTACAGATAAAATTGAATTTGTTTCTTAATTGATGATCTTTATAACATAGACACTGTTATTGAACCAAGTTGAAACAACAGTGAACTAAACTGAGCTGAATAATGGCACTATTGGATTGGTTATTTCATAACTGATTAATTTTGCAACATTGATATTGCTATTTTATCTGTATTGTATAAATAAAGGTGAATTGACTTGACATATGATGCATAGATATTGACAAGATATCTTGGAAGACTTTCTGTTTGTTATTGCTATTTGTGCTTATTTGTTGGGAAAGTGCTATTTCATAAAATGCTGTCAAGGGAAAAATAAAAACAACAACAACAAAAAATTCACAAATATTTGGCAGAGAATTACTGTTTACTTGATGTGTATTTGAGCAGATGTTCCACCAGGTGGTCCAGAAAAGGACTAATTGGTCTATTTGGAAGCCATATTTAACAAACAACCATATCCAGACCATTGCTGACTTGCAAAGTTCCTCTCCTTGAATGCTTCTATTTCCAATATAGCCTTTAAAGAGTACAGCTGGGAACTGAAGGTCATTAGTCCTTTAGAGCAAGCTGACAGTGATTGAACATGGAGAATCTAAAATGAACAAGAATTTAAAGATTTACTTTGATGAAGTCATGGTGTTGGATACTGTTTACTTTGCTTTTATTCATGCACGACTGGACTTGATTTTCTGAGCATAACTACTGTTCTTTCACAGAAATCAATCAAGAGTCACTGAGCATGGGAAAGGAACAGGGTGCATATCTGTGTGAAAGCAGTGGTCAATCGAGGGACTTTTCCAGGAAAGTTTGATCAAATGTTCCAAATGATTATAGTAGAAATACCATCACAAGGAAATCAAAATGTTGCGGTGTCAGTAGTTTACTACAAGCCAAATGACAATATGTCAAGTGACACATGCTGTCATTAACCATTAGTGAAAGTCTTGTGAAAGCTTAGTGATAACTAGCAACTTATCAGTTAGTTATTGGTTGATCTGCATTAAATTGTAGCAATGCGTCCATTCAGCATATGAACATACATGAAATCATAATTACAACTCAGTACCGTTTCTAGGCATAGGCAAGCTAGGCGGTCGCCTAGAGTGCCACCAGCTGGAGGGGGCGGCAACGAGCGCACGTACTGCCACTACATTTTAACAGGGTTGTGATCAAATGTGGCACGGACACCCTGAAATATGATTGCCGCCCTCGCTCGATCCCCCAACATCATTGGTCTGGAGTATTGTCATTCTGACGATGCCTGTATGCCACTGGATCAGAGCGCTGTCAATTGCTACCTCTGATTGTTGCATGCAAAGTTTGCATTTGGATTTGGAGCGCACAACAATGCCATTAGATCAATGCGTTCTGTCAGTGTTTTGGCAAGGTAAGGCTTTTTTTTTTTTTGCCATGCAAGTTCAAGGCCAATTTAAAATATTGGTACATAAAAAGTGCACAAAACCAGTATTTTGTTTAGGCAGTATTTGTGGCAGTCAAGAAATTATGTTTCATGTGAAACTGTTCTAAAAAAATGTACTTAAAGTTTCAATGTGTTGTGTAATATTCCCATATACAACTTTTACAACCAATTAAAATCAATACAATTGAGATCAATACATACTTAAACTGCTTTGTCAAATTTAACGCATCCTTGCGGAAGTGTCAAAATGCTGAATCAATTAATTCGCTTCCAACATCATTTAAAGGGAGTAGCGCAGGGTTCCTCAAATCTTTCCCTGGAGGGCCAATCTGCTGCAGAATTTAGCTCCAACCCTGATCAAACTCACCTACCTGTGATGATCTTGGAGACATTGATTAGCATGCTCAGGTGTGTTTGATTAGGGTTAGAGCTAAACTCTGCAGGAAAATAAAGTCAAAAGTAGCCATTGATAATTTCTAAACATGTATCCAAATCCAAATGTAATAAAATTAATTTATGTGTGATGACAATTTCTTAGCAACTAGGGATTGTTACATAGAGCTATACAGGCATCCAGTGGCTATAATTGTGTCACAGATAATACATTGTGCAAAATGTTTTATCTTAACAGTCAATTTACAAATAGGCCTAATGCGTTCAGATCTGTGGAACTCACAATGTGCTGAATTTCGACAAATTAGTGTCGTTACTATGACAACCAATTTAAATGTGACAAGAAACTGATGTCTGAAAAAGAAATATATATATATATATCTATGGAGAGGAGGGAGGGCACTAATAGGGATTTTGCCTAGAGCGTCAAAATGGCTAGAAACGGCCCTGATTACAACTTGTGAGCTCTTAAGCAGGACATCCTCAAGAGGACTTGAAAGCAGCAGGGGAGGAAGGAAATAATTAGAGATGTCTGATCTTTTCCGTCTGACATCTGTGTAGCATTCACCATCGATCTGAGGCAGCTTCACTGCACACATCAGACTGTGTGTGCATTTATATCGGCTGTGTTTAATTCTGATGATGTAATAGTTTTAGATGAGTTTGTTGACTTTGCTGTTGTCTGAACAGACAGAATTGTAAGCTGGCAGTCTGACTTTTGTGTCATACTGCACTGATCAAGCAGCTGAAATAAAGCACCTTGGACATTTTATCTGACAGTTATACAAAAACAATAACTGTGTGTGTGTTTTTTTTTTATGTCTTTCATCTCAGGGCAAACAAAAGCTCTTCTCTGTCAGCAGTGGTATCATAAATTAAGCTTTAGTTTCTTTCGCATTTTACACATGCACATTCAAGAGTAAACAAACAGTAAAAAATAGTCTCTTTTAAATGTAGGGTGAGACTAAAGCCACCAAATTCAGCATTTTCCTCTTTTATTGTATATGATAAGATTACACGTTCTGGCCAGGATTTCTATATTGTCTAATATAACCAGGTTTTGACTGTTTGCGCTGCACAGATCGATCAATGCATGGCATCTAAGTACTGTGAGAGCTATAAAGAGCAGAGCAGATGGCTCCTTATGTTTTCAAATCACTCTTGAAAGAGTCATGTAAAGTAAAAAATATAGAAGAACATGTTGAGAAATACAGTGCTTTTCTAGAATATAAGATTGGTAGTTAATACAGTTTGTTGATGCATTCATAAATAACTCTTTCAGATTGGACTTGCCTTTTTATTACATGAACTTTTAAAACATTTTTTTATCACATTTACCATTACAGCAGATCAAACAGAGGCATGAAGATGGAAAGAGCAATGCACAGAAAGAAAGAGAAGAACATGTTCAGGAATACAATAATTTCTACGATTAAAGGTTGATGCTGGAATCTAACATCAGTTAATATAGTATTCATATAAAGCCTTGAGATTTGACTTACCTTTTATTGCTGCCATAAGACATTTTTCACCAAGTTTGCCATTTTTACTGCTCAAACCATAACATGATGAAAATAATCATGCAGAGAAGAACATGTTCAGAAATACACAAATTTTCCAGAATAAAACAATGCTGCGCTTGAACACAAATCATGCATTACCACATTTGTCGTTTTGAAACTCAAACTGTGGCAAGTAGTTGGAAGGAGCCATGCAAAGAAAAGGAGGCGTGCATTAATAGTTTTAATGCATTCATATGCTACACATTCATACTGTATGCTTCCCCCCTCACTCTTATCATTCATGGCAGTGACATGAAGATAGAAAGCAACAAAGAAAAACATATTAAAAATTCATTTGAATAAGCCAATATTTTCACTGTATTGTTACACACATATATACACATTTACCTTTATAAATAGTTATTGTCATCCTGGTCAAACACATGATCCAAGTGATACAGTACTGTTGTTCAAGTCTAAGACATCATTAAAACAGCAGCATATTTCCTCCTTCCCTTAATGTGCTTAAAATACACCTGCAAAACACACAATATTGGAAACAATAATCCATTTTGTTTACACTTATTTTTATTTTTTTATCAACACATTAAGTACTGAATGAAATACAATATTTATCTTGCCTTTTCCATTAAAGGAACACTACACTTTTTTTGGAAATAGGCTCATTCTCCAACTCCCCCAGAGTTAATAAGTTGAGTTTTACCGTTTTTGAATCCATTCAGCCGATCTCCGGTAGCTGGGGACTACTGGTCTAATTGGATTCAATGATCTATGCTAAGCTATGCTAAAAGTGCTCTCGCCAGATCCGGAGATCGGCTGAATGGATTCAAAAACGGTAAAACTCAACTTATTAACTCTGGGGGAGTTGGAGAATGAGCCTATTTCCAAAACAGTGGAGTGTTCCTTTAACTGAACTTGTTGCAATGCATTTTAGGATGTAGCTGAAATGAGGTGTCTTAGGAGGCAGCATAATTGAAATGCATGAGCTTGCCCACAGTGCCATAAAATGCTGCCTGTGCAGGCGACTCACTCGTTTTTGGAACTTTTCGTTGCATTAATTGATTTTATTGATGTAGAGTATTGATGTACAACAGTACTGTTCAGGTATTAATGAATTTGATCTCATTGCTTAACACCTAATCACCTCTGATCTAAAAGCAAAGAATAGCTATTGCAGACTTCAGTACAAAAGATGAAACACCCTGGCCAGTCTTTTCAATGTACAGCAGCTTATCCTCATTGAAATTCAGAGATTCACACGTCTCGGTCCAAGGTCTTGATTCTCATTTCAGAGCTGTTGTTTGATTTTATTCATACTTAAACTTTTTATGAATTCTGTGAAAAAAATCAGTGCATATTAATATGTTAATTTACTAGACAGTTCCCTGGAATACTTGATTTGTTTAGTTGATCCCTAATTTGTTTAGATTTTATTCACAATAGAACATAAATAACATAACAAAATGTTTAAACTGAGAAATTTTACAATTTTATGCACAAAATGAGCTCATTTCAAATTTGATGCCTGCTGCAGGTCTCTAAATAGTTGGGATGGGGGCATGTTTACCATGGTGTAGCATCTCCTCTTCTTTTCAAAATAGTTTGAAGACGTCTCGGCATCGAGGTTATGGTTTCTGGAGTTTTGATGTTGGAATTTGGTCTCATTCTTGCCTGATATAGGTTTCCAGCTGCTGAAGAGTTTGTGGTCGTCTTTGACGTATTTTTTATTTAATGATGCACCAAATGTTCTCTATAGGTGAAAGATCTGGACTGCAGGCAGGCCAATTCAGCACCGGACTCTTCTACTACGAAGCCATGCTGTTGTAATAGCTGCAGTATGTGGTTTTGCATTGTCCTGCTGAAATACACAAGGCCTTCCCTGAAATAGACGTCGTGTGGAGGGGAGCATATGTTGCTCTAAAACCTTTATATACCTTTCAGCATTCATAGTGCCTTCCAAAACATGCAAGCTGCCCATACCGTATGCACTTATGCACCCCCATACCATCAGAGATGCTGGCTTTTGAACTGAATGCTGATAACAGGCTGGAAGGTCTCCCTCCTCTTTAGCCCGGAGGACACGGCGTATGTGACTTCCAACAAGAATGTCAAATTTGGACTCGTCTGACCATAGAACACTTTTCCTCATTGAAACAGTCCATTTTAAATGAGCATTGGCCCACAGGACATGACGGCCCTTCTGGACCATGCTCACATATGGCTTCCTTTTTGCATGATAGAGCTTTAGTTGGCATCTGCAGATGGCATGGTGGATTGTGTTTACTGACAGTGGTTTCTGGAAGTATTCCTGGGCACATTTAGTAATGTCAATGACAGAATCATGCTGATGAGTGATGCAGTGTCGTCGGGCATCCAACAAAGGTCTTCGGCCTTGTCCCTTACGCACAGATATTTCTCCAGTTTCTCTGAACCTTTTGCTGATGTTATGCACTGTAGATGATGAGATTTGCAAAGCCTTTGCAATTTTACAATCTTTTTATGCACTCTTTCACAGATTGGAGAGCCTCTGCCCACCCTTACTTCTGAGAGACTCTAAGACATCCCTTTTATAGCTAATCATGTTACAGACCTGATGTCAATTAACTTAATTAGTTGCTAGATGTTCTCCCAGCTGAATCTTTTCAAAATGTCTTGCTTTTTCAGCCCTTTGTTGCCCCAGTGCCAACTTTTTTGAGACCTGTAGCAGGCATTAAATTTGAAATTAGCTAATTTATTTGATAAAAGTGTACCATTTATCTGTTTAAACATTTGTTATGTTCTCTATGTTCAATTGTGAATAAAATATTGGCTCATGTGATTTGAAAGTCTTTTAATTGTCATTTTATTCAAAAAAAAAAAAAAAAAAAAAAACGGAATTCGGGTTGTATATTTTAATGTGTTAGTTAGCTGCATTTTTTAGTTATTTTTTAACCTAATCAAAATAACCTGACTGCAGTTTGACTGAGATTAATTGGAATACACAGTGAAAAAAAACATGATTTTTGAAAATGGTTAAAAATAGACTTATCTGCTTTTGCAAATTAACTCTTCAAGTTTTTTTTTTTTTTTTTTGTATAATAATACAAAACTGTGTAATTACCTGCAGTACCAGAAAATAAATTGCTTCATTTGTCTTGTGCAACTCATTCTTGCATATCTTCTTGCATAAAAAAAATAAAAAAAATAAATAATTAACACCTAAATCAGAATTTCATGTCTTCGTTAATTGATTTGTTTGGCAAGTAAGCATGCATCAGCAGGATAATATGCAGCCAGCTGACCATTATCACAAAATAATGTCAGCATTAGCTACATTTTAAATTAATGTGTTTTGTGTTTTTGCAACTACGACAGCATCATTTTCTCATTTCTTGGCCCATTCTTCAACTAGAATAGGCAAAATTTTTTCTTCTGTTGCTCAAAGAACTGTGGTCAATATTTAGCACCAAAAATGCACACTTTAAAAAATCCCCTTAGAAAGTATATGGAAACCTTTTTTTTTTCTTGTCCTTTGCACATTGCATCGTGGAAGGGTGTTGCTAGGTAACAGGAAAGTGAGGTGCACACAATAAACACTGAACAAAAGGAATTAGCGAACAAAATGGAATTGAACTTTATCTCTCTCAAAAAAAGTTGATGAGCTAACAAACAAGTGCTTATCTCTGTAGGCTCTCTTTTATCATGCATGTTTTGATTTTTGTTCTGCGTTATGATTTATTCGAATTGACCAATAATGACTGACACTTCACTTGGTATGAGGATATTTTAATTGTTTAGTGTACAATGGATTTATGTATTTGTACCACAAAATATGTAGATTTTTTTTTTTTTAATCAGAAATATTCACTTCATAACAGACCACATGACTGACACCTACTGTACATTGGTCATATTCAGTTAATTCTGCTGTTGTCATACTCTTTTATGCACATTTATATTGATCCATAATTTTATTGCCCTCTGCCTCTTCAAAAAGAAAAAAAAAAGCCCCCCCCATGCTCCTTCTCACCTGTTAGAGTTCATTCAGATTGCAATGGCACACTGATCTGCCTTTTTCATCCCTTCAACAGACACTGGCACATATAGATCAGTCTCAGCTTTGGATACAAGGCTTGCCTGAAATTAGGTGAGGTGGAGTGGGGGTGGGCGATGGACCCTGAGCTGGTAATTCAGTTCCTCTCAGACCCCATCTGCCGGGAGGCTGTTTCCATCAAGTGTGCGCTGGTGGCCCTAAAAGAGCTCTGGCTCTTTATCACAGAAGAGCTGAAAATGGAGTGAGAATGGTGCGGCAGAGAAGAACTAGTCTAATCTCAGATGCAGAGAAAGAGAGAAAGATACAGTAGTAATAGAACAGAGTGAGTCTTCAGCTGAGAGGAGAATGACTGAAAGAGAGTAAATCACAGAGGAAGATGTGTATTTGACTCGGTGACAAATTGGTTAATGGCTAGACACATACAGCATGAGGGAAAATGGTTTAAAAACGTCTAATGTTTGTGATTAATTATATATTTATACCATTACAGTAAATTGAAGAAATTAAGGCATGGGTCATAATTGATGCTGCTATACAGTTGCTGTCTTGTTATTGATTTAATTACTTAAAGGTCCCCTGAAGTGCCTTTAAACACAGAGCTTTACTGTAAGTGGTTACGTAATTTCAACTGAAGCAGGAAGACAGGGCGGGACATATCGAGCAGCCCTGCCCCCTTTTTAAAATAGTCAAGCCATTGAGATCGGTAAAGCCACATTTGACAACCACAGTCTAATACCCCCTTACGTTAGATTCAATATGAGACTCTTACTAAAACAAAATAGTGATCACAATCATGCTGAGGCTGTGCAGTTTTAAAAGTGTTTAATATATTCAGACTCACGCAAATAATTCACTCCATGCGTTTCTGGACAAAGTCCGGATCAGACAGTGCATGCTACTGCATTTCACGTGACACAACATGAAACCAGACCTAATTTGCCCCAGTCGAAAGTACAGTCGTGGCCAAAAGTTTTGAGAATAACATAAATATTAGTTTTCACAAAGTTTGCTGCTAAACTGCTTTTAGATATTGGTTTCAGTTGTTTCTGTGATGTACTGAAATATAATTACAAGCACTTCATACGTTTCAAAGGCTTTTATCGACAATTACATGACATTTATACAAAGAGTCAGTATTTGCAGTGTTGGCTGTTCTTTTTCAGGACCTCTGCAATTCGACTGGGCATGCTCTCAATCAACTTCTGGGCCAAATCCTGACTGATAGCAACCCATTCTTTCATAATCACTTCTTGGAGTTTGTCATAATTAGTGGGTTTTTGTTTGTCCACCCGCCTCTTGAGGATTGACCACAAGTTCTCAATGGGATTAAAATCTGGGGAGTTTCCAGGCCATGGACCCAAAATTTCAACGTTCTGGTCCCCGAGCCACTTAGTTATCACTTTTGCCTTATGGCACGGTGCTCCATCGTGCTGGAAAATGCATTGTTCTTCACCAAACTGTTGTTGGATTGTTGGAAGAAGTTGCTGTTGGAGGGTGTTTTTGTACCATTCTTTATTCATGGCTGTGTTTTTGGGCAGAATTGTGAGTGAGCCCACTCCCTTGGATGAGAAGCAACCCCACACATGAATGGTCTCAGGATGCTTTACTGTTTGCATGACACAGGACTGATGGTAGCGCTCATCTTTTCTTCTCCTGACAAGCCTTTTTCCAGATGCCCCAAACAATCGGAAAGGGGCTTCATCGGAGAATATGACTTTGCCCCAGTCCTCAGCAGTCCATTCACGATACTTTCTGCAGAATATCAGTCTTTCCCTGATGTTTTTCCTGGAGAGAAGTGGCTTCTTTGCTGGCCTTCTTGACACCAGGCCATCCTCCAAAAGTCTTGGCCTCACTGTGCGTGCAGATGCACTCACACCTGCCCGCTGCCATTCCTGAGCAAGCTCTGCACTGGAGGTGCCCTGATCCCACAGCTGAATCAACTTTAGGAGACCAAAGTTTTGAGAATGACACAAAAACATCCTCTGAGAGAAACTTCTCCCAACCATCCAAGAACAGTTTGGTGACAAACAATGCCTTTTCCAGCATGATGGAGCACCTTGCCATAAGGCAAAAGTGATAAGTAAGTGGCCTGGGGAACAAAACATTGAAATTTTGTGTCTTAATCCCTTAATCCCATTGAGAACTTGCAGTCAATCCTCAAGAGGCGGGTGGACAAACAAAAACCCACAAATTCTGACAAACTCCCAGCATTGATTATGTAAGAATGGGCTGCCATCAGTCAGGATGTAGCCCAGTAGTTGATTGACAGCATGCCAGGACGAATTGCAGAGGTCTTGAAAAAGAAGGGTCAACACTGCAAATATTGAGTCTTTGCTTAAACTTAATGTAATTGTCAATGAAAGCCATTGGCACTTATGAAATGCTTGTAATTTTACTTCAGTATACCACAGTAACATCTGACAAAAAGATCTAAAAACACTGAAGCAGCAGACTTTGTGAAAATTAATATTTATGACATTCTCAAAACTTTTGGCCACGACTGTATATTTACACTGTCTGAATCGTTCCCTATCACCTACAATGTGCACTACGTGCAATTCACAGTACAGGAACTACTACTGATCTCAGCTTCAGCGTCTATTTATAGTGTAAGGGGCGGTGCTTCGGATTCTAAAGAACATTTGATTGGTTAGAAGATTTGATGAGAAACTGAAGTACGAGATGACATCAAAAAAATAAAAAAAAAATAAACCATTTTGGTGGAAGTGACAAAGTGCAAGCTTTGATTGCTTATATCTTCTAAATGCGAATTTTGTCACTGTTTTGGAGCATACTGGCTTATAGATAACCTTAAGACTAACATATTTATACTATACCAAAACATTTTAAACCTGTAAAGAAGGCGCAGCACAATGAAAAATGTAGCTTTAGTTATGTGATTTGGAAAAAAAAAAAAAAAAAAAAAAAAAAATATATATATATATATATATATATATATATATATATATATAGTAAAACATTATATATAAAACTTCTGTGTGCAAATAAATACATAAATAAATAATAAATTCATGAATAAAATACAGCAATTAAGGGGCCAAGCACAGCAGAGGCAGAATGAGGAGCAAACATGGCAGCTATTTAATGGTTTGTAACTTTTAACCAATAGGTGGCAGTGTTACCAATTGTGGTGTGGTCAGTGTGAGGTGATGATGACACGTTAGGTTCGGTGACAAAATGTCAAAGCTTTACAGAGATACCGCCTCAGATGCAATTTGTCACCATGTTATCAAATTCATTGATGTGGTATACGAAAACCATTTTGCCTGTTGACACAAAATCCAGAACTTTTTGCTGCAATGGTCTGAAGATGATATGAATCGAATTTGGAGAAAATTGGACAAATGGTCTAGTAGTAGTTTGAAAAAGTAGCAGACAGGAAGTCCTGGTTTAACTGGTGTCAATGTTCTCGGCATAATACAAGGAATATAGCAAGTCATGAAAAGAGGCAAAACTGTTCATAAGCTATTAACATTTTTAACATTTTCATTATTAATGGTTAAAAGCTTCATAAAAGTTGTTTATCACTTTTGACCAATAGGTGGTGCTGTTACCGAAATTGATGTGTCATGGTCAGTGTTGACAATGACACACACAAAGTTTGATGTACATATATATAAAGCTTTGCAGAGATACAGCCTCAGATGCAGTTTGGCATTATTCCAGCAAATTTGTTGATGTTGTTTCGTATATCGACACGGAATCCATAACTTTTTGCCTGCATTTTCTGAAGATGATCTGAGTCAAATTTGTAGAAAATTAGAGATCTAAGATAAGGTAAAAAAAGTAGGTATTTCTAATTAAAAATTGTGAAACATCGTGACCCATATAAATGTACATTTTGGTGCCCATTTGACTTGACATGAGCTGAGGAATCAGAGGAAAAATGTGACCCTGAACCACAAAACCAGTCTTAAGTCGCTGGGGTATATTTGTAGCAATAGCCAAAAATACATTGTATGGGTCAAAATTATCGATTTTTATTTTATGTCAAAAATCATTAGGACATTAAGTAAAGACCATGTTCCATGAAGATATTTTGTAAATGCCCTACCATAAATATATCAAAACTTAATTTTTGATTAGTAATATGCATTGCTAATAACTTAATTTGGAAAACCTTAAAGGCAATTTTCTCAATATTTTAATTTTTTTGCACCCTCAGATTCCAGATTTTCAATTAGTTGTATCTCAACCAAATATTGTCCTATCCTAACACTATTAGGCTTATTTATTCAGCTTTAAAATTATGTATAAATCACAATTAAAAAAAAAAAAAAAAAAAAAAAAAAAGACTTATGACTGGTTTTGTGGTCCAGGGTCACAAATTACACTTTTTCTTCTAAACTTTACAGTTCAAATGTTATTAGCATAAATATGAGTGAACAGTTGAGCTGCTGGTGGTGCTAGAGGGTTTGCATTAGATACACCAAACTCACTATGACCAAATTTCAGAACCTTCCCGTAAACAGTTCTATGGTCTGCCACAGACTCTCAGAACGGAAGAAGAAGAATAATAGGAATGCCAAAAATTACAAGAGGTGCCTACGCACTTTTGGTTCTTGGCCCTTAATTAATAAAATTGAAGTTGTGACATAACACTTATGTTTCAACCCAAAGAAAAACCCAGACCAAACTGTTTTGGAAGATCTTTATTTTGTTAGTTTACTCAAGTGGCAGTCACATGAAAGGTGCATATTCCATGGTGACTGTTAACAGAGTGAAATATTCAGGGTGAAGTTGGACAAAATGTTTGTATATTAATGCTCATTCTTTTTGTCTTACCGGTTCCTGGAGCTGCTAATAGGAGGAGCCCGCAAACAGGAAGCCGACTATACAGTATGTTACCCTGAAGGGGAGGAGCCGGTCCATTAAGAATATTTAAGCCTAAATTTCATGAATGGTTATATGTTTGATGCTTTTCAAGGTAATAATACAACTTGTTAGAGGTGATGATCATTAAGGTGCTGTCTGTAAGCTTATAAATCCTCTATAACTTGTATAATGTATAGTTAGTAACTGGTGAGGCATTACATTTGGTCAGTTCGAAAATGAAGGAGGAGATTAAAACTATAAAAGAACAGAAAAGGGGGGTTTTGTTGGATCAGTAGCCAACTGTGTATGCTATTTTTTTTTTATAATGAATTGAGTTGTATTTTGAATTGGGTTTTTTTGTTTGTTAGTTTTTTTTTTTTTTCTTTTTTGTTTATCCTTGTTTTTCTTGGGTAATTTATTTATTTACAATGGGCATTTTGCTATGGTCCTTGTTACACCTTTTTGGAATTTGTGGCATGTGGAATTAAAAACAATTTTTGCCTTTTTTGTTGTTTGTTTAGCCACTGCACCGACCATCTTACCACAGAAGTACTAATAAAAATATACATAAGCCCCGTTTCCACCGCAATAACTTTCCCCAGGAACTAGGAACTTTGGGCCGGTACACGGTGTGTTTCCACCAAAGTTCCAGGTAAAAATTTGCCCCTCAGAAAGTCCCTGCTCGCGAGGTCATACTTTTTCAAAGGTCCTTTCAGGGGCGGGACTTGGGCGCTGAACATGGTTGGTTGAGTTCACACAGCATTGTATTTCAACTAACATATTCACATCATTTTTAAAAAATATTATTGTTATTGTGTCATTAAAGTATTTCAGGCGAGAATGTAATTGTTTAAAACTCAAATCTGTGGTTTATTTATAAAGATGAGCACTCAGTGCTCATGTATCCTGCTGAGAGGACCATAACCTCGGCTAGTCCTTCTTACATTTGTAGTTAAACATGAGATATAATTTGTTTTGGGTAAATCTAACAGGTAATATTTTGTCTTTACTCTATAATTATATTAATCTATTAATATGTTAAAATGAAAACAGGCAATACTGTTTGTATTTTGTACATACTGATATATTTTGTTTCATTGTAATGTATGTACGTTCCCTGAACTACATGTCTGCAGCTATTAATCTGTTTAAATGAAAACGAAAAGAGGCAGTGGTGTTTGATATCATATTTCGTCTTATTGTAAATACAGTAAGGAAAATTGCAGTAGCCAAGGCAAGTTGACTGACTTTATCAAGTACGCTGCAGTTTGCAGAATTACCAGACTTGCGTTGTCCCGTCCGCACTCCCGAGTCGAACTTGAGAAGTCCAAACTACTGTGGATGCATGTCTGAAATTTGCATACTTGGTATTGAGAAACACTCGCAGACCTACGTCACCAGACTATTTGGCTAATCTTGTCAGTACTTTTAGACCATGGAGACCATGATGGAAACACAGACAGCAACAGGTCTGGGGGAGAAAAGTTCCTGGGACAAATTGTTCCAGGTAATTTTGGTGGAAAAGTGGCTATATATAAAACCTTTTGAATGCATACCCACGATGTGGGAGAGGCCCTGGTAATTACATAACCTCTTGGGACAGATCCTCAGCAAAGACCTCAATGACTAAGACAAGTCCTTGGCATAGATCCCTATGGCCAGCTATGAACGTGTCATGCCAAGACAAGCTAGGACACCAACAAGACTATTGCTATTGGCCCTTTAGGTCAGATGAGAACTGGTCCCCTGACTGACACTGGTTTCTCCAATGTTTCTTGTCTCCATTTCTCTCACTTGATTGGGTTTTGGGTTCCTTGGCACTTGTTAACTTTGGCTTACTTCGTTGGGGTTTAAAAGACGCTGTACTGTAAAAATTCAGTAATATTATTGAATTGATGGCAATGACACTATTCAATGGAAACAAAACTTGAACTGAAATGAGCTGGATAATGATACTAATATCTTCTGTTGAGCTGATTTGAATTTGTTTCATAATTGATTGACACAGTTGAACATTGATACAGTTACTAAACTGAACTGAATCAACATCAAACAGATTTGAGCCAAATAACAACACTTCTGATGAATTTTACACCATTTCACTTGAGTTCACTACAGTATCCGTAAACTTACCCAGGTATGTTACATAACCTGCTTGCTTGGATGTTGCTGCATCATCTTGCTGCTTACTTGCTCTATTCTCTTTTTCTGTAATGCACCCAACTCCACTGAACAGTGCACACTTCCTGTCAGAGAGGCAGAGAGGGGAAGTGACTTGGTTTTTCTCAGGGATAGGGCCATTTTGTTGATCTTGTGTTCCCCTAATACCCACATGCCTTACTCAACTCCCCACTCTATTCCATTACTGGCAAGTCTCTCTCTCTCTCCTTCTCTCACTGAGTGTTTGCTGAAAACCATCCATCACATCCGGTTCCCCTGAAGTAGTGTTGCTTTAGCTCCTGGTGGGAGAGGAGTTGTGTGATTGACAAGATTAACTATGAGTCTCTTCTCCACACACACACTGTTGAAGCACCTCACAGAGAAAGACAACTGGTCTCTAGTGTCTGTGTCTGTCTCTGTCGGCATCTCTCCTCTTGCGTAGAGCTCTCATAGCGCAAGACTCTCTCTCCATGACTCACTGTAATTTAATAGCTGCTCTTGTGACATACACTAGGAATATTAGGCTAGACCAGTGCTGTGACTACACCACAGACACCATGTGTACCTCAGAGCACAGCAAGTTTGATTCCCCTAAGACTACAAACCATTTATCATAAATTAATATTAATATTCCCCTCACAAAACAGCTTACTTGACAGCATCAAGTCTGGCTTTGAAATCAGATATTCTACGGAGACCACCATACTGTCCTTTATGGTGGTGGTTTTTGGTTGGTAAGAGCAAACTCCAAATCATCTGTCACCAGTGATGGGAATAACGGCGTTATAAATAAACGGCGTTATTTTTTTTAGTAACGAGTAATCAAACAAATTACTGTTTCCCCCGTTACCCTTACTGACAATAAAATGTGGCGTTACAATATTATATTATTAGAATTAATGGTAACACTGTATTTTGATAGTCCACTTTAGACATTCTACTAACAGTAAGTAACTTTGCAACTAAATGTCAACTAGCAGTCATTAGAGTATTAGTAGACTGTCTCCTTAATATCTTCTAACACTTTATTTTGATGGGTCCACAACATACAACATACTGACTATCAGAAACTTTGCAAGTATGTCAACTTATTCTACTAACCCTAAACCTACCCCTACCGAGAGTTAGTAGACATGTAGTTGCTAATTAATGAGAATTAGTTGACATGTAGTTGGCACTTAGTTACAAAGCTACTTATAGTTAGTAGAATGTCTAAACTGGACTATCGAAATAAAGTGTAACCGAATTAATTTTTTTCAGTTCATCTGAATGGATGCGCAGTGTAGCTGTATTCGACGTACCATAAACAATGTGAAGGTGCACGCCTCGCCGTCGCTTTCTCTCACATACACGCACGCAAAGAAAGATACAGAGCGAGAGAGTCTTTCATAACATGCAGAATTGACGCGCTACATGTAAACGATAATCTTTGTTGTATTTTCCTGTCAAAATAACGGAGTTCCTTTAGAATTCTTCAGCTTTTAAGAACTGCCGGGTTCTCTGGTAGTGGGCGGAACTAATGCGCAAACAACAATCTCATTGGCTGGCGCTCACCTATTATCGTCCCTGTTTTGATTTCAGCAAATCAATTCGAGCAAACGCAGACAACGTAACTAATATTCATGAACCCAGCAGCTCATTAATCCTTAGTGCCTTTTGTATTGATGACAAATATATATTACGTAGATATTGATAGGTATTGTTGTTTTGGTCACACTTTATATTAGGTGGCCTTAACGTACTTACATCAAAAAATAAGTACAATGTACTTATTGTGTTCATATTGTATTGCAAAACACTTTTGCTGCTATTGAGGTGGGATACGGGTAAGGTTAGGGGCAGGTTTGGTGGTATAGGTAGGTTTAAGGGTGGGTTAAGGTGTAAGGGATGCAACAGTGTAATTATAAATGTAATTACATAAATTAATTACAGATGTAACTACATATAGGTATTTTAAAAAATATAAGTACTATGTAAAAACATGTATGTACTCAATAAGTACATTGTATCAAATTATTAGTTTAAATGTAAGTACACAGTAGTTAAGGCCACCTAATATAAAGTGGGACCATTGTTTTTTTATTACGTTGCTTCAGATACGTATTGCAGCGGTTCAGAATTCAAATATCCGGGGACTGTCGCTAAAGGTTAATGCTCTATCGTGTTGGAAATATGCCCTACACCAAATCCAGCCCTAAACCTACCCGACAGTGTTAAGAAATGCAAAACTGATATGAAAACGTATTAGCTGATGCAACTGTGCTATTTTAACTTCCTTTTACGCAGATTTTAACTGCTTTGTCAAACTGTAGTTACACGGGATTCGAACCGCTGCTTCTCGGCATCTCCGTACTCCTTGAGCTACCGAACAAACTTATAATCTATGAAAACCCATAGATATGAATCTGGATGTGTGCGATGCTAACGTTCAAAAGCATGAGTTTTCAAATCTCCCAGCATATTAATATTGTTTTGAAGTCATAGCATGATATTCTTCAAGTAATTGTACGAAAATTAAGCTTTATTAAATTGCAACTCTGTAAATTTGTGTGAAAGTGTTGAATTATTTTGGAAACTGCAGTGATATGTACTTATTGGTATGTATTTCATGTCACTCTAAAAAGTGCACCCAGGTATGTAAATGCCATGAGACCAGGTAGCCCTAATCAGACACACCCAATTTAGTTCTTGCAGTCTCTACTAATGAGCTGATGAGTGGAATCAGGTGTGTTAGATGAGGGAGACATACAAAATGTGCAGGGCAGGGGGTCCTCCAGGACAGGTTTGAAAACTCCTGATGTGATGCATAAAAAAGTAAATGTAATCCGATTATATTCTAATTACAAGTACTTCATTTAAAAAAAAATCGGATTACATGATCCAGATTGTACGTAATCAGTTACTACTCAGCTCTGCTCACAGGTAGATCCTTCAAGGTTTTATGGAAGGGAGGCTGTCTTAATTACATCAGCTAATCTAAGGCAGTGGTTTTCAAACTTGTTCCTGGGGACCCACAGCTCTGCACATTTTACATGTCTCCCTAATTTACACACATGATCAGATCATCAGCTCATTAGGAAAGAGCTCCATGAACTCAAATGAGTCTGTCAGATAAGTGAGAGCAAAATGTGCAGAGCAGTGGGACCCGAGGAACAGGACTGAAAATCACTGATCTAGGGTGTGCCTCAAGGTTATGTGCTTGCCCCTCTTCTTTACTCTATACAACCTCTCTTGGAAGATAATAAAGGCACATGATTTATTTTACCACTGCTATGCAGATGATACACAGATTAATCTGTCATTTAAACCTGCTGTTCCCACTGTCTCAGTTCCAATCTCTGCCTACCTTTCAGACATCTCAGCTTGGATGAAGAAGTGTCATGTTCATATCAACTTTGAAAAGATGAATCTCCTTGTAACCCCTGAAAAACTACCGCTGACCACAACATCGAAGTTCAGAAGGGGTATACAACACTATAACTACTATGCCTTTCTGCCAGAGTGTGCTGTGCAGTTTCTCATCCAAGCTCTTGTCATTTTAAGACTGGGCTACTGCAATGATCTACATCAGGGTTCCTCAAATCTTTCCCTGGAGGGCCAATCTGCTGCAGAGTTTAGCTCCAACCCTGATCAAACTCACCTACCTGTGATTTTCTAATGATCTTGAAGACTCTGATTAGCATGCTGAGCTGAGCTGGTTTAAACTGGTCATGTGCTGGTCCTAAGCAACTAGCTCCTGCTCAGGACCAGCTCATAACCAGTTTACTGTCCTGCAGAGTGTAGCTCCAACACTGGCCTGGAAGTTTCCAGTAATCCTGAAGACCTTGATTAGCTGGTTCAGGTGTGTTTAATTAGGGTTGGAGCTAAACTCTGCAGGACATGCCCTAAATGTGACACGCCTCATATACTGAAAGGTCTTCCAGCTACCATTACTAAACCTCTGCATATGATTGAGAACATGGCAGCATGTCCGGTCTTCAGTTAGCCAAAGACAGCCTTTCGCCAGTTCACTTCACTGAACAATATCCTTCACATCAAGGTACAAAGTCACTCTCCAAAACCCTTCTTCACACTCTATGCTCCTTTCTGGTGGACATTTTGTCCCCATAGCATAGGGTACCATGAACAGACACAGACACAGACACAGACACAGACACAGACACAGACACAGACACACACATGACTGATGCTGCCTATTGGAGCTGACGTATCAGCGCGGCTGCCGTCTTGGATGGGTCCCCAATGCCCCCCCCCCCACACATTTATTTCTACTGAGGAAGGTGTATCCCCAACTACAATAATCATAACTCCCCAAACGGCAGAGATTTAGTTATGATACAGGACTCTGTCACACATTGAAAAATACGTGCTTTCATGCTAAAAGACTTTGTATTATGCTCTTTAACAAAGACATATGGTAGGCTATGACATATTGATAAATGTATAAATGAATGAATTTTATATTTCAATAAAGACACATGTTTGATTGTTCATTTGAATTTATTTCTCTCTCTCTCTCTCTCTCTCTCTCTCACTCACACGCTCAAACACTCAAAGACACACACACACAGAGAGAGACAGACAGACAGAGCGAGAGAGAGAGATATTACTCTTTCTTTTCTGCATTTCAACTCTCTCTAGCTTGTTTCCTAATTTAGTTTTCTAATAAACCTGGCCTTTCGTTCTGTGAATATTATAGCTCTGTGACAAATTGCTTTTGTTCCTCTATTGGAAGTCACCTTGGATAAAACTTTTTGTTATTTGCATAAATGTAAATGTTTATCTACATGAGTTTTTTTTTTTTTGTATTCTTTTTTGCTAGGGCTTTCTATTCTGGACAGTGGTCATGTGATCATGAAAAGACAGTTTTGACCAATTACTATTGGATTTCTGTCTTTTTACACATTTACAAGGTGTAGCTTGATAATTTAGCTTAATAATAGCTGATGAATTTTCCTGAAATGTATATTGTTTACTCATTTTCCTATCCATTCAACATACTGACCCTGACACAATTAGTTTTGCAGACTGTTCTTGCTGTTGCTGAGAAGCAAATTTTGTGACTGGACTTCTTGGAAATTTAATTGGATATCTCTGCTCTGTGCTTTCTCTCCTGCAATATTCTTCAAAACGAGAGGCAGGAGTGAGAAGAATATCAACTGAACCAGTGAGAAAAGGCAGTGGTTGCTTACAAAATTGGGATGTGCAGCAGAGCCTTGAGGAGCTAATACACACTGCCACACACCCTTGCACCTGTGAAGATGCATCATATACCAGGCTTATAGGTGCTGTGAGATATTTATTATTTCACCTGATGCTGAAATATGTGTCCTGAGAAGTCACACCTGTCTCTGTGACATCCCTGGACTAGTAAGCAGTTTGAGTTTTTTAAAATTAAAGATCAGCTCAACTAAATTTGAATTCAGAAAGCAAATGGAATGCAGAGTTACAGTGCACTTCTTAATACTGAGAACACTTTTTTCTAACACAGCTTGACACAGCAGTTCCAAAATGAAATAAAACCAACAAACTTTTCATACATGTGTCAAAATCAGTGTCAGTGCCTCTCACTATTTTTTTAATTTTTTTAAATTTTTTTTAAGGACATGACGTGTGGCCAGGTATGGTGTCTCATACTTGGAATTTGTGCTCTGCATTTAACCCATCCAAGTTCACACACAAAGCAGTGAGAAGTGAATATACACACACACACATGTTTGTTTTTGTGAAAAATGAGGACATCCCATAGGCGTAATGATTTTTATGCTGTACAAACTGTATGTGCTATTGCCCTACACCTAACCCTACGCCCTTACAGGAAACTTTGTGCTATTTCAGATTTTCAGTACACTCCATTCTGTGTGATTTATAAGCGTTTTGAAAAGTGGGGACATGGGGTAATATCCTGAAAAGTCACCTTATCCTTGTAATACCTCTGTCATATCCTTGTCATTGTACACATTTATGTCTTCATTTGTCACAAAAATGCGCAAACACACACACACACACACACACACACACACACACACACACACACACACACACACACACACACACACACACACACACACACACACACACACACACACACACACACACACTTTTTGTACTTTTTGTACTAGGAAGTCCAACATATACAATGAAACTTAAGTAATGAAGCAGTTTTTACATTACACACATCCATACAAAATATCTGTATTTTTAACATACAATTCTGCACAGTTAGCATATTCAACAGAGCCTTTTTCATTTGGCCACAAGTGCTCATCTACATCACACCATATGTCCTGTCTGGTAATACACCTGGGGAAAGGATCTCTTTTTCATGCCTGATCAGTTTCTGGCAATCTTGTGCAGATTGTCCAGGCATCCAGCAATCATTCTATCTGGTAGGAAAACATTAATATGGATGGTGATGTTATAATTTTTATCTTCATCATGAGTAAAGGAATCATATTAGGCTTTACAATGGTAAGTTGGTGTAATGATATTGTTCCGAAATCCATTTTATGATTACAGGTGTACCAGGCATGAAGACAAGGATGATGCTTTAGAAAACCCAAGAGCAGGAACCACAACAACCCAGATTTTGGAATCCAATATGACTGCTCATCGCTATCTCACGACCAATTTGTATGTATTTTATGAGATGACTAATTCGCATGAATTCGAACAAATGCATTTGTATGATTTTGTACAATTTGTCTAGACCCTAGTGACGAGTAGGTTTAGGTGTGGGGGTAGGACATTTGTATGAATTCATATGAACTGGGGAGCTCGTAAAATACGTACGATTTAGCTAAAATTGTACGAATTTATATGAGTGAGCTTGTATGAATTCATATGAATTAACCACCTCGTAAAATATGCATGAATTGCCATGAGATCGGGTTGAATTGCTTAGTGTATCAGCAGAACAGGGGAGCTCCAGAAAACACATGTATGTCTGCAAAGTGAAGTGATGTTTGAAAATAATTGCATATGAGTGCATCACAACATGAATCAGACATGATCTGAGTGAGGTATGTGTGCTATTATAGTAGAATTCACTGTTGTCAACACTTTATATTTGATGAATGGAATGTAAATAAACACATCTACATAAAGTACCTAAACACAAGTAATCTGTTTTATTTGTCCATTAGTATTGTTGATAAGTTGAGGAACATTTCTGTTGGATAAACATCAGCAACTACCTCAGCGTGTAAATATAGTATTGAGCAGATAAATCACAGAGGTGACTGAATCTTGTCTGGATGTTACAGGGATGAGACACACGTGTGTTTATCCGGTGAAGAGTGACTGATGAAGGAATGCTGCCATCAAAGGCTCTCAGTGAGTACACTACAGACATCTTTTAAATGTTAAGTTGTAGTTTATTTTTAGTTATTACAGCACTTTTCTGATTCTTGATTTCTGTACATTTGCTGCAGAGCTTTTGTGGTGGAGCAGGAGACGGTGGCATTTGTGAAAAAAAAAAAGGAAAACCTGAAACAAAAATATAAAGTAAGATCATTTTGTTACTTCTAATACAGAAATCAAATGATATTGTGCTGTTTAAATTACTGGTTTTGTATTATATTTGTGCATTTTTGCAAGATCTGAAATGTCCACAGACTGGTGTGTGCAGTGAGGATGGAGAAGTCCACAGCAGCATCCTGGAAATGGTCCGGTGCCATGGATGAGACTCTCCTTACTGCCTCATCTGGACCGGATGCTGCTGTGGTCTCTTCATCCTCATTGAGCTCAGAGCCAGCGAGAGCATCTAGAGAAAGACCAAAAGACATTGAGGATGTGATTTTGGTCAAGTTTGTTCTCCTGATTTTGTTCATACAATATCAGTCAATGGAGTCTGAGTTTCAGAAACTTCAGAAGCATCATCAAATAATGTCATGAAGCTTCTTAAAGTCAGGCTCCATTGACTAATGATGTATGAACAGAAACCAGCAGGACAAACTTGACCAAAATCACCTTTTGTGTTAAAAAATAAATAAATAAATAAATTCACAAGGATTGAACAGCTTTGGACAAGTAAATAATAATTTAATTTATATGTTTGGGTGAAGTAACCCTTTAAACCCCCCAAATAGAAATTGTAAGAAATATATGTATGCATCTCATGAGTTCACACTTACATATAATAAATAGAATAAAGTTTATGTGTATTTGGCGTGCTGTCCGAGGGGAGGGCTCCGAGCTCGGCACTTTGGCCCAAACTCAGAGTACCCCCCTACAGGTTAGGACAGGAATAGTTGTAAGTGCGGAGAAGGGGTGGCGGAGGGATGCCGGAAAACTGTCAATGAACAGAGGATAGTCTGCTGTGTATATATACAGGTGCTGGTCATATAATTAGAATATCGTCAAAAAGTTGATTTATTCCACTAATTCCATTCAAAAAGTGAAACTTGTATATTATATTCATTCATTACACACAGACTGATATATTTCAAATGTTTATGTCTTTTAATTTTGATGATTAGAGCTTACAGCTCATGAAAGTCAAAAATCAGTATCTCAAAATATTAGAATATTTATATTTGAGTTTCAATAAATGACCATCCCTACAGTACAAATTCCGGGTATCTCTTGTTCTTTGAAACCATAATAATGGAGAAGACTGCTGACTTGATAATGATCCAGAAGATGAACATTGACACCCTCCACAAAGAGGGTAAGTCACAGAGGGTCATTACTGAAAGGGGTGCCTGTTTACAGAGTGCTGTATCAAAGCATATTAAATGCAAAGTTGACTGGAAGGAATAATTTGGGTAGGAAAAGGTGCACAAGCAACAGGGATGACTGCAAGCTTGAGAATACTGTCAAGAAAAGCTGATTCAAACACTTGTGAGAGCTTCACAAGGAGTGAGCTGAAGCTGGAGTCAGTGCATCAAGAGTCACCACGCTCAGACGTCTTCAGGAAAAGAGCTACCAAGCCACTTCTGAACCAGTGACAACGTCAGAAGCATCTTACCTGGGCTGTGGAGAAAAATAACTGGACTGTTGCTCAGTGGTCCAAAGTACTCATTTCAGATGAAAGTAAATTTTACATTTCATTTGGAAATCAAGGTCCCAGGGTCCAAAGGAAGAGTGGAAAGGCACAGAATCCACGTTGCTTGAAGTCCAGTGTTAAGTTTCCACAGTCTGTGATGATTTGGGCTGCCATGTCATCTGCTGGTGTTGGTCCACTGTGTTTTCTGAAGTCCACAGTCAATGCAGCCATCTACCAGGAAGTTTTAGAGCACTTCATGCTTGCTTCTGCTGACAAGCTTTATGGAGATGCTGATTCCATTTTCCAGCAGGACTTGGCACCTGCACACAGTGCCAAAGCAACCAGTATCTGGTTTAAGGACCATGGTATCCCTGTTCTTAATTGGCCAGAAAACTCGCCTGACCTTAACCCCAAAGAAAATCTATGGGGTATTGTGAAGAGGAAGATGCGATATGCCAGACCCAACAATGCAGAAGAGCTGAAGGCCCCTATCAGAGCAACCTGGGCTCTCGTAACACCTGAGCAGTGCCACAGACTGATCGACTCCGTGCCACGCCGCATTGCTGCAGTAATTCAGGCAAAAGGAGCCCCAACTAAGTATTGAGTGCTGTACATGCTCATACTTTTCATGTTTATACTATTCAGTTGGCCAAGATTTCTAAAAATCCTTTCTTTGTATTGGTCTTAAGTAATATTCTAATTTTCTGAGATACTGAATTTGGGATTTTCCTTAGTTGTCAGTTATAATCATCAAAATTAAAAGAAATAAACATTTGAAATATATCTGTCTGTGTGTAATGAATGAATATAATATACAAGTTTCACTTTTTGAATGGAATTAGTGAAATAAATCAACTTTTTGACGATATTCTAATTATATGACCAGCACCTGTACATGCCTCTTATCTTGTTAACTGGGTTGATTACCGATTGTGCTCCTCTCATGTTAATTAGGTTAATTATCTGAACGTGCCCAACCCGAACTTTGTTAATAAAACACCATTTATATTAAAGTAGTGCTTTGAAGAAATAAACTTAAAAAAAATAAGCAGCTTTGGGCGTTTTTGCCCAAGGCACAAAAAAGCATTTACAAAAATTGCATTTACATTTAAGCATTTGGCAGACACTCTTATCTGAAGTGACTTGCAGTGCTCTTATTACAGGGACCCCGATCCCCCTGCAGCAACCTGGAGTAAAGAGCCTTGCTGAAGGACACACTGATGGTGACGGGTGCAGAGATACAACCAGCAACCTTCTGCTGACCAGTTCACTACACCACAGTAATAAAGTAATGAAGCCATGTCAAAAATGATCATGTTGCTGTAAACATGAAATTTAATTTAGCAAGAAATGGAATTCTAAAAACATAAAACGTAAAATGTGTTACTCTGTGTAAATGTTTTACAGGTAGTAGTGTTCATGGAGAGCAGCACATGAATGTTTGGAGCAGACACAGCAGTCAGATTGTCCCGCACATGTTCTCCTGCTCTTGTTCAAGATTGTGTGTTTCAGGGGAGTCATCATGGTCTTCCTCATCCTCTCTGTGTACTCAGGCAACGATAGACTCAATGTCCGTTTCCCATCCATGACCAGATTCAGTCTGACTGCAGCAATGAGGGTTGTGATGGACGGCAGAGACAGGTGAAGGTGGACACGGTGGTCAGCTGCTTCATTAGAATAAAGCTGTGTTGAGATGGCGGTAGGATGTGGGTTCACCGTCTGTAAATACATCATTGTTAGAAAAAGTTTGAATAAAGCTTTGTTTCATGTGTCGTTGACTTGTTTATTTATTTTCATGGTTACTTTTATTCTTTTACTCATATTCACGTTAACTGTTGTTGTCAGTAAATAAAATAGAATTGTTTCATTAATGTATGCATTAATTCATTACTTGACTGAAAATTGAGATGTATTCACCTTGGCTGCATTTGTCTAGTGTGTAGTCATGCATAGCTATGGCATATGACAAAACAAATTACATTTTGCTTGTTTTACTAAAATTATATATATAATTAATTAATTATTGGTCAGCATTTATCATTATTATTGCAAGTGTTGGGGTGGGCTAGCAATGCATTCTGGGGTAATCTTAATTTTTAAGTAGTAATACATTTCTCGAGTATAATATCAGCAATCTTTTCCAAAGTCAAGATCTTCCAGCAGCTGAACGACGTCTCCTTTGTGCAAACAGTGCAAACGCTGCAGAAAACTGTATTAGGTAGGGTTGTAAAGTTACTGATGCTATGAGGTGTTAGTGCACCTGTCCCTCTTATCTTCTATATAGATCTTCTTTATAGATAGACCTCTATCTATAAATATTTCAATGAGTAAAACTGGCTGTGTCTATAGTATTATAGACTAAACAACATTATTGTATTATTTTTCAATTAATTTTTCAATTATTATTATTTTAAATTACTGTCCCTGGATCAGTAGGGTTCCCTTCTAATAAAGTAACAGTGGCTGGGACAGATTTTAAGTATCAGTTCTGCTTAAAAAGATGTGACCTAATCCTGTTTACATGAAATAAGCCGGTTCCCGAGCAGGTTTAAAGGGGTCATATGATGTGATTTCAAGTTTTCCTTTCTCTTTGGAGTATTACAAGCTGTTTGTGCATAGATAAGATCCCTAAAGTTGCAAAGACTAAAGTCTCAAACCCAAAGAGATATTCTTTATCAAAGTTAAGACTCGTCCACGCCTTCCTAAAACGGCTCATTTAAACACACCCCCACATGTCTACGTCACTGTGTGGGTTTATTTGCATAACACCGCCCAAATGTATACGCAAAGAAAGAGGGCGTAAAAAAATTCTTGCTGTAGTATTGTTGCTGCTGCTGGTGCTTTGTCCTGGAGACGCTGTGTTTTGTTGTGAAAGTGAAAGTACTTTGTCTGGGCTTCCAAAAGAGGACACAACTAGAAATCAGTGCTTAAGTTATATTTACAACACTGTTCCAGAACAGTTCAACCCAAATATTAGACTGTGTGCAGCGCACGGGGCAATTCCAACTTTGCAAGGACAGTCTGGCTCTTATGACTCACAGCCTGTAAGTATGTTTTCATATTTAAAGAATTTGCCACCAACTATTCAAACGTGAGATTTTGAGCTGTGTAGAGTAGTGCTTGTTGTTTGTCGTTTCTCCGATCACAAAGGCAGGCATGGTAATGTTTACGAGGCGTGATGCAACACAGTCATTATAATCAGTATTTACGTCCCCACTGGATGCATCAAATGCTTTGTTTATGAGGGGTTTTATTGTTTTTGTCTCATCGCGCCGGGACACAGCATCACAATACGGTAAGGGCCGTAACATTTCTGTCACACACTTGAGGTATTCAGCCAATCACAACACACTGTATAGCTGGCCAAACAGAGCACTTCTCAGAATGATGAGCTTTGTAAAAATCAACGCATTTCAGAAAGGCGGAGCATAGAGGAGCAACAATAATGTACAGTATGCAGAATATAATGTGTTTTTTTGAACCTTAAACAACCTATGACAGCAACTCCGGGATGAGCTTTAAAGAACCAACCAATCCAAGATCAAGTGAAATCGTCAACAATCAAATCCAACTAACTGAGTTAGCGACCTACGAAGAACGGAGACCAGAACTAATAACAACATAAGACAGTGAACCAATGAAAACATGACATGAGAAACAATTGGGAACAGAAGGTCACGTGACTGAAACCATAGTAAAAGTCATGACATAAAAGACATGACTAAACCTGAATTGAAAACATTATGAACAAAATAAACAAAAACCTAGACAGTTGTTACAGCAGAGTAGTGGTAAATTAATTTTTTTGTAACCTATAAACATATTTTCATACATGCAACCAACTGACATTTTCAAGAAACATTAGATAACATTAATGAGTAATAACAGCTTACAGTCTATTTTGATGGATGTGATGATTTTGTTGACATTTCTAAATTTGGTCACACTTTATATTAGGTGGCCTTAACTACTATGCACTTAAATAATAAAAAAAATAAGTACAATGTGCTTATTGTGTTCATACTGTATTTCAAAACACTTCTGCTGCTATTGAGGTGGGATACAGGTAAGGTTAGGGACAGGTTTGGTGGTATGGGTAAGTTTAAGGGTGGGTTAAGGTGTAAGGGATAGGTCAACATTGTAATTATAAATGTAATTACAGACGTAATTACATATAGGTATTTTAAAAAAATATATATAAGTACAATGTAAAAACATGTATGTACACAATAAGTGCATTGTACCAAATGATTAATTCAAATGTAAGTACAAATGTAAGTAGTTAAGGCCACCTAATATAAAGTGGGACCCTAAATTTGGGTTAAAGCTTTAATGTCTAATTCAGAGATAGACAAATCTGATTCTGGAGAGCCTCTGTTCTGCAGAGTTTAGCTCCATCCCTAATCAAACACACCTGGAAAGTCTAACCACCATTTTCAAGATTACTTAAAAATTACAGGCAGATGTATTTTTATCATTATCTATTTCTTCCAGAAGATAGAAAAATGACTAAATCACTTTTAAATGACTAAATCACACCAAGCTCGAGGTTTACAAGAGGAAGTGTTGTCTGCCTGAAATCTGTGACCTTTTGTGGGGCCATTGCAATGATGAAGCAGCTTCTCTTTTCGGGTGACCTTTTCTGTGACCCCCTTTTTTTATTGAGAGAAAATGATGCTAATGGACTTGAACGTGTCATCAGTGCAGCAAATGCAGTCACTTCAGGTGTTTTAAAGTCTGTAAAACACTCTGCAATGAGCTCATGTCTGCCCTGAAAAAGTTTCAAATGATTCGTTAGGTCACTTTATTTACAGTATTACACAATGCTCTGCTCTCCAAAAAAACTTCACACAGGAATGCCGTACTAAAAGTGACCCCATTAAAGTCCCCTAAAATGGGAGACCATTATTCATAAAGGGCAAGAGGAATCCAAGATTCACACTTGTCCTCCCCTGCACAAAACTATTCCTGTTTTTGTAAATCTCCTTGCTAGATTTCATCTGGTCCTTACATGGCTTTGGCGAAATTATTAAATAGTGGCTAATTGCATCTGCACTTTCTATTGGGATACACATTATTCATAACCTCTTATTTTGAATGAAATGCTACTTTAAAAAGCAATCAATAGATTCTCGTGTAGTGGACATCAGACTGAGAGCATGATAACCTTCAAAACCCCCATTCTCAGACTCATCCATCGCCGTCTGACTCATCACTTGACCGAACGTAAATATAATCGAACCAAACTTCTTTCCAGAGACCTTGGCATTAGTGTATATAATTGTATAATTTGCATTATGTGTTGTATAGCTAATGTCAGATAATAAATAATCCTTCAGTTGTTTGTTTTGTGGAATAAGTTTCAAAATTAATTTGTTTTATAGAAACAACAGTTTATCTTTACACAAGATACTCTGCCTCAGCAACATCCAACTTAATTGCTTACTTCTTATGTACTTTCTTACCATTCCGTTATTTATTTATTTATTTTTTTTACATTTATTTATATAAAAAAAAAAAAAAAAACTTCTTGGTTGTATGAAAGAGTGGTTCAATTATTACAACTGTGCAAAGCAGATATGCAGTGTACCATATAATACATATGTGAAATGATGGCTAGAAGTCTAGGAGAATGCTGTCAGGGTGGCTGTGAAAGGCGGCAGTCTTATCAGCTGCAAGTAGAAACTGTTTTGAAGTCTGTTTGATCTAGATTAAATGCATCTGTACTGTTTGCCAGATTTTAAGAGATCAGACAGCTTAAGACCGGACTGACTGGGCGCTGTGAAGATAGACTTGGCCTTCCTAAGGCATCCGAGTAAATGTCCAACTCATGGGCAACTCATAGCCCATGATGAACCGAGCTGAATTCACCTGCAGTGTTAGCGGATCTGAGTCAAGCTCCACAGCTCCGAGGAGTAGCTGTTGCTATACGACAACTTTGATAAAAGAGATTTGTGTTTGTAAATAAATGTATGTAATAAGCCATATAATAATAATAATAATAATAATAATAATAATAATAATAATAATAATAATAATAAATAATAATAGTAATAACAACAAAAACACCACCAACAACAACAACAATACTAATAATAACATAATGCATTTTAATTGTTAATTTGCTGTAGCTATATTCCTATAATAAACAAATAAATAAATAAATAGATAGATAGATAAATAAATAAATAAATAATACACACATACATACATAAAGAAAGAAAGAAAGAAAGAAAGAAAGAAAGAAAGAATGACAATGGTATGGTATTGTGACAATATACCATACTGGCTTTGATCACCCAACCCTACTCAACACTCTCTCAAGTCTCTCAAGACATATCGGTTTTTTTTTTTGTTTTGTTTTTTGCAATTAATTTCCAATATATGAGAGTTTTTAGGTCATATATTCATGCATTCACTTATTCCTTTTTTGTTACCAGTGTGCATGCTGGTTATGTCTTTACAAATGCTTCATGAAGTTCATTAAGTTCAATGCCTTGCAAAATAGTGGAGTAAGCTGAGTCTTGTAGTTTTGTCTTTTTTCCAGTTTTCAAATACTTTTTTGCTTTAAATCAAAGTTTACAGTGTTGTGATTCACATCAAAGCTGGTTGTTTCAGTTCGTGGCTTAGAACTTCATATTGATTTTTTTTTTTTTTTTTAATGCTTAAGGAGAAAAATAAAATGTGAATGTATTTTCAGAACCAAGACCACTGAAAATGTGGACAGTAACTGTTGCACTTTATAGTACACCTGAAACTTTATTAGCCTTTGAAGAAAGAAAAGGTGCTGCTGTGCGGTTTCTGTTGGTGAAGAGATCAAGTGAAGCCTCCAGTGATGTTTACCATTCGTTTTGATGTAGATGTGTGTAGCTTCCCTCCTTGTGTTTCCTGTAGTGCAGGATCCTCTCCATAGACTTACTGATGTTCAGCGAGAGATTGTTTCCTGAACACATTACCAGATTTCACTTGTATCTCTACACGTAAAGACTTTATCACAATGCTAATCCAATAATAAACTGACATTAATCTGGTATATACAGCTCTGAGCATCTGAGATAAAGGCTTCTTGAGATACCAGTCCTGAAGTTTGCCTCGCAGAGGGACAGACTGGTCCTCTTCAATCCACTGAGACCTGAATTGCATTAGCTAGTATTACTCCACAGGATTAAATGACTTGATCAAGGATGCAGTATAATGCAGACACAATGTTCCAGAGTCCCTTAATGTTTTATTGGTTTTCTTATCAGAGTCTCTGTGTTTGACGAGTGTTATTTGCTACCTTCATGTTCTGACTACTATTACAGTCACACTTTAGTGGCACTGGAGATTTAATTCAGGACTTATAGGACCTATGGTAATTCCATTGAATAATGAGTACAAACTAATGCTGTCAATCGATTAAAAAATAAATAAATAAATAAATAATAATAATTAATCACTTGTTTTTTTTTCTGAAATTAATCACGATTAATCCCACCTAGCATTAAACTTTTAAAATATACTTTTATATTGCAATAATTTCACATTAATGTAGAAACAACATAAAGACAGTATATTTTTAAAAAAAAAATTAATGGCATCTTTTTTTGTTATGACTGAAGGCCAGTATCACTGATACCAATACTACTGATGCCTCTATAAAATTGTTATTTTTTTCCCTAATATTTAACCATTGAGTATAGCCATTCAACATTACAGTATAATTGAGAGCTACCAATTGTAATATTTATTAGACTTTAGTAAAATAACTTGTAATTTAAGTGAACTTTAAACAATCTTCACATAAACCCGTTATAACAAATGTCATATTTACCAACTTGTGCCCTTCATCAAGTAGGAAAAATATATAGAAATTGAATAAAGTTATCAAACACTAAATTCTAAATTAAATATAGATGGATCCTTAAAGCTATAAAAGTAACTTTATATACATGTTCTTAATGCACAGTTTAAGGCAGCTTTAATCGCCTTCATGACTTAACTGACTTGTATGCACGTCGTTTCTTTCGCGCTTTGATATGAAATGATATGAAAGGCAACAGCGCAGCCGGCGCCTTTGTGCGTGCAAGTGCGTGACTTGCACCTGGCACTGTGGTGAGGTGAGGTGAAGTGAAGTGAGCGTCTGAAACGTCTCCTGTTTTATGTGCTAGTAAACTAAAGACGATCTGTGACTAAATAATTGCACTTCTTAGCGAGAAAAAAGAGACAGAGGCACCAGTTGTGAGTGGTGTGGCCAACACCAGCCCTGCCCCTGCTTTAACGGCGTTAAATAGTTTTATTGAAAATATTTTTATTTTACTGAAAAAAATGAATGGCCTGCATTAACGCGCTAATTTTGACAGCACTAGTACAAACGCATCATAGCTAACAAACAAAATCCAGAAGACAGATCAATGTTTCATTTGATTTTCTTAAAGATACAAAAAATACAAAATTAATGTTGCATTATTGAAAAAGATCAAAGCAATGCTGTTACAATGTTGCCTCGAGCTAACAAACCCATTCGCTGCCCTTTGCAACTAAAAATGAGATAGCAAATAAATATTTATTATTGCAGGGATAATTTTGCATTACTACAAATAAATATAATATAATATAATATAATATAATATAATATAATATAATATAATATAATATAATATAATATAATATAATATAATATAATATAATATAAAAAGTGCATGGTGTGGAGATTTTTGCTTTGGAAAACCGACCTGTGCAAAATATGCACATTTGTTAGTGATTTATACAGGTTACATGCTAAAGTGTGTTTGTGAAGTAAAACTGTGAATTGATTTAATGATTAGTAACCTGTGGGCCACTTTTATGAAATGTTGTCACGTAAAGTGACATTTAGTGTAAAGGATTTAATGTTTTTTTTTTTTTCTTTTGTTTTTTTAACAGTGATCTGGGTTACACTTTATTTTGATAGTCCACTTTAGACATTCTACTAAGTATAAGTAAATTTGTAACTACATGTCAACTACATGTCAACTAATTCTCATTAATTTGCAACTACTACTAACTTTCAATAGGGTAGGTTTAGGGTTAGTGGAGTAAGTTGACAAATACTTACAAAGTTTCTCATAATCTATGTTGTATGTTGTGGACCCATCAAAATAAAGTGTTAGAAGATATTAAGCAGACAGTCTACTAATACTCTAATGACTGCTAGTTGACCTGTAGTTGCAAAGTTACTTACTGTTAGTAGAATGTCGAAAGTGGACTATTGAAATAAAGTGTTACCGTATTATGTTTCTAATAAAATTGAGTAACTTGAATGAGTGAATATTTTTTTTAATATATCATTTTGATTTCAGTTTGCACTAGAGGCATGTTACCTAATTCTAGTGTCACTGAATGTTTTCAGTTTAAGATATTGTATATTGGGGTGACTTTACTGAACCAGGGGCTTTTAAATATTACTTTCTATTCGTTATTGCTGTTTAATGTCCATGCAAAGAGATAAATATAGAGAGAGGATGGATAAGTGAGATTTTACACCATTTGATCTCCATTCACCTTTAAACTAAATTACCTCCGTGAATCGGTGAGCGAACAGCACCTCAGCTCACGATCCATGCAAAACTCTAATTACATCACGGAGCAGAGCGAGATCACTAATCCACTCCCCACCTCTCTTAAAAATGCATATCATCTGTTAAGTCTTCCATACACACTTCACACTAGCTCTCTGGTGTTTTTTTCAGCACGGCAGCTTCCTCGCCCCTAAAACCAGTCGTGTTTGGCCCTCTCCGCCCCCTCTCACAAAAGCACTTTTGGTTTAGCGGCGCCTAGCTAATTAAACTCTGTAGTTAATCACACATGCCTGTGCTGCTGGCCAAAGGCAAAATGACAGAGTAAAAGTTTTAAAATAAAGTGAAGAATGCGTAAACATGATACTAATTAGCAACATTTATTTAAGTGCACTTCTTAAAAAGTAATTATGAGGCAGAGAAATGCACTGTTTATGTGCATAAATAATCCTGCCAGCTGGTTACATAGATTACCCGCTGGTCTTCCTTCTTCTTTTCGTTAAGCCTTACGAACTGCGAATGTCTTGTGGCATATGTGAATGCATTTGATGTCATATCAGTGTTGTATTGTGGAGACGCTCTTATTGGCGGTGGCACGCTCTCCATGCACATTGCGCAGTGTGCCAATCAAATATGAATGCGAAACTGGCAGAGTTGACAGCTGAAGATTGTCTGCTGTGCATGGAGGGGATGGATCATGATGGTTATTACCCAGAGGAAAGTCTTACTGTTCAGAGATTGCTTTTACATACCTTTAGAGACTTAATGGAGTGCTGCTTAAATGCTTTAAGCATCATCTGAGTCTCAGATGTTGCTTTAAACTTCTCTAAGGGAAGAAATGATTGGCATAAATGAGGCAATTGTTGACATACAGTAAAAGTTGAAATTGTTAAAAATTTAAAAAGTTCACATTTTTGGACTTTTATTTCGATCCCTGACTTTTGCAGATGTTGGTATATTGGCAAATCTGAGACGGGTAACACTTTATGAAAACTTACTGTTATTAATAAATCATTAACAAACATTATGATTAATGGATCATTAGTTAATGTATGTTCAAATAGCTAAAAACATGAGATAATGTTCTTGTTAATATGTTCTAATAAACTTATTAAACATTACCTAATGATTAACAGATAATTATTTAATGTAATTTAATATGCTAACAAATGTCATTAAACTTTGGTTTCACTTTATTTTTACGTTCCCTGTAACACATTCTGTTGACTACAGCTAACATAGCACCTGCATTTCTACTGACTCTCATTAGAGTGTTAGTGGAGTATTAGTTGACTGGTAGGGTTAGGGTTAGATTAAGTTGACGTGTTCTTGCAAAGCTACTTATAGTCAGTAGAATATCTGCTGTGAGACCAACACAATAAAGAGTTAGCAGATATTAATCAGACAGTCTCTTAATACTCTAATGAAAGTTAGTAGACATGTAGAGTAGATGCTAATTTACATATTGTTAACAGAATGCTCAAAAGGGACCGTCAAAATAAAGTGTTATATATACCTAAAATTTTTATTTGGTTTGGTGGTTGGTTTAAGGGTTGGTTAAGGGGTCAAACGTGTACAGGGGTCTGTTTGATAACAAGGAAAACTGTTTAGTCTGTTTATATTACATTGTTTTGATAAATGAAGCATTTTCTTGAAAAACTGATTTTTTTTCTTGTTGATTCAAGAAATATTCAGTTTAATGATACACAACAGTATAATATAAGTTTTGAGGCAATACAGTTTTGGACCCAAATTCCAATGTGTGCTATGTCTTTAGCAAGCAAACGTAACCAACCACCCTTTATACAAACATTGGTACAGAAGCTAAAAGCCAGTGTTTTGGAAGATGGATTCATGGTGTACTTGCTAATTGAAAAAAAAAAAAGTGGGTCCCACTTTATATTAGGTGGCCTTAACTACTATATTTCAATTAATCATTTGATACAATGCACGTATTGTTTACATACATGTTTTACATTGTACTTATGTTTTTAAAAATACCTATATGTAATTACATCTGTAATTAATTTCTGTAATTACATTTATAATTACTCTGTTGACCCATCACTTACACCTTAACCCACACTTAAACTTACCCAGACCACCAAACCTGTCCCTAACCTTACCCGTATCCCACCTCAATAGCAGCAGAAGTGTTTTGCAATACGATATGAACACAATCAGTACATTGTACTTATTTTTTGATGTAAGTACGTAGTACTTAAGGCCACCTAATACAAAGTGGGACCAAAAAGTGTACCTTTTAATGTTTTAATATTATTTTTTTTTTTCTCAAGAGAGAAACTTCAGAACTAAAAGACATACATAAATGATCCATTTGTTTTACATATAATCTTACAACTGAGATATTGGAGATATTATATATTTTTTTTCCCTCTCTTTTGTAGAAAGTGTCAGTAATTAAAGCATAGAGACAGCTTGTAAGCACATTTAGACAAATGAACTGCATTATTTGGTGGAAGAAGTGTTTATTTCAACCAAAGCATTTATTATTAATATTTGTAGATTTTTTTTTGTTGAAAATTGGTGCATTTTATCATATTGTCTCAAACTGAAAAAAAAAAAAAAAAAAAAAAAGTTTAATCAAAAGACAGGAACTAGCTATCAGGGATTGTATCAGTAGGGATACAAGTGTGTGAGAGAAAACAATATAAAGAGTTAAACTAATAGCATGGCAAACAGAGGAGCTGCAGGATGAAAATCTGACACACAGAGACTCTTTTGAAGCAAGGAAGACAGAGAGAGACTATGAAGAGATGTTCAATCTTCATTAAACCTCTATGAATCATCTACTACAGATCAGTCATGCATTATACAAAACCATTCCATTCCAGTTTATGCATTCATTTGAATACTGATTTTGATCTGCTTCCTGGTTTGAGCTGTTAACTAACAAACTTTCACTTAGACTTATGGTGCAACATAAGTAACATTAAAAGGATAGTCCACCCAAAAATTTAAATTCTGTCATCATTTAGTCAAGATATATGTCTTGTTTATTTGTCCAATACCAGTATTTACTAATGAACTAACAAAAAGTGCTGTAACATATTCATTATTACAAAGTGTTATCACAATGATTACCAGCTAGTTTGAAATCGCTTAAGCAACAAAGTCTCAAGTCTTTGCTGCATCAGTCTCTGCTGAAAGCTTAAGATTTCTTTTCTTTTTTATCCCATTTATTCACCATTTCAAAAAGGTCCTATTTTTCACACTTTGGCATCAGTTCAGCTCTAAACAGACCCGGTCTTTTGAAAACAGCCATAACCCTTCAGGGGAAGGAGCTTGAAACTTTAAACTGACCAACAAATTAAGCCGCGTGTAGTTCTTTTTTCTGGCATCTTTTCTGCTTGCTTTTTGCATCTGAGTTCCTGATTAATGCAGAACCCCAGTATCTGCGAACACAAGACAATTTGTCTTTTGTTATACTGCAAAAATACACTTTGCCTCAAACTGACAGCCAAGCTGTTACAAGAGAAACCTTTTCATGTAGCACAATTTTGCCATTGCCTAAATATAAAATTGCAGTTTTCAGAGAATTGTAGGAAAAAATCACGGGACACAATGTTACAGCTCCAACTACCAGACTTTCCTTCATTTCTGTTTAAGAAAAGAATGCAAAGCTGTGAAGATTGTCTGTTTCATAGCTCTAATATATGTGAACTAGAGCAGTGACACATTTGTTCTTTTAATAACGATGTGGCATCTGCAACAAGGAAAGCAGCAATTGACCATGGGA
The DNA here is from genome assembly GCA_036784905.1 of Acrossocheilus fasciatus. Taxonomy (NCBI): domain Eukaryota; kingdom Metazoa; phylum Chordata; class Actinopteri; order Cypriniformes; family Cyprinidae; genus Acrossocheilus; species Acrossocheilus fasciatus. The sequence goes on from CM071956.1 coordinate 29,049,900, forward strand.
TAGTTGATGAATTATTCATCTTATTTTTAATCTATCTATTTATTTAGGAAAGAGGAAATTGTGTTTGCTCAACAATGAAATGACGATTAGCGGTACAGACAAAGGAAGGCGTGATTGACAGGCCTTTGTTAAACAAAGCTGCTGGTTAATCGCGTCGCTTTGCATGCAAGCGCAAGCCTTGTATTTGTTCCCCATCGCTAATTAAACAAAATTACCTCCAATAGCACAGTGTTAAAGGCATGTATTGCTTCCGCCCCGCTCACTAAAAACAAATGATGCACTGATTTAGGGAAAAATGACAGAACGGCTGTGGAGGAAGGTACAGCAGGTGGTTTGTGTAAATGTGTGTTTGCACGTGTGATAAATGTGCTTGGGAGGTTTGGTTTCTTCTTTGTTTCCACATTTATGTCAGCTATTATGATAGACTCTGTTATTATGCTATACTGCATTTGCAAATTAGATCATTTGTATCCCTCTTTGTGCCCAAACAGTCATGAAGCATGCAGTGAAGGCGGCCAGTAAATGCATCCTTTTCATCACCTCTGTTATTCTGTGGCGTCAATCTATAAATCTTACCATCAGATTCATTCATGCATAAATCCATCTATCTATCAGCCTGTCATTTGTCTTGCTTTATGACAGCGCAGTGTATGATCTATTACTTGGGCATAATCACACAATTCTGTTCTGCAAAAGCAATTCATTTTTAAGAATGCAGTGTTTGTGAAGCAGCTGTCCTTTGAAGAAAATTAATTGTCCTTTTGAGAAGTATGAAGCTTTGGAAATACTTTACTTGAACCTGTTTATAGGATAAAATTGATAATTTTTGCTAGCATGTGGCTTGGTGAATGTTAATGCGGTCTCGGTGGTTGCAAGAACATTGGCAAATATTAGAGTGGTTCTATGGATAGTGGTATCCAGGGTGTTCTGGATGTTTGCTAGGACATTTCTAAGTAGCTAGGGGATTCATTTACATTCCCATTTATTTATTTAAAGTGCATTTTTATATTGGTGCAATTGACAATCTAGCCAATTATACCAATTAATAGTATTTAAAAAAACATTTTAGTTTGAGACCAGTGTTGGTGTACAGAACACTGGCTAGTTTTACTGACTGCAAAAAAAAAAAAAAAAATATATGGTGGGTGTCACGGTTGTGTGTGGAAACACAAGATGAGCGGAGACGAAGGTTACAACGGGAATGAGAGATTTAATGGAACTTTAAGATGAGGAGGTACACAGACAGGGTAACATCAACAATAACCGACAGTTTGAACTCAAAAGGACAGCAACTGATATAGTGGGGATAACGAGAGGCAGACAGGTGAACACAATGAAGGTGATTAACTGATAATGAGGTAAATGGCAGAAACTAGGTCACACATGGGGAGTGAAAACACAAATAAAAGTCCAGGGGCGTGACATTTCGCCCCCCTCCCGGAAGGCGCGTCCCCGCGCCGTAGAAGGGGAAGGAGAAGGGGAGTGGCGAAAGGCTGGCAGGAAGGCAGGCAATACCGGAGGAGGTTCGGGAGGAGGACGGACACCCGGGAGGAGGACGACTACCAGATTCCAGGGTGGATCAGATGGAGGGAGGAGCCAGGACGGAGAAAGGAGGGATCCGGAGCAGGAGGAGCCCGGCAGGACCCAGGCCACAGCCATGACGATGGCCCAGGGTGGAGCCGACGGAGGGAGGAGCCATGGAGGAGGAATGGCCGCCGACTCCATGGGGCCGACCGATGGCGGCAGAGCAGGTGGATGAGGAGCCCGAGCCGGAGCCGGAGAGCAGATGAGTCCGGGCGAAGCCGAGGATCCGGAGGGCCAAGGTGGAGCCGAGGGCTCCGGCGACCGAGGTGGAGGCGGAGATCCGGAGGCACGCGGCGGAGCCGGAGCGACTGAGGACCAAGGTGGAGCTGGAGGGAGGGAGGAGCCCAACGGAGCCGGTGGGACGGAGCGACGAGGCACAGCCGGAGGAGTGGAGTCCTGAGGCGATGGCGGGATGACGACCGACCAAGGCGGAGCCGGAGGGACGAAGGAGCCCGGTGGAGCTGGTGGGCCGACGGGCGACGGTGGAGATGAGGGAGCTAGGAGCTGAGGTGGAGCCGACGGGTCGGAGGGCCGAGGTGGAGTCCAGGATTCAGAGGCTGGAGGGGAAGACGAGGGATCCCCCAGCCACGACGCCGATGGAGACAGGCAGACCCGCGGCGATCCCACCGCACAGATGGTGGGCTGAGGGTGAGCAGAGGGGCTGCCAGGATGCAGCGGTGGCGGGGCTGAGGTAGCTGGGATGATAGGAGAAGGCAGGAGCGGGTGGGAGGGTGGGCATTTTTGAGCCTCCGGGCTAATCCTTGTGGAGTACTTTCGAGGAGCCGGCACTGGAGGGCGCTTTGCAGGTACAGACTCTGGGCGGCGCTCTTGCAGCGCGGATTCAAGGGGGCGCTCTTGCAGCGCGGAGACAGGGAGGTGCCTTCGTGGCGCAGGCTCTGGGCGGCGCTCTTGCAGCGCGGTTTCAAGGGGGCGCTCTTGCAGCGCAGAGACAGGGAGGTGCCTTCTTGGTGCAGGCACTGGGCGGCGCTCTTGTAGCGCGGGCTCTGGTTTGCGCTCTTGCAGCGCGGGTTCTGATGGGCGCTTTTGCAGCGCGGGTTCTAGGGGGCACTCGGGAGGCTCTGAGCTGGACGGGACCAGCGGAGGCGAAGGTGGGCTGGACGGGACCAGCGGAGGCAAAGGTGGGCTGGACGGGACCAGCGGAGGCAAAGGTGGGCTGGACGGGACCAGCGGAGGCAAAGGTGGGCTGGACGGGACCAGCGGAGGCAAAGGTGGGCTGGACGGGACCAGCGGAGGCAATTCCGGGTAGTTAGAGACTTCAGATGACGGCGTGAGCATGGAAGGCATGTCTGCATGAATTACCCAATTTATTAAGTCCTCAGAGTCCTGCGCCTGCTCACCCTCAGCGGCGGTGCAGTGGGCGGGGCTTCCTTCAGCACCCTCAAGCTCCACTGTAACTTCCACTGTCGCGTGCACTGTAGCCGGCTCTCGCACCTGGTCGGACGGTCCATGAGGCTCTGGCTCCGGGGCAATCTCCAGCTCAGTCGCTCCTCTTTGCGATGGCTCATAGGTTGCTCTGGGCTCTGGCTCTCCGTCCGCGGTGGGCTCGGGCTGACGCTCTGCGGCTCGGGGTGATGGTGGGCTGGGCTCTGGGTCAGGAGTGGGACTGGTGTCATTCTCCTCGTAGTCCACGGTCAGTGGGGATCCACAAGACACCAGCACCCACTCCACAAAGGTGGCAAAATCACCCCGAGGACCATCCCCGGACAACCGCGCTCTGCACCCGTCGTTTAGGCTCGTCCGGTAGAACGTGCAGAGGCAGTAGTCCGGGTAGTGGGTGTAGTTGGATATTTCCACAAAGAGTCTTGTATGGTCCTCGAGGGAAAGGCTCCTCTGCTCCAGCATGAGGAGAAGGCAGGCAGGGTCGTTCATGACAAAACAGAAAATAAAAACTGATGAAAAAAACGAAAACAAAACGTGGGGAAGACACGCGGCTATACTTCACTTTTTGTTACGGTCGGTTATTCTGTCACGGTTGTGTGTGGAAACACAAGATGAGCGGAGACGAAGGTTACAACGGGAATGAGAGATTTAATGGAACTTTAAGATGAGGAGGTACACAGACAGGGTAACATCAACAATAACCGACAGTTTGAACTCAAAAGGACAGCAACTGATATAGTGGGGATAACGAGAGGCAGACAGGTGAACACAATGAAGGTGATTAACTGATAATGAGGTAAATGGCAGAAACTAGGTCACACATGGGGAGTGAAAACACAAATAAAAGTCCAGGGGCGTGACAGTGGGTTTATTTATTTATTTATTTATTGGGGGTCAAGCTCCGAAGGTGCTTAGGCACATATTGTTTCCTTTGTCATTCTTCTTCTTTTTCCATGTTGAAAAAAAGCAAACAAACAAACAAACAAACAAAAAAAAAAAACAGCATATGCTGGTTAGGTATGTTTTGAAGGATTGATTCTGGTTTTAACTGGTTTAAGCTGGTCATGTGCTGGTCCTAAGCTTGTCCTGAGCTGGTCCTGAGCAGGAGATAGTTGCTTTGGACCAGCTTAGGACCAGCACATGACCAGCTAAGGACCAGCTTAAACCAGCTCAAACCAGCAGCAATGCTTCAAAACATACCTATATCCATAAAGTTGATTAGTCAAACCGTTCTCGAATAATGCGTGAATGAATTCGCCAAAGAGTGTTCAAAAATGGAAGTCAAGTCAAGTTATCTTTATTTATATAGCACTTTTAACAATACAGATTGTGTCAAAGCACTTGACAGCATCAAATTGGAGGATAGAGTGTCATTAATGTATAATGATAAAATTAAACACTCAATTTTCTCAATTTTCAGTTAAAGGCATTTCATTATTGAATTCAGAGATGTCATTGTCTAGCTCAATTTAGATTAAATAGTATCTGTGCAACCAAATCGACGATAATCACTAGAAATTCAGTTCCCTCTGTGACAGAATGGAGAAAAAACCTTGGGAGAAACCAGGCTCAGTCGGGGGGCCAGTTCTCCTCTGGCCAGACGAAACCCGCAGTTCAATTCCAACCGCAGCCATGTCAGATTGTGCATATCTGATTCCTGTGGTCTTATCCTGACGGAGCATTTTAATTTATAATTTAATGTATTTGTTATATTAGTGTTTTATTCATTATTTGTGACCCTGGACCACAAAACCAAGTCGCTGGGGTATATATGTAGCAATAGCCAAAAATACACTGTATGTGTCAAAATTATAAATCTTTATTTTATGCCAAAAATCATTAGGATATTAAGTAAAGATCATGTTCCATGAAGATATTTTGTAAATTTCTTATTGTAAATGTATAAAAACTTTTTTGATTAGTAATATGCATTGCTAAGAACTTCATCTGGACAAATTTAAAGGCAATTTTCTCAATATTTTGATTCTTTTGCACCCTCAGATTCCAGATCTCAGCCAAATATTGTCCGATGCTAACAAACCATACATCAATGGAAAGAGTATTTTTATAATATATATTCGTTTGTTTATAATAATTTAAATTTATGTCTCAGGGGCTCTCCGCTGACGATCAGGGATGCAGACATCATGTCTTGGTGCTGATCCACCATCTGATTGTATACGGACTGAGAAACAGAATAAGAAAGAAACAGACAAATATTAGCGTAGATGCCATTCTTTTTACTATGTAATGAGTACATCGTGTGTTATGGGGAGTGTTCCTGGATCCGGTTGATCTAATTAATGCAGCCTAACAATCCTTTAACGGATTTGAATAATAGAAGCGTATTAGTTTGTTATGTGTATGCCAGGATAAAGAGATGTGTCTTTAATCTAGATTTAAACTGACAGTGTCTGCCTCCCGAACAGTGTCGAACAGTGAACCGATTTTGATATTCTAGGTATTATCAACTGGCCAGAATTTTGGGAATGCAGCGGACGTGGAGGACTATAGTGTGATAAGAGCTCGCTCAAGTACTGAGGAGCTAAGCCATTCAGGACTTTATAAGTAATTAACAAGATTGTAAAATCTTTCCGATGTTTGATAGGGAGCCAGTGCAGTGTTGACAGAACCGAGCTAATATGGTCATACTTCCTGGTTCTAGTAAGGACTCTAGCTGCTGCATTCTAGACCAACTGTAGTTTGTTGACCAAGTGTGCAGAACAACCACCCAATAAAGCATCACAATAGTCTAAGCTTGATGTCATAAATGCATGAATTAGTATTTCTGCATTTGACGTTGAGAGCATAGGTCGCAATTTAGATACATTTTTGAGATGGAAAAACACAGTTTTACAGATGCTAGAAACATGGCTTTCAAATGAAAGATTGCTATCAAATAGCACACCTAGGTTCCTAACTGATGAAGAAGAATTAACAGAGCAGTGTTAGATAGTGTTCTTAGGTTATTACGTGTGGGGTTTTTAGGTCCGATAATTAACACCTCTGTTTTTTCAGAATTTAGCAGTAAGAAATTACTCCTCATCCAGTTTTTTTATATTGACTATGCATTCCATTAGTTTCTCAATTTGGGGTGTTTCACCGGGCCACAAAGAAATATAGAGCTGAGTATCATCAGCATAACAGTGAAAGCTAACACCATGCCTCCTGATAATATTTCCCAAGGGTAACATGTAAAGCGTGAAAAGTAACGGCCCTAGTACTGAGCCTTGAGGTACGCCATACTGCACTTGTGATCGATATGATACCTCTTCATTCACCGCTACGAACTGATGGCGGTCAGATAAGTATGATCTGAACCATGCTAATGCACTTCCATTAATGCCAACAAAGTTTTTTAGTCTATTCAAAAGAATGTTGTGGTCGATAGTGTCGAACGCAGAGCTAAGATCCAGTAGAACTAATAAAGAGATACAACCACGATCAGATGATAGAAGCAGGTCATTTGTAACTTTAATGAGAGCAGTCTCAGTACTATGATATGGTCTAAATCCCGACTGGAATTCCTCGCAGATACCATTTTTCTCTAAGAAGGAATATAATTGTGAGGATACTACCTTTTCTAGTATCTTTGACAGAAAAGGGAGATTTGAGATCAGTCTGTAATTAGATCTTTGGGGTCAAGTTGTGTTTTTTTAATGAGAGGCTTAAAAACAGCCAATTTGAAGGTTTTGGGGACATATCCTAATGACAATGATGTATTAATAATAGCCAAAAGAGGATCTATGACTTCTGGAAGCAGCTCTTTTAGTAGTTTAGATGGAATAGGGTCTAACATACATGTTGTTGGTTTAGATGATTTAACAAGTCTATACAATTCTTCCTCTCCTACAGTAGAGAATGAGTGGAATTGTTCCTCAGGGGATCTATAGTGCACTATCTGATGCGATACTGTAGCTGACGGCTGCATGGTTACAATTTTATCTCTGATAGTATCGATCTTGGAAGTAAAGTAGTTCATAAAGTCATTACTGCTGTGCTGTTGGGAAATGCCAATACCTGTTGATGCTTTAATTTTCGTTAATTTAGTCACTGTATTGAATAAATACCAGGAGTTATGTTTGTTTTCTTCTAGAAGAGACAAAGGATAGGGTACTTTCCCGCCAAACTATACGAAATACCTCTAGTTTTGTTTTCCTCCAGTTGCGCTCCATTTTCCGGGCTGCACTCTTTAGGGCACTAGTGTGCTCATTATACCACATGTTGGACTCTTATCCTTAATCTTCCTTAAGCATAAAGGAGCAACCGCATCTAAAGTGCTAGAGAAGAGAGAGTCCACAGTTTCAGTTACATCATCAAATTGTTCTGAGCTATTGGATATGCTGAGGAACTGAGATAAGTCAGGAAGATTATTTATAAAACAGGATGTGAGGCTATATCTTTGCAACACTTTGTCGTATTCAGACCAAACTTGGTATGTAACATAGGAGTTGTGACAACGGAGTAGCGGATCCAAATGCAGGCAAAAAACAAAAAGAAAACAAAAGAAAACAAACAAACAAACAAACAAAAAAACACAAAGGCAAGGCATACAATACAAGGCTAAGGAAAACGAGGAAACACGGGCAGGAACACGGAAACTAGAAAAGGTTATATGCTAACAATATCCAGCGAAGTAAGTGTGTGCATCTTAAATAGTCCTTCTAATATGAGACAGTTGTGAACTGATAATGAGTTCTGATGAATCCAGGCAAAGGATCATGGGAAATGGAGTCTGGGAAGCGTGGTGAAAGTACATGGGCACTCAGGGCATGGCATGGGATGGACTGTCCTCTAGCGGAGCTCAGAGATTGTGACATGGTGAGTGTTATAATAACCATGGGCTGAGGCTACCTGCACAGTTTTGACACTGCACCACAACGTGGTCAGGGGATATGAAAAATGGCTAATTTTTATAACTTGTCAATGGTTTTGCCAAAAATCATAAAAACTGGTCTCTTTAGATTCGGTGGAGCATGCTGAGTCAAACCCTACACAATTTTCCCATGTCAGCCGTTTTGGGTGTTGTCCATTTTGAATTTTGTTGTAAAATGCTATATTATAAGAACGCACTGACGTATTGTTACGAAATAGTATGTGTCTTCGGCACCATGCTCTGACAGTTCTCAAAAGGTTTGGTGTCAGCACCACCTTTATAAAGAAATTAAAAAAAAAAAAAATGCTAATAACATTTGATTACATTGGCCTATTGCAATGAAACTCAATATATTCTCAATATATTCTTTGGGTCATGCCGAAAACACCGATACCAATTTTACCATAGTCAGCCAAACTTCCTGTCTGCCATTTTGATTTACAGTATGTTGAAAACCTATGTTTCAAACTCCTCCTAGACCGTTGGTCCAACTTTCACTAAATTTGACTCGGATTATCTTCAGACTATGCTGACAAATAGTTTCAATATATGAAACAATAACCATTTTATGCATCAACAAATTTGCTGGAATATTGCCAAACTGCTTCTGAGACTGTATCTCTGCAAAGCTTTGACATATCGGCATCACATTTTGTATGTACCATTGTCCCCTCACACTGACCACACCACATCCATTTGGTAACAGCATCACATATTGGTCAAACATAATAAACCATCCATTAACCATTAATGATTAAATTTCCAAAAATGCTAATAACTTTTGATTACATTAGTCTATTGTAATGAAACTGGTCTCAAAATATGCCTTGGGTTATGCTGAGACCATAGATACTAATTATCAGTAGTGGCTCCTGGCCGTAAGTTTAGGTAGGGCAGATTCTGGGTCGTAGTGCTAGTTTATAATAAATTTAAGAAAGCTTAGCCAATAGTTTTCATAGTCTAATTGTTGAACACAAGCATACATACTTCTGGCAGAGATCTAATGTCCTTGCGTTATTCGGCCTGTGGGCGGCAGGCTGATGTTGATTAACAGGCTCGAAGTGCACATATAGAATGCTATATAATTATTGCCTTAATATTTAATCCGAGTGTTGATTTAGAATGTTACAAGTTGTAGAGGATTTTGAGCGAGGAAACGGATATCATGTCTCTTCTCAAAACAAGCATAAAACAGATTCAACACAACTATATAAAGGCTTTTCACGTGAACACATTTAAACTAAAGTATTAACACTTTCATTCATTTAAAACACTACTCCACATAGGAAAAAAACACATATGCCAGCTAGTTTCTGATCTGATGCAGACACATATAGCTCTTGGACTGATATCAACTTGGTCTGGAGCGAGATAACGCGGACATAAGCGGGGCAGTTTCAAATCTGCCCAAATGGCTCTCAATTAGAGCTTGCTGCAGTTCCACTTTTTACCACAGATTTCCATTGTAAAATTTATGGTGCGCCGTTGAGTTCAGGAAGACACAACTGCCCCACTTACTATCATTTTACGTGCCTGCCAAAGCTTGCGATGCATTTTAATGTACCCTGCACACTTTATGACGTAAAAATGTCAAGAAATCCAAAAAATATTTGTTGCAGAATGGTGATCACATTTACAGTTTATTATTTATTCAGTTTGTATAGAGGTCAAACGAGGACAGATGAGGCACACTTGCTAATTATGCCAGAGTCGGCCAAACTTCCTGTCTGCCATTTTTATTCTATTTATTTTCTTTAAAAAACACAGTTTTTCGAACTCCTCTTAAATCGTGTGTCTAATTTTCATCAAATTCAAGTCAGATCATTTTCAGACTGTTCTGACTGAAAGTTATGGATTTTGTGTTGATAGACGAAACCAATTTAGACGGAACAAATTTGAGGCATGATGGCAAACTGCATCTAAGGCTGTATCTCTGCAAAGCTTTGACATATGGACACCAAACTGTGTGTGCCATTGTCACCTCACACAGAGCACACCGCATCGTTTTGATAACAGCACCACCTATTATTCAAAAGTGATAACCCATTAAATCATATTCCTAGTGGTTGTATTTATGCTTTTTCAGCCATTTCAACTTCAGTCATCCTAAAATGGCTTTAATTACTCATTTTGTTGGAGTTGGTCTCCATGCCATTTTGCATCTGTTGTGCTTGGCCCCTTAATTGCTGCTTGCAGCTATATTTTATGTATTCATTTAATTTAATTAATTTATTTTATTTTATTTATTTAGATGCATATTTAAATATGGTGGATATTTTAATTCATTATGAATATTGCAATTATGATTATGATTATTTGTCTTTGGGAAAATTTATAGATTTTGATTAATATTAAATCAAAATTTGAGAGAAAAACAAAACAAAACAAAAAAACAAAAAACAACAACTAATACATCTAACACACACATGTGGGGACATTCCATAGGCGTAATGGTTTTTATACTGTCCTTACTGTATGTGCTATTGCCCTACACCAACCCTACACCTAAACCTACCCCTTACAGGAGACTGTGCATTTCATCTTTCCCCAAAAAAACCTCACTCTGAGTGATTTATAAGCGTTTTGAAAAGTGGGGACATGGGTCAATGTCCTGAGATGTCACCTTCACCTTGTAATACCTGTGTCATACCTTTGTTATTATACAAATCTATGTCCTGACTTTTCACAAAAACACACACACACACACACACACACACACACACACACACACACACACACACACACACACACACACACACACACACACACACACACACAATATAGAAGGAGTCTGAGTTTTACTGCCTCTAGTGTTCATTTATTTTGGAAACTGCATTGATATGTACTTATTGGTCTTGCTAAAAAGTGCCCCCAGGTACATAAATGCCATGAGACCAGGTAGTTATTACATATTATTTACAACGAGTCTTCAAATGTCTTGTACTCTCCTCACTGTGGTCATGGTCATGCATGATAGTCATTTCACCTCATTTCTTTATGCTGAAAGGCAGTTGATTAAGAATAGTTTTATGAGCAAATGCAGCCACAGCCAAACTAAGCTAGAGCTGTTACACAGAAGGAATTAAAATCTGTGACAGCAGCTAATGTTTTACGGTGATCATTGTGTTCAATATCTCCTTTAGTCTAATCTCTTCATCGGTCAGACGGTTCATTGTGGTTGTTAACAGCATGTAAATCAATGTAGGAGAATATGAGAATGAAATATCTCTCCTTGTATGACATTTATGAGATTTTTATGGCTAATTACTTGGAACAAAACCTGAGAGTCGCCCTGTTCACCACATATCTGTATGCTACAGGACTGCCTCAGAGAGGGCAAATTAAATAGATGAAGCGATAGCAGACAGTGCACATCAAAGGAGATTAGATGTTACGGGACGACGAAAGCACACAAACAGCTTTGTGAAGTATTGTGCATCTCAGCAGTTCCCCTAGATAAGCACCAGGAAGCACACACTGCATCTATGTCTTACCACAACATTAGTTTCATTGCTGCACAATGCACAGTGCTAATGACAGTCATGATGAGTTTGGCCCAGTAGCCTTAGGTGGTGTTCAGAGCGGCTGAGGCTGTCTGGGAGAATTGAGTTTTCTCATGGTAATGGCCTGAGGCTTGCAGCAGAACACAATTCTATCAGTTTGATATCACAGCAGAAAAGTCCATTGTTTCTGCATGGAGATTCGGTGACTCCGGGAGCTGATCCTGGGACCAGCACAACAGCGGCTGGTGGAATAGAGCTGTCACTGTTTCTGATTGATGCTTTCTTCAGCGGGAACATCTTACCAGAACAATTTCACCCCAAAATCTGGAGAAAGAAATTATATTCTGCACAAAAAACATGACACCTCTTTTTTTCTTTTTCTTTTCATGACCATTAGGAATATCCTCCACACACCGCACCTTCAGATTCACATTAATGTAATGTGTCTGGACATTTTATTGTTGAGTTATTTTTCACTATTATGGTGTTTTTTCATTGATCGTTAACTCAGCAGAAATTAAAGTCAGTGCAAAAAATACTGTGAAAAAGATAAGAACCGCAGAATTAAATCAATGTCTTGTAATGCACAAACAATAGTACAAAAAAGGTCGTAAAATTGTGAAAACAATAGCGGATCTATTGCATTGTTTTATTCGTTTTCACACAGCCTAACAAAATGTGGCTTTTCTAAACAGGGAAATGAGTAAATGAATATGACAATACCATAGGTTTTATCCACATTCACTGTCAAGGGTGTTGGTATAGATATAGGAATAATATAATCATACAGTATGTAAAATATCCCATTCGTCTCTTCCGTTTTGTTTGATCTCGTAATTATTATTTTTTGATAATATTTTTTAGTTACATTAAATGTGTCATATAAAAAACATCAAGCACACCATTTTTTATTATATTATTCTACATGTATTCCTTTTCTATTGACACTATTTCCTGGGCATCTTTTATTCAGGCAAAGTGTACCATGTGACCAGTGTTGCCAGATTGGGCGGTTTTGAATTTGATTGTGCGGGTAAATATTGGCTTGGGTGGTTGGACAAAATTAAAAATGTTCTAAACATTTTGAATGTATAACTGTAAGTGATCATAATGCCTATTTATAAATACAATGCTAAAGAGTGGAGAGTGTTTTAACTCTTAAAACGTGAAATACACCTGTCGAGGGAGATGACACGAAGGCTCTATCAATGCAACTCCGAAATCGGAGCAGAGTTAAATTATTTAATCAAAATCTATTTATATCTATACAATCCTGTCCTTTTTCTTAAACTGTCCAGATTGGTATATCCTTTAAAGCTGCTCGACTTGTTAGTTTTGACTGTGTGCAATATGAACTTCACGAAAGACTTGGTTCTGTGTGAAATTATAGAGCGACACGAAGGTAAGAGCATGTTGTTGTTATTTATTTATTTTTATTGTCAGATTATCATACAGAATTACAGTTTTGACTGTGATGGTGTGTGCATGAACGAGTGTGAAATACCTATAATTGCGTTGCTTATTCTGATCACTTATATTGGGCACTTTTAAAATTCTGACTGTTGACACTCAAAACGATGCATGTGTTTTTCGAGGGTATCGATTCATTTCTTGATTGCCGTTTAGACAGTGTCTGCTTGCATATTTTAATCATATTTGGTAGTTATCTTTAATGTGTTTGCCCCGATTTGATCCATTGGAAACTTATCTAGCATTATATTTATATTATTTTGTTGTCATTATTTCGTTATAAGGAGTTAAAAATGGCTCTTATCAATCTTAATTTACATTATATCACAATATTTTTACAGTTAAAGCTTTGGGTGGATTTTTGTGAGCTTTTGGCCTGGAAATCGTCCATCCAATCTGGCAACCCTGCACGTGACTGTGACATAAGCAATGTCTCAGGTGTAAACAAGAGCTGATCTGAAAATAGAAGAAGATTGGATAAGATATTCAGTTACTTTAAATGTTCTTGTCAACAGAGTTCACTAAATCTCCTCTGAACACATTTATTAAATGGTTACAGTCCACTGGTGTATCTGTGGTTTAATGCAGTCCTGACAGGCATCTCGCTGGGCTTTGTAGCAGAGCAGGTTTTCCAGATGATATCCAGTAGCAGGTGCTCTGTTGCTGGGTAACTGTGCTCCAGCATTGATCTACCTTGTGATGGATGCCTATCAATATCATTTCATCTTGCTCTGGAGCTCTCGGCTTCATGACAGCTCAGAAGATGATCTTCCCTCAGAAGATGGCTGGTCTCACACGGCTACCACAGGCAGCCAAGGCCTATTTATGACCCATCATGTCTCATCAATCAACCATGAGGAAAAATATCCACTGCAGGCCACTTGATCTCCTCATTGTCGTTGGCCTTGTGTGAAAGCACTGTTGTTTTGCCAGCCCATGGGCAGATTAGACCTCAACAGCTCATCCATAACCAGGCAGTCACTCAGCATCTGCGTGTTAATGCACTGGAGGATACACACGGTCTGCATGATTGATTAAGAATACACTTGCTGCAAACTGACAAAATATGTGATCATAAACAAGTGTTATAAACACGAGAGAACAGGGCAAAATGATTAGAATTGTTTTTTATTAAATAAACTTCAAACACAAAGCACAGGCGTGATGTGTCACACTCATATATTATAAGAGACACTGACTTCTCAAGGACCCCAAACTTCAGCTGAACTGACCAACACGGGCCTCTTTATTTCCATTTCTTATTCAGTGTAGTTTGCATGAATTTGGTTCTGAGCTGGTTTTGCTTCAGGATTCAAATTTTCCACGGAACTTCTAATAGCAGCCCAGCAAAGCATGAAAACTGTTTATCGTTTTAAGAAACAAAACAGTCAGAAAAAAAATACATAAATTAAAATAAATAATTAAATAAACAAAGTGAAATTGAAATGTATTAATATTGCTATGACCAGCATCATGGAGGACTATGTGTGCCACTTGAAGGGGTAGTTCACTTAAAAATTTAACTTATTTTTATTTTTATTTATTTATTTATTTTTATCTTTATTTACATCTAAACAATCAACACACATCAGATCAGCATATGGATTATTTTTTACAACATATTTATTACCTTTTTATTTATTTGTTCTTTCAATAGAAGGACAAAATCCTCACAGGTTCCATAAAATAAATAAATAAATAAATAAATAAAAAGTTAATTTCTGTTTTGAAGACTGAAGACTTGGAACAACATGAGGGTAAACAAATTCTTCCTTTTTTGGAAGAAGTTTTCCTTTAATAATGGAAGGACAAAATAAAAGTAAATTATACTTGTCAATCTAAATATTGCAAAAGTAAATTAATCATTTTGAAGATAGATAGATAGATAGATAGATAGATAGATAGATAGATGATAGATAGATAGATAGATAGATAGATAGATAGATAGATAGATAGATAGATAGATAGATAGATAGATAGATAGATAGATAGATAGATAGATAGATAGACCATAGTTGGCTAACAATGCTTCTGGGAAACACACCCCGGATCTGCAGTGCTTCAGCTCCACTGCAGCCACAGCTATATGTGATAGCAGCTAATGCATCGCAATGATCACTGTGTTCAATATCACCTTTAGTCTAATCTCTTCATCGGCCAGCCAGTTCAGTGTGGCTGATAACAGCATGTAAATCAATGCAGGAGAATATGAGAATGAAATATCTGTCCTTGTATGACATTTATGAGGTTTTTATGGCTAATTGCTTGGAACATTGACTGCGGTATAACAGACATCTCTGTTCTATGGAGTATGAACTGAGACGAGGAGGACGACAAAATCAGAAGCCATCTTCAACAAATTATCCTTCCCCAGTATTGATTGATTCATACATTACATGCATCTATTTTAAAACAACTCAAATGTTATCAAATGAGATGAAGCACCTTTCATTTGCAATGTAGGCAATTCACTTGATATTAACAATATATATATATATATATATATAAATAAAACATCACTACATTCACTTAAATCTACATTAGCCATATTTAAGTATACTGTGATATGACATTATGATGTAAGACGAATAACAAAACCTGTGAATATTTCTAGATACCATCATATAAGATTTCTGTCAAATCACCCATCTCTTTCTGCCATCTTTCCATATAAATATTTCTGCTCAAGTCAGTCAGTGAATTATAAGTGATGGTTGGCTTGAGACTGCTGTCTTCCCCGATGTCTCAGTGGTGAAGATTCATCCATAGTAAGCAGGAGGAAATACTGAGGGTATTTGGACTGATGACTGCCAGCTGGGCTAAATGAGAAGGGCATTAGAAATAATGAGCACCATGCAGGCTTATGACACTGCAGGCCTTGTTTGGTGAAGTTCAATGACAAGTGTTATTGATTGTTTGCCATGGAGCAGAAACCTGGCAGTGTGCTTTCTGTGCCCATGCGGCCAGACACTCTCTTCTGCAATGCATTTCATTTGCACTTCTGCATAATCAAACTTATATTCAAACCTGATTTTCAGCAAATTTGCAGTTTTTTTTTTGTTTTGTTTTGTTTTTGAGTAAATGGTGACATCGTTTGAATGCAGATGCAGTGCAATGGTAGAATAATAAGGCAGAAGTGTGACATATCAGAGATCAGCCAGAGAATGTCTTTCAGAAAAGATCATATAGAGTTCTGTGTGAGATTTCTAATATAGCCCAGACCCTCTTTTGAAGAGTCATGTCCATTCACCATCCGTCCTACAGCACTTCAGCTGAGATAATAGCGATAATAGCACCTGTCATAGTAGAGGACAGGTGACATCTATGATAACATTGATAATAGAAAAATCTTGTATGTTGAAAATCACTGCCCATTGCATTTTTTGTACATTTAGGGTTAATTATTATTTAAATTAAGAAAATAATCTAGATTGTAAATCCAAAACTAAATGTTAAAATCTAGCTGCGAGCAGCAATTATCAGGGCTTTCATGACATGGATGTTGTTAGGGTCTAGGCCGACCCAAAATGCAGCGCTGACTACATAACACATTCACAATGGAGAATGTGCTTATTTTTTTTTGTTTCATTCATTCAGATTGAGGTCTTACATGTGTATCAAGTCTGGTATAAGTATCTCACTTAGTTCCAAAGTTATAGCTGTTTTAGTAAAAGTGGCATCACCCCTTTGAAAGGTTTTGGTGCATCCCATTGTGATGTCAAAAAAAATGTACTTTTAATTGAGATAATTATTGATATTCATTCTCCAGGCAATCATTCTTCACTGGTTTGGTTCCAATCAGGCAGAAAAAAAAAAACATAGAACTTAGAACATCAAATCTGACACGTTTTGTTTGTCTAGAGCCAAGGATTATCATGATATAAGACAGTCTGTGTCTGTAATGAGCGGTTTAGGAGTTATGAGTGATTTTGTACATTTGATCATTGTAGCGCCACAATCAGGCCGATCGGGGCAAGCCTTGGTGACTTTGCAGACGGGGTGGCTACTACCATGCCTAAAAGTTTCAAGTCTCTGTGGCTTATGGTTTGGTTTGCCCAATCACTTTTAGGGCAGAATGGTGATCTTTAAAAATCCTGACAATTACAATAGGGTTTCAGTGGTACATGTTTGAACCTGTAATAAAATTAACAATTCCTGCACCACTAGCCTCACCACTAAAAAACTACTCCAAATTGTATTAGTTGAGATATAATATTTAAACTTAAATCTCCTATAGAGGTTTAAACAAATGAAAAGACCAAGTGTAAATGTCCTCCATGATGGATTTAAGGCAATGTACTGCCATTTCCATTGCCCAACTCCAGTTCCCTATCTGCCGGTCGCTGACGAAATTAGGGGATTCACTTGGGAGCCCCAATCATCTCTGACTTTAAGAGAAAACGCCAATGAATATTGGCTAGTGGATTTTGCATACCTGAGCCACTCCCCATGCACATGGGTATAAATAGGCAACAGGTGCATCCACTCATCAGATTTTTGCTTCGGAGCCGAGTGGATGAACGTGTTGATCTCCACAAAGCCATTCATCATCTGTCTGGAAGCTCTTCTGGTTGGTGTTGTGGTGTGAACAGCGGTGTCCCTGTCTGCAGCGATTCCCTTGGGCACTTCAACTAAAAGAACAGATTTCCTAAGAGAGCAAATCACGGTCGGTTCACATCTTTTTAAAGACGCCGTTCCGGCCGTGTCCTCTTGGTTGCGGTCGTTTCCTATTCTCCGTCGACAGCCACAATCTTTGTCTTCAGTGTCTGAAGCTGAAGCTGCTGAAGCTGCATTCGTGGATGATTTATGTGTTCGTTTTGAGCGTGTAACCATGGCAGCTCTGCGATCGCACCTATCTCTCCTCACGGGGATGGGAGGGGCTCCCTCTGTCACTACCTGCACAGGCTTCTCTGCCAGGAGCAGAGAACCATCGGCTAGTGCTCTGGGTGTGATCTGAGAGTTACAGTGAGAGCCTTCCAGCCGGGCCAGTCCCCACGGACCTTTCACTCCTCCCGCAGCAGCTGTTCTGTGCGGCTCCCCGGTGATTCTGCTGTGCTATCTTACGGCATGACCAGCATTTAATTCGGCGTGCCGATAGAGGATCAGATGTCGATAGCAGCATCAAGGGATGGGCAATCGTTCTGTGAGGATAAAGATTCGGTGGGGTTGCCCCCCTCGGGCTAGGGGGTACGTTCATATTCCCCAGGTGGAGAGTGCGGTTGCGGTGCACCTGTGCCCGCAAAACACCGTCACTTGGAGGAATCGGCTGAGATGAGCGATGTCGACAAAGTGCGCTTTCTCGATGCTCTTGTCTCCCAGGCTGGACTGTTCGGCGACACTGTCGAGGACTGTGCCCAGCAGTTCTCGGCAGTACAGAAGCAGGCTGAGGCAATCCATCACATCTTGGCCCGGCGTGATGCACCGCCATCTCCTCCTCTGGAGTCAGACCTAGTGCAAGTCGCTCCATGCTGTCCACATCCTGGGGGAGCTTAATCGTGCAGATGATGTGCTCTCATGACAGCTCACGTTCCCTGGAGAAGGGTGACTCCATTCCGAGATGATCTGGCTATTCTGGAGTCGATTCGGGGGAAGCCCAGGTAAACCTGGTTTCCTCCCACGAGTTCTCCCATGGCCAGTTGTATGACTGCCTGACCAAGGCCCCCTCGGCATGGACTCACTGGCACACAGCTGGCTTTTATGCAAGTTTGTACTTCCCCCAGTGAGGCTTCTTGCACAGACACTGTGCAAGGTCAGCGAGGACGAGGAACAGGTCCTGCTGGTTGCACCGTATTGGCCTACCTGAACCTGGTTTTCAGAAATTATGCTCCTCGTGACAGCCCCTCCTGGCGCATCCCTCTGAGGAAGGACATCCTTTCTCAGGGGCCCGGCACCATGTGGCACCCACGTCCAGATCTTAGCCATGTGTAGTTCCTGGATGAGACGCAGCAGACTTGAGTGTTTTGTCCACCAGCGGTGGAAGACACTTTTTACTCAGGCCAGAGCTCCCTCTATGAGGTGAGCTCTTGACTTGGAGTGGAGTCTGTTCGCGGTCTAGTGTTCTTCTCGCCAAGAAAACCCCGGAGGAAAGGCTGGAGCGTAGGCTGTCACCCTCCACCTTGGAAATGTATGTGTATGTATCATGATACAGTGGCCAGCCAGTCTCTGGGAACAAACTCATTGTCAGGTTCCTGAGGGGTGCCAGAAGGTTAAATCCTCCTAATTCAACCCTGGTGCCCCCCTGGGATCTCTCTATCATCCTGGCTGGACTTCAGAGGAGTCCCTTTGAGCCACTGGATTTATTCTAGCTTAAATTTCTGTCTACTAGAACAGCGCTCCTGACCACGCTCACTTCTATCAAGATGGTCGGGAACCTCCAAGCATTTTCGGTGAGCGAAGAGTGCCTTGTGTTCAGGCCGTACTACTCTCACGTTGTGCTGAGACCTGTGCATTGGCGCACGGCGGACACCTGTAGAGCTGCGGGTTGGGCGACACCAAACACCTTCATGAGATTTTACAGTTTCTGCATTGAGCCAGTTTCTTCCCGTGTGTTGGGTAAGAGGTAATTGGCAGGAAGAGCTGGCCGGTGTCATGCTTGCTGCCCCATTCCTTCTCACCTAGGGATGCGAGCGCCTTTTTCCTCCTCCAGTTCAGTTTCCCAGACGTCGAACCCTGGTGGAGTTCCTCCAGCACCCCTGGCAGTCAGACTGGGCAGAGGAGTCTGATGCCAGGCCCAGTACTGGTGTTAGCTCGCCCGGGTCTCCGGTCAGCCCCTGTACTGGGCTAGGAGTCCATATGACTTGATTCCCTATGGGCAATCCCATATGTGTATTCTTCCACGGTAAGGTTTCCCTCTCGGTAAACCCATGTCTTCCCTTTGACAGAGCACTCCGTCAGGCTCATGGTTGTTCCATCCCTACTCTCAGGCAGGACCTGTCTCAGAGGCCCATTCCTTATGTAGTACTGCCTCAGCCCTGGGTCAGTCCATATCAGTGTCTCCACATGTCACCTCCCTACGGGCAGGATATGGCCTCCGTAGTGCCCTTCTCTGGGAAGGCTCACTTCCCCGTCATTACTGCCAAGCTGTAACAACAAATAGGAAAGACTTGAAGCAATCTTCCGTTGAAGGTCGAAATCCTTTCCAATTTCTGTGGTGAAAGGAACAGTGGCTTGGCTATCTCCAGCAGCGATGTACTCATCTGTGGTCACTGTGGGTACCAAGGTCAGTGAATTTGGGAACGATAGGAAGGTTACGACCCTTGCATGGCATTTGTCATGCGCTTGCTTGTCAACATCTGCAATGCCATGAGGTTTTGATGGGGTTCAGGTTGTGATGCTTTCCATAGACCCCTAATGTCATCACAACATAACTCGTAGTGACCGACAGATAGGGAACATCTTGGTTACGTACGTAACCCTCGTTCCCTGATGGAGGGAACGGAAACATTATGTCCCCTTGTCACAATCTTGAAACCATCGCTGAGTGCCAGGGACACATCCTCGGCTCCTCAGCGTAAAACCTGATGAGTGGATGCTCCTGTTGCCTTTTTATACCCGTGTTCATGGGGTCTGGCTCAGGTATGCAAAATCCACTAACTAATATTCATTGGCATTTTCTCTTAAAGTCAGAGATGATTGGGGCTCCCAAGTGAATCCCCTAATGTTGTCACAACATAACGTCTCCGTTCCCTCCATCAGGGAACGAGGGTTATGTACGTAACCAAGACGTGTTTCATAACCTGAGATCTCTGCACTTTTTTTCTTTAATTGTGCGCCTCTCAAAACTAAGAGCAATAATTTTAATTGCTTATATTGGTTTGCTTCATCGATTTTGGTGCTCCTGCCTCCTCAAGTCAATTTTGAGGGGTTTTAAAGCATCTTCATTATAAGAAATTCTGTAGAAAAACAGGCTAGTTCTTGGATGACTCATAGGTATAATTGATGGCATAACTTCTCTCCAAGCAACAAGGAAGGGATTATATTACCAAGCAACACTTCCTCTGACCATTTCCTAATTTGACCTTCCACACACTCCCACCTTTAATCTTCTGTCAGCCCTCTTTCTCCATCTGTCTCTCTTTCTTCATCTCCTGAGTCTCAGTATTGGATCAAGTGTACATTACATCATCTTGTCTTCTTTCAAGAACTCCTGCAAATGTCCCTTGTAGTCTTCTAAATGCAGATAAACTAATACATTTTAATGTTTGTATGACATAACTATCTCCTGTAACACTTTGGATTAGGGACCAGTTATCACTATCTAGTTACTTATTAGCATGCATATTACTAGCATATTGGCTGTTTATTAGTACTTATTAATCACATATTAATGTCTTATTATGCATGACCATAGTCTACATTCCTTAATCCACCCCATACCTAAACTTAACAACTACCTTACTAAATATTAATAAGCAGCAAATTAGGAGTTTACTGAGGCTGAAGTCATAATTAATAATTAGTTAACAAGGATAAATGATTCCCAAACTAAAGTGTGAGCCCATCTACATATATTTGACTTTTCTAACATAGTAAACTTACTCTGTAGCTCACCTGGTACAGCACTGCACTTGCGGAGCACTTGGCTATGAGTCCTGATTCAACTTATGCATTTGTATCTCTCTATAAGGTTTAGGGTAGAATTTAGTGTAGGTGGTATATTAATTTCAAAGGTGGAACAGAATTAACCTTGTAATGCCATTAATCAGACATTTTATTTATCCTTCTATAGGACCATATATATATATATATATATATATATATATATATATATATATATATATATATATATATATATATATATATATATATATATATATATATATATATATATATATATATATATATTGACTTTATATTTTACATATATTTGGGAGTAAAATAATTTTCCAATTTTTGACCTTCTTTTTAGGGTTCCATCATTTATAACTGACTTTGTCCCATTAGGGTAAACTGTTTTTGGCAAATTGTCTGAAACATCACACACAATCAAATGCTTTTTCAGTATCTGAAAATAAGTGAAAAGGTCTTACTGTTTCAAAAAACAAACAAACAGTGCTGCTACAGTATATTTGATTTGGAACTCACGCATGAAAATGTTTAAAACTTGACACAAATTCAGATGCAATTTCACTGCCTGAAAACTATGTCTTAAGCCCTATTCGCACGGGATTAGTATTATCTGGTGACCTCCAGTCATTTGTAATAACTGTGGTGGTTGTCTGTGATCTTAATCCCGTAATCGGCCATGTCTGAAATTTTTAAAGTAAATCAGCAGCTTTTTGAGTTTTCTCAACTTATTTTTGTAGGAGGTTTTTGAATTGTCTCAACTTTTTGTTTTATGAACTTAAAACAACAAGCTGAGAAAACTAAAAAAAAATCTGCTGAAGCTGGTTGCGTTAAAATATTAAGTTGGCTCAACTTTTTTTTTTTTTTTTTTTTTTTACAGTGATATGCATCTTTCAAACTGGCATACAATAATGTACCCAAATGCCTGACTTCCACAGCAACCTATTCTTCATCACTGCCCTCATCCTCATTGCTTCTATCCTCCTTGATCCTCAACAACTTGTTTTATTACTACAACCTGATTTTCTGATGTACTCATATCACTATCATCAATACTTTCTGAAATAAGTACATATTTGCCTCCCAATCTTCCAAAAATGAACCTAAAACACATGCAAAAAAGGCTTTTATACAGCCTGCCAATGCTGGTCAACAGTACCAGTTACACCAAACATGCATCTCATAATAGGACTTTGTCAGCTATGCTTGACGTTCAGAATTTTTGGCCTCTGAGTTATTGTTTTTATAAAAGTTTAAAAAAAAAAAAAAACTTAGAAAACACATTTGAATGTACAATTATATTTTTTATAACTTGAATTTATTTGTATTTCTAAAATGAGCTGACTATGGAGCCTTGAGAGCATGTAGCCTAACGTGCTAATGCCGCCTTTACTACTTTGTTGCCAAAAATGTGAAGCACATGACTAATAATTTTGAATTTTACTGGTTGAAGGGGATGTCATTTGACATCACTAATATAACATTTTGTTAGTTGAACATTAATATTGTATTTTACACACAATTTTCTTAGTATTAACGATATCCCATAGAGGGTTAAGGACTGTATCATTTTCTAGAAATCACCATACTTTTTCCAAAGAAACTGGTTAAAATGGTGTATGCTATATATAAATGTAAAAGGAAAATATTATGTCTCTCAATTAAAATGAGCTCATAAAACAACCTGATATTATTATAAATATGCTGGTAACACTTCAGAATAGGGAACACTTATTCACTATTAACTACGACTTTTCCCTCAATAAATTCCTAATTTGCTGCTTATTAATAGTTAGTAAGGTATTTGTTAAGTTTAGGTATTGGGTAGGATTAGGGATGTAGAATAAGGTCATGCAGAATAAAGCATTAATATGTGCTTAATTACAACTAATAAATGGCTAAAATTCTATTAATATGCATGCTAATAAGCAGCTAGTTAAGATACCTTAAAATAAAGTGTTACCAATGTGCCATACACTGTTAAAAAAAATAGCACTTCAAGGTTTAGAAGTGTAACATGTCACACCATAATAAATTTCATCACTATTATAATTTAATTCAGGGGTCATCATACTTGTTCCTGGAGGGCCGGTGTCCTGAAGAGTTTAGCTCCAGCTTGCCTCAACACACCTCTCTGGAAGTTTCAAGTATACCTAGTAAGACCTTGATTAGCTGCTTCAGGTGTGTTTTATTAGGGTTGGAGCTAAACTCTGCAGGACATCGGCCCTCCAGGACCGAACTTGGTGACCCCTGGTTTAATTAGATAAATAGAATAGCCATACTTAATTCTTACTAAATTGAGCTTTTACTGATTGCTAATTAAAATGTTTTTACATTGTTTATGATTGTTAAATACTCTGTGAGAAATCACGTAATTTATCTTTGGCACAGTACATTCTGATCATATTTACTGAATTGTGGGAATGTGGGAATAAATAATTTCACCAGTAGCTAACCATTTCACATAAACAATATGTAAATGTAAATAAAATAAATGACAAATTCAATCACAAATGCCACTGTTTCCTGAAAATAACTCATGTCTCATGATTCATGTAGAGAACTTGATTGATTGACTGACTGATTATAACTAGTGTTTTTATTGGAACGTTGCTGTGGTTGACTACTCCCTTATGCTATCCTTTATAAATTGAAACAAACAAAAATGTGTGCACTTCTTTTAAGCCTGCCAAGAGCATTAAACTAATGTAAATGTAATTGACTTTGAAGCATTGAATATGCTTAAAGTAGGGGAACAGCACAGATTGCAGGTTGTATGCACTGGGAATGTAAAGGCATTATTATTACTCTTGCTTTCTACAGCACTTTAATTCATGCCCAGACAGAAGCAATTACACTGGCACACCTCCTGTACAGAACAGCATTACCTAAGGAATACAGGAAGAAAAGTCAGGCCATGTCAGTTTATAGCTGTTTATCTGTTTACCTGCCCATCAGGCCTTGACATTGTATTAGATTTACTTATTCATAAAAATTTAAACTTGTCCATCAAAATGTTTCAGGTGTAAACATCTGACAGAACATTGTCTAAATTGTTTGCATGCTGAAATAAAAACCTAATTTCTGATTTGAAAACATTTTAGTGTACATTATAAATATGTCAACATTTGAAAATGACAACTTCTGGAAAATGCATTGAATTAATTGGTAATTAAGAATGAAATGCTTTGAGAGACATGAAACAAAACGACTTAAGTCGTCTTTTTATGGTGTGTATTTTATTTTTTAATTTATTTTTATGGTTGTAATTTTAATACTACATTTTTGATACAGTCTAATGGTGAGCAAAAAGATGAAGGTTTTGAATTGATTGACTGGTAAGTCAACTTACATTGTTCATAGAAACCATTCACATTCTTCAGAATAAGTCATTTCAAACAAAATTTTAAAATCAATTCAAATCATATATTTCTCTAGTAATGTTTTGGGAACCACCATCTTCGTTGTCATATGTTGCTTGTCTGTTCTCTTGTCTCATTTTGGACTTTTAATTTGTAGTTTTGCTTGGTGTTTCCCCTCCTTTGTGTTTGATTGTTTTCATATGTGTCTTGTTAGCATGTTATCCCTGCTCATATATGTATACATACATATATATATATATATATATATTGTGACGGGTGGAAGAATCACGCGACAAGGAGAGCTCGAAAATAAATACCCCGGAGGGTGGATTTATTGTGAACAAGCAAATGGTGCAAAGTGAGGAGTGCTAGGCTGGTGTAGAGTGGTGCTCTTGTTGTGCTTTCTCCGGGTGCGGTGAAGGCGGCGTGCGGCTCTCTTCAGAGCGGGGCTCGGTCACTCGCTGGCCTCTGGGAGAAAGGGAAAAAGATAGCACACATTAGTTCGCAGCCTGAGAGCAGTCTTCCTATCCTGCAGCCTCACGCGGCTTATCTGGCCGCGGGCTGACGAGGCGCAGGTGTGGCCGATCCCGTCTTGATGAGCAGGTGCAGGTGTTTCGAGTCCGTCTCCAGGGCAACGCTGATAGTACCTCGGGACGCTCGTCACACTCCCCCCCCCTAAGCGTTGTCCTGGTCCTGGTGGAAACAAAAGGCAACAACAAGGGGGAGATTGGGGGTGGGTGGGGAGTGACCCCTGACAGACCTGCGTAGGCTGACCACAGCCGAGAGAGTCCATCGGCGTTAGAGTTGGAGGCTCCAGCCCGGTGTTGAATGGTGAAACAGAAGTCCTGGAGCGCGAGGAACCACCGTGTCACCCTGGCGTTGGTGTCCTTGGCCCTGGCCATCCACTGAAGCGGTGCGTGGTCGGTCAGGAGGGTGAACTTCCGGCCCAGCAGGTAGTACCTCAGCTCCAGGACCGCCCACTTGATGGCTAGAGCCTCTTTCTCGACGGTCGCGTAGTTCTTCTCGGCCTTCGTCAGCTTCCTGCTGATGTATAAGACAGGGTGTTCCTCACCGTCCTGCACTTGGGAGAGGACGGCTCCCAACCCTGCCTCGGATGCGTCCGTCTGCAGCAGAAAGGGGCAGCCGAAGTCGGGGGCTCGCAGCACTGGTTCCTCCGAGAGCGCCCGCTTGATGTGCTGGAAGGCCTCTTCAGCGGCGGGAGTCCAGTGGACCTTTTCGGGCTGCCCCTTTCTGGTCAGGTCTGTCAAGGGGGCAGCTATGGAGGAGAAGTTGGGGATGAAGCAGCGGTAGTATCCGGCCAACCCCAGGAACGCTCGCACTTGGGTCTTTGTCCTGGGCTGTGGGGCATCCCGCACCGCTTCCACCTTCTTCTCCTGGGGCTTGATAAGGCCCCGACCGACCCGGAATCCCAGATATTTGGCCTCCGCGAGCGCTAGATGGCACTTCCTGGGGTTGGCGGTGAGTCCAGCCTTGCGCAACTCCGAGAGCACCCTCCGCAGACGGTCCAGATGGTCCTCCCAACGCTCCGAGTGGATGACGACATCGTCCAGATATGCAGCGGCGTATTGTTGGTGAGGCCGGAGGATGATGTCCATCAGCCGCTGGAAGGTAGCTGGAGCTCCGTGCAGGCCGAAGGGAAGGGTCCGGTATTGCCAGTGTCCGGAAGGAGTCGAGAAGGCTGTTTTGGGCTTGGCATCTTCGGAGAGGGGGACCTGCCAGTACCCCTTGGTCAGGTCCAGGGTCGAAATGTACCGGGCCCTTCCCAGGCGATCCAGTAACTCATCCACCCGGGGCATTGGGTAGCCGTCGAATTCCGAGACTTCATTGAGGCGTCGGAAGTCATTGCAGAAGCGGAGGGTGCCATCCGGTTTCGGGACCAGGACGATGGGGCTGGACCACGGGCTGCGTGATGGTTCAATCACCCCCAACTTTAGCATTTCTTGAATCTCTTCCTCGATAGCCTGCCGACGAGCCTCTGGGATCCGATAGGGCCGTTGCTTCACGACTACCCCAGGTGGGGTCCGGATGTCGTGCTGGACGACTTGGGTTTTCCCGGGGACAGAAGAGAACACATCCGAGAACTGACCGACCAGGTGCTGCAGCTCAGCCTTCTGGGTCGTCGACAGGTCCGGGCTAACATCGACCACGACGGGCTTCATGGCGGCTAGGGCGGTGGCTTGCTCTCGGGTTCCTACCCACTTCTTCAACAAGTTAATGTGGTAGAGTTGTTGGGGGCTCCGTCTCCCCGGCTGCCGCACCTTGTAGGTTACTGGTCCAACCTTCTCTACCACGGTATATGGTCCTTGCCAGTTGGCCAGAAATTTGCAGGCTGAAGTGGGGACCAATACCATGACCTGGTCGCCTGTTTGGAACTCCCGGGGCTGAGCTGCGCGGTTGTAATGCCGTGCTTGGGCCTGTTGGGCTTTGGCCAGGTGTTCCCGGACTAATGGCATGACGCGGTCGATCCGGTGCCTCATCTCGTGGACGTGCTCGACCAGGGACCGGTGTGGGGTGGGCTGTTGTTGTTCCCATGCCTCCTTTGCGACGTCGAGCAGTCCACGAGGTTGCCTTCCGAAGAGGAGCTCGAACGGTGTAAAGCCGGTGGAAGCCTGGGGGACCTCCCGTATACCGAACAGGACGTATGGCAGCATTTGGTCCCAGTCCCTCCTGTCTTCCGCTGCCACCCGCCGGAGCATTTGCTTGAGGGTCTGGTTAAAGCGTTCCACAAGGCCGTCTGTTTGGGGGTGGTATACGGTGGTCCGCAGTTGCTTTACCCGGAGCAGGCGGCAGAGGTCAGCCATTAGCCGGGACATGAACGGTGTTCCCTGGTCGGTCAAGATCTCCGTCGGGATGCCGACCCGGCTGAACAGCAGGAAAAGCTCGTTGGCGATGGCTTTGGCTGTGGCTTTCCGGAGAGGGATGGCTTCAGGGTACCGGGTGGCGTAATCTACTACGACGAGGATGTGTTCATGCCCCCGGGCTGATTTGGGCAACGGGCCTACCAGATCCATCCCGATCCGCTCGAAGGGTACCTCGATAATGGGTAGTGGAATAAGCGGTGAGGGGGGAGGGTGGTTTGGAGAGGTCCGCTGGCACTCCGGGCAGGCCTGACAGAATCTTCGCACTTCCGCCTCCAGGCCAGGCCAATGGAACCGATCTTTAATCCTATTGATGGTATTTCCTGCTCCGAGATGTCCGGCCGTGGGGTGGGCGTGTGCCAGATGCAGGATCGTCTCTGTTTTGGAGCGTGGCACCACCAAGAGCTTCTTCTCCTCCCCCCTTCGCTGGGCGACACAGTAGAGTAGGCCGTTCTCTACAATAAAATGAGGGAGAGGATGGGGCCTGGGCCGGACTTCCTCTCCGTTGAGGACGCGAACCTGGTTCCAACAGTTCTTTAACCTGTCATCCTCTCGCTGGGCCCGGCCAAACGAGCCCCCTCCCGTCACCTGCTGGAACACATCATAAAAGAGGTTAGAATTTTGGGAGGGGGACTCACCATCTCTCCCGCTGTCGGAGGCCAAGAGAACGGGGCGGCTGCTGGACTTCTTGGATTGGCGCCGCCCACAGCGACCCCCGTTGTGGCGGGCAGGCTGTGTCGCGGCGCGGAGAAGGGCCTCAAATCCTGGCCAGTCTCGTCCCAGTAGCACCGCGACAGGCAGGTCCTTGACCAAGCCGACCTCCAGTGGCCAGGCGCCGGGTGCTGCGGCGATGGTGACGCGCCGGACGGGCACCTCCCGGGTATCCCCATGTACACAGGTTAGTGGCAGGACGGTTTTAGCTCCGTGGAGAGGGGGCAAGACTTTGGTTTGGACGAGACTGACCGTGCTTCCAGAATCGAGGATGGCCCGGTATGGCCGGCCGTTAATCTGGACGGTGGCCGACGGGGCTTCTCGCGGGAGGTCTCGGTGGAGAATACAGCCTGCCCACCAAGTCCGGCTCTTGGGCGCCGACGGGGCCGTTGGCATTGACTCGTCCTGGATTTCGGGGGCCGCCGCGCCCTCTACCGGTCGCAAGGTACCCTCTTGCGGGCGTTGCTCCGGAGCCACCCTCCGGGGAAACGGCGGTACTCTCTCTCCTGCTTCGCGTCGGTGGGCCGCCTCGGCCAGCTCGATCGCCTCGACGAGTTCGGCCGTCGTGATGGGATTCTTCATGCCGACGGCCTGGCGGAGGTGACGTGGAAGGGCTCGGAGGAGGCGATCGATGACGATGCGTTCCGTTACCTGGGCGGCGGTGGGCGCTCCGACCAATAACCAATGTTGCGCCAGTCGGACGAGTTCGGCCACCTGTAACCTCGCAGGGCGCCGAGCTTGATAAACCCAATCGTGGAAGGCCTGGGCCGCGCACACTGGGGAAAGTCCCACCCGGGCCAGGATCTCCCTCTTAACGGTCTCATAGTTCTCGGCCGCTGTTGTGGGGAGACTGAAAAAGGTTCTCTGGGGTTCACCAGTCAACAGGGGTGCCAGTGCGCGGGCCCATTCCTCGGGATCCCAACCCTCCATCGTGGCGGTATTCTCGAACATTTGGAGGTATGCCTCCACATCATCATGGGCCGTCATCTTGGGTAGGAGTTGAGTGGCTTGGATGCGAGGGTCCGGTAACGGAACGCGCTGGCGGGCGGCCGTGCGAAGGGCGGCGATCTCCTGGTCAGCCTGGCCTTGCCGGGCCGCCAGATGTTCAACGATCTGTTGTTGGCGGAGGCTGACCTCGGTTAGCTGCTGAAGCAGTTCTTCCATCCTTGGGAGAGGAGTACCGGCCGATCTGAAAGTGTAAGAAAAAAAAGGTGGGGATGAGACGTGTAGATCACTTGTCGGTGAAACTTCCGTTCATGCCCGCATTCTCCACCACTGTGACGGGTGGAAGAATCACGCGACAAGGAGAGCTCGAAAATAAATACCCCGGAGGGTGGATTTATTGTGAACAAGCAAATGGTGCAAAGTGAGGAGTGCTAGGCTGGTGTAGAGTGGTGCTCTTGTTGTGCTTTCTCCGGGTGCGGTGAAGGCGGCGTGCGGCTCTCTTCAGAGCGGGGCTCGGTCACTCGCTGGCCTCTGGGAGAAAGGGAAAAAGATAGCACACATTAGTTCGCAGCCTGAGAGCAGTCTTCCTATCCTGCAGCCTCACGCGGCTTATCTGGCCGCGGGCTGACGAGGCGCAGGTGTGGCCGATCCCGTCTTGATGAGCAGGTGCAGGTGTTTCGAGTCCGTCTCCAGGGCAACGCTGATAGTACCTCGGGACGCTCGTCACAATATATATATATATATATATATATAGCTTTTGTGTTTCTTGTGTTCCTTGTCCGTAAGACAATTTTATGTCACTTGAGCTCAGTTCTGTTTCTCATTCCTTGTTTTTTCTAGTTTCCTGTACTTTCATTTTTAATAAACACTGCAATTGGATCCCACTCTCTCCTTGTTGCTCAATTCTCCCGTGACAATCATATTTGTAAGATTTGTGACATTTTTCAGTGAGTAACAGTTTGATCAAAAGCACAGTTCATGCCAAAATAAATATAATTTACTCACATTTTGTTCCAAATACAATTGACTTTCATTTCGTTCTTCAACAGACACACAAAAAGATGTTTAGCACTAGTGCTCTATTCCACAAATGGGGCCTGACACAGTCATGTTCAAAAAAGCACCATAAACTGTCCCCATGACTCATGCTCTATATTCAACATTGGCCCTCTGCATGTTCATAACTTGGTGTAACTAATTGGTCATGTGACGTGCATTAACAATTGCATTCAGAATCATTGATGTCCAACTTGCCATGAAACGTATTCATGCATTATGTTTGGAATCAATCATCTGGAATCATAAAAAAGTTTTGAGAGCTGTTGCGAGGTGGATGGTTTTCAATAAGCAAATTGCATTTTATTCTGTTCCTCACCATATGAGTTCAGAAGAATGGGAAATACATGTGGTATGGACTACTTTTATGTTTGATATTGCTGCTCCTTTTTAGAGATTTACTTTGGTAAAATGTTAAGGAAAAATACTTCAGGAGTAAAAAAGTACAGCATTAAATCAATCAAACGGTAAAAGTCAGGAAAGTGCTGCATCTTAAGGACCATTTTTTTTTTTTTTTTTCTTTGTCATGCTCAACTATGGTCATTATGGTTCAAAAATGAATGGTTGTGACAGGACAGCACACATTTCCTCTGCCTGTCAGAATGACCTTTCCACGCTCACAACTAATGACACTTGATAGGCGCCTACATTTACACTAAACCTAAAAGCAGCTATTGTATTTGATCTATTTAGACAAGTTCAGAGAACGTCTGGAAATATTCATTCAAAGCTTTCCTCATTCAAGCTCTTTCATGGTGAAGATGGCGATCCGCTTTATATTGATTTGCTGGAACCAATATCTGCTGGCACTTTCATGCTCAAGATCTCTTTTCCTTCCAGTTTCATAATCAATTCAGTCAGATAACGGACTACGGCCATCTATGTAATTTTCTGAGCATTATAATATCAGAAATGGTCTAATGGGTGCATTAAATATATTTTATTGCAATTACTCCTTTTTTTTTCTCTAAGGGCAACCTTTTATCAGTTGAGGAAGTAAGCTTGAGTCAAACACTTAAAATTAGTTCCTCTCTAAGTACTTTGTCCTCTTTGGCTGCTCAACGTCAAATGTGAGACCCGTGAAATGGGCATCTCACAATGACACTATTCTGCAGATGGAGGTCCTGCCATTCAGCACAATGAAGGACTCATATCTAAAGTCTGATTCATCATCAAAGCACAATTCTACAAAATTCACCCAGAGTGACTCCAAATGCAAATTCCTGGTTTATTGGGCACTGTGAAACCACTGAGGACAACACAATAGAAAGAAGCGTCGGTCCTTTTCTCTCATCACATTCAATTCAAACTGCAAGCTCACAACTCTGCCAAAATATAATTTATTTTGCTGTGATGCTGTAGATGCAGTGATGCAGGAAACACTGTATTTTTGTATGATGTTCTGTCTGCTTTAATAGAAGAACGCAGACTCATAAAACATCAACATAATCAAATGTTATTTGTTTCCAGCATTTCTAGTTTTCGCTCTTCTGGAGCCAAACCATTCTCTAACAGTGTCATGGAAAAGAAGCTGAGCATTTACTGTAGAACTGCCTGTTTTGGAAGTGGAAATATCTGATCTTTTGTGCGGCCCCCTGCATACCTTCTTTCAGAATATAATTGCGGGCAGAAACATAGATTGGCTGGAGGCAATTTTCGGTGACGCTGGCTGTGTGACAGACTCAGATGTGTACAAAGCTCAGTTGAGTCTTTGTAATAATGTAAGGTAAAGCTTCGCCTGTGTGAAGGTGGAGGATTAGTTATCAGGGCTGTCTAAAGGCCAAGGATGGCTTTGAGTAATTCCATAACGCTGTGGGAATAATTAGCTTCCGCTTGACCTTTAAGCAAAACCCGGTGGTAGTGAGTAGTGAGGTATCACTGCTACACAAGTCCGAGCAAGGTGCTTTGTCTTACGTTTTTACGTGGCATTATGGGAACTAATAACAGAACACCGACTGGGCTTTCTGTGAGAGTAGATAAAGCCTTGGCCGAACAAAGGTTTTCAGGTCTTACTAATTGCTTCTTTGTTGTGCATACAGTTCAGAATTTGCTTCTTTAATTGCATCTTTATATCAGCGTTCTCGTCCATGCCCAGAATATGTTGTTTGCTAGTGATATGGGGTTTTCATTAGCCAATACTGCTACAAATACTACAGGTGACCAATAGCCAGCGATGAGCAATATTTCAGATACATGAATTTGACATACACAATTCTTTTTTTCCTTTGAATTTTGAAATATTTAAGAAAAAAAAAATAAAAACTTCTGTCTAAACACATTGTTTCATATTTGTGTATTTTAAATTGTATTTGCATTGTATTGAGTTATTTTGTATTTGTTTTGCATTTATTTTTGTGTGCCCATTTGTGCAAACAGGTGACATTTATAGCACTTGAGATATACTGTATACAAAAGTCATTAATATGTATATTTAATAAATAAATAGGTAAATACCTGTAAATAGATAACTTTTTTAATTAAGCAAAAGTAATGAGTGATGTTTCATTTTATAGATGTCAAACATTATGTCACGGTTGCAGAAGGAGAAGGAGAGGTATGCATCTAACTGCAGAGAATAATACACAAAACAATGGCAAGAATATTAAGAAGAAAAATCCAAAATGTGATGTAAAAACTTAATTTAATTTAATTTACTTAATTATTTTAATTTATTTAAAACAACAACAAAAAGGCTATGCTTAAAATGAGCGTGATGAGTAACCAAGGAAACTAAATCCAGAATAACATCAAAATAAGAGTCCTGGTTAGATAAAATAAGAGTTCTTCGTACATCGCTTGTTACATCTGAGATGATTTGACAGATTCTAGAACTTCTAACCCTGATAACTGATTCTAACGAATTTGCATATTTGATTAAAATATCTGGATTAAGTTGTCTAGATTACTGCGCGTTCTCGTGTTCGCCGAAAAGGGCAGATGTATCGATACTCGAAACCACGATCAGGGATTGGCTGGTGGCAAGACAGCAACGTAATGACGTCACATAATAAAAATAAACAAAAAGACACCTGACGAAAAAAAAAAAAACTGACACATTTCTGGACCTTCGTAAGGAAACAGCCAAGCGAACAAAACTACATAAATGTTATAATAGATAAATGAAATGTGCACTGTTATTAATTCACTTGTATTTATTTTTACATGATTCCCAATTATTTATATTCACGATTTCTAGTACTGTATTTGTATAGGCCTTACATTTTTACTTCAGTGTTGTAATTATCAATTCATTTAATTTTATCTTTGAAGCAGATTTTTTATGTGACAACATTAATTAAAGTTTTTTAAGGGTCAAGATCAAGTTATCTGCATCTCCTGCAGCTGTCACCACTCAAATTAATGCACGACTCAGATTAACTGTATAGCATGTGTGCAAGACTCCAACACAATTATAAAGCAATTGTTTCATCACTAACAAATCTTTCAATGAGTAAAACTGGCTATGTCTATAGTATAATAGACTACACAACATTATTATATTATTTTAAAATTATTATTTTTTATTATTTTAAATTGTTGTCCCTGGACCAGTGGGGTACTCTTGTAATGGTAAAACCTTACAATAAAGTTAATTAGTTAACTACATTAGTCAACATTAAGTAATAATAAACTGCACGTATACAGTGTTTATTAATGTTTGTTAATGTTAATTTCAGCATTTACTAATACATTATTAAAATCTTGTTAACATTAGTTAATGTACTGTGAACTAACATGAACTAACAATGAACATCTTTATTTTTATTAACTAATGTTAGCGAAGATTAGTAAATACAGTAAGAAATGTATTGTTCATGGTTAGTTCATGTTAGTTAATATATTAACTAATGAACCTTATTGTAAAGTGTTACCCTTGTAATGAAGTAGCGGTGGCTGGGGCAGATTTTAAGTATCAATTCTCCCGAGCAGGTTTAAGCTTACGGACCTGTTGCTGTGACAGCAAGTCCAGGATAAGCTTCGAAGAACCAAATGATCCAAGATCAAGTGAAATCGTCAACAATCAAATCCGGCTAACTGAGCTAGCGACATATGAAGAACAGGCCCCTGGGATACAAAAGAACAGAAAACATGCAACATATGGAGCATGATCATATTTAATGTGATAAACTACAGTTACTCCGCTAGGTCACCAGAAGCATGTCTCATTAAGCGAGTTGAACAAATTTAGGTTTACAAAATAGATTTTGAGTGGACAATATCAGATTCAGTGGTAACACAACCCTTGCTATCAACAAGAAACAATCCAGTTTATATAACCAGGTGATGTACTTTTTAACTGAACAAAAAAAAAAAAAAAAAAAAAAAAGGGGTCTGTACCATGATGGTAGTTGAACAAATTCAGAGTTACATGATTAGTTTCGAATAGACAAAACCAAACCACTCCAATCCGGCTTTATTGGTACCATGATGCTAATCATCAACTTTCTTTGTCAACTCAGGCTTTGATCCTGAGTTTGTGGAGCATGTGAACATAAATGTGTGACATCATGGTGAACAGCCAATCACATGCCTTGCAACAATTGTGCAATTGTGATTCACTTCTTGTGAGAGAGCCAGTGAGACCCAAAACTCTTTTGCTAAAGGTTATGGGAATGAAGAATATGAGGAATTTAAACAAATTAACTCTGAATAAAGTACTTGTCCATGTAAGAGGACAAATAAAATATCTTGCTCTACCAGTGCAGTCACAAGTGAAATTTGTGAAGTTAGTTTATATAGCTGATAATATATAGCGATAGAGACTTGAACATGTAAGGTCACATGTAGTCATTTTTAAAGCGTTGATCCTACAGCTTATTTATATTGCATATGATATGTATATATTAATATTCATTTAAAATAAATGTTTTATAATAATTGTTAAGCTAAATTTGCTTGTAATTGATTAAGAATAAACCATATAATAATTATATAAATCATATAAAATAATTCTAAGTAATTATCATTAAAGCCAGACTTTTTTTTTTTTTTTTCTTTTTTTAATTTGGAGGAAGAGAAACTGTGGAAGTGACATTTTGCATCAGACGTGTCACTTTTCTCACATCTGATTGGTCCAATTTCATTTTGAGATCTCTAACCCAGAATATAACCTGACCCGGAGCAGTTTAGCTGTGGAGTGTAACTATGGCAATGAATGCCGCTAAAAAACAAACCACTTTCATGGTACCCAAAACCCAGGATTGGTGCAAACTAAACTGAAACTTACCTGGCTAGCCAGCAAATTCGGCTTCATGGTACAGGCCCCAGGTGTGTTTGATTGGGGTTGGAGCTAAAATTTGTAGGGTCTTGTCAGTGTATGCACACTTGTCGTTGAGTTGTCAAGTAATCTGTGTGCGCTGATGACTTGGGTGAAGGAGAAAGCTTGTACCACAATGTCAGAAAAAAAAAAAAGTGAAAAAAATTTACCTTTAGGAATACAACATCTTATCACTGGGGCAATACCCACAAAAGGACACGGTAACACTTTAGAATACTGTTCCATCGTTAATACATAACTGCACAAGAACACGAGTAACACAATATTATCACTCTAGTAACTGCTATTAACTAACAAGCAACTCTGATAATGAATTAGTAAGTAATAGTGCTTAGTCGAATGTGGTAGTTCACTATTAGCTGATCAGTAACTATTATTTTTTTCATACCTACCCAAGAACTACTAAGAACTACTGTATACAGGTTGATAATTAATATGAATAATACATAACGTATAATTCATTCTCAAGTAAAGGTCATGGTAACCCACTAGTAATGACTCAAGTATTACCAAATTCTTCAGAAGGAATGACTAATTATTTGGATCAGTATTCTAAAGTGAATAACATGATAATTATCTAGTAATTACTGAAGTCATTGTAAGCTTTTGAGGTTTTTGTAAGGTCCTGGTTAGTAATTGATTTTGCTAGATTTGGTAACACTTAAATCATTACTAGTGGGTTACCGTTATCTTCACTTTAGAATAATGATCCAAATAATTAGTAGTTTCTTCAGAAGGATGTAGTCATTATTATCCAAAACCTTACATATATCTCAAAAGCTCACAATGACATCAGTCAATATTAGGAAGTTATGATGATTTTCACTTTAGAATACTGATCCAAGTAATTAGTAGTTCATTTAGAAGGATGTGGTTATACTTGAGTCATTACTAGTGGGTTACCATGATCTTCATTTTAGAATTAATTATTCATTATGCATAATTCACATTAATTATGAACCTGTATAAAGTAGTTCTTAGGAATTCTCAGGATATATGAAAAAAAAAAAAAGTAGTTATTGGTTAGCTAATAGTAAACTACCAGTTTCAACTTAGGGCTATTACTTAATACATTGTTAATCAGAGTTTCTTGTTAATTAATAGTAGTTACTACAATAGTGCATTAGTCATTTGTTCCTGTGTAGTTATTCATTAACGATGGAACAGTATTCTGAAGTGTTACCTTGGACACCTTTGTGGTCTCCAACCCTGCTCCTGGAGAGCTACCGTCCTACAGATTTCAGCTCCAACCCCAATCAAACACACCTGAACCAGCTAATAAAGGTCTTCAAGGCTACTTGTTAATTTCAGACAGGTGTGTTGGACCAGGGTTGGAACTGAAATCTGCAGGATGGTAGCTCTCCAGGAGCAGGGTTGGAGATCCCTGCCCTAAAGGGTTCATAATAGTACCATAAGAGTACAGTACATTACTTCTCTAAGTTACTAATATGCACCCTTTAGGGCTAAGGTACAAAGGTGTCCTTTTGAGGGCACTGCCCGAGTGATAAGCTGTTGTAGCCTTAAAGGTACAATCTGTGCATATTTTTTTTCTGACAGTGCCTGAGTTCTCAACTCTGGCCCTTGAATTTCACTTTCCTGCAGAGTGTATTGCCAACCCTAATCAAAAACACTTGAAGAACCTGAACAAGGTCTTCAGGATTTAAATTTAAATTTAAATGCCCCCCCGACTGAGGTGCCCTGGCACCGGCCCTGCTCATAATTCCTCTCACATGTTGCGAGCCACTACAATACAACAGCTGGAAACAATTTCTCCTGAAAACCTGATTTCTCCAAACAATAAAAATACTATTGTTTGCAAATTATTACAATTACATGCAGATATTACTTGAATAAATAGAAGCAAAAGTCCAAGGAACACAGAAATGAGGATAACAAGAACACAGAACTCATCAACACCAGGCAAAGTACAAGGGGGATACAAGGGCTATATACACAAGGAATAACACGACTAACTAAACACAGCTGGATACAATCAAGACTAAGAACAGGAGAACAGGAAACAGGACAAGAACAAGGAAAACCACTAAATAAAAGTCTATGAAACAAGATCACTTTATAGGACATTACACACACACCATGTAATCAGCAAGCAGATTTTTGTATTTATTTATTTTTTATTTTTTTAGCCTGGATAATATATTTATCCAACTCAAAGTATTTTATGATTTTGAGTTTTCGTGTTAATCTGAAAACAAATAATTTAAAACAACAGGATGGATGATGTCCACCTCTAAACCAAGCCCTCAGTGGGGTGTAAGCAGACTGTACGAAAATATATAAATGAGATTGTATAGATTCATATAAATTTACCCAGCAATTTGCCAAAATGCAAAATAGCTACGAATTGCCATGAGAGTGTGTCCATGTGCCTGTTTTCTGCCCTCTTTCCCTCTTTCTAGCACTAATAATTGCATGTCGGTGTAAGTGTGAGATCTGACTGTGCCGCTGAGAATAGAGTTATTGATAGCCTAATGAAAAAATGATGCATGCCTCAGCTTATGTGTCCCCCTTATTTCCATAACTGCTCTGTGTCACGTCTCACATAATTGCTGTCAAATTTGCCCAGCAAAGTTTAATCACATTGGGCAGGAATCCTATTTGATTTGTTGGCTAGCTGCTGTATATTTCAGTCTTATGCACACATTCTGACAAGCATCAGTTTAGAGTAAACTCTTGACTGATTTTAATGGCATGATTATATGAACAAAAGACTCTCGACTGTCCTGTAGCAGTCCTCACTGTAGAGTAAGCTGATAGTATTCTAAATGTGTAATATATATTTTGGTTTAGATCCAGAATCATGAACTCTAATTATTAATGTCAAGAGGGAATAAATGTCGAGATTCTTGTGACTTTGAACATTGCAAACTTTAAACTTAAGCAAAATGCATTGCTATAGGGATCTCTTTATATCGGGCAATGTGCAGCACCTCTTGAACACCTCTTTCTCTGTTGACTTCTTTCTTAAAGTTGTGATATGAAATATTGACAACTAGCAGTTTAAATGGGTATTGCAAGTTCAAGTCCACCAACATTAATCTGCACTCCTGTCTGGTTTGTTTGTGGGACAAAATGGCAGATTTGGCATTATCTTTGGTCAGATAGCCTCTCAATCAAATTCCAGGCGAAGGGTGAACTGACAATGGAAGGCGACGAGCCTTATACTGTAAGTTTATGGGTTGATGTATCTGTCTTTTAATATGCCTCAGGTCATAGAGCTTTTTTAGGTCAGGTAGAATTTGTGATCTCTGACCCGGTTCGTTTTGTTGTTTCCATTGCTGGAATATGCTATGTTTTCCACCGACTGGCAACCCGGGGTGTTGAAATCCTATTGGGTAAACTGGCAGTGGGTGGAGTCACAAAGACCAAAACAAAAACAGACATTCTGGCACAGAAACACATTTCACAGTACTGGCTGTAGCATTGTTTTCTTTTTTAAAAAAATAAGCATGTATGTGAACTTAGCATGTTTCCTAAAGATCTGCAAATGTATTATGGCATTTTTATTCAAAAAAATACATGCAGCTCCTTTAACCCTTGTACTGTGCTGAAAATCCTTTACCGAATTTGGTGTTCCCGGTCAAAAATGACCAGCATTTTAAATTGCTTGTAAATCTTCCTGAAATATTGGATTCAATCTTTTTGTCAACTTGCATTCTTTCAGTTAGCACAGGTTTTGTGTTGTTTTATGGAACTGATTGATCGTAGGAGCTCATTGATCTGAGCTTATGCGCCTCAGTGTTTGAGTAAAAAATATATATATATATATATATATATATTCAAAAAACTGAGGTGCTTAAGCCCAGATCAATGAGGCCTACAATCAGTCGGTTCCAGAAAGAAATATAAAGCATGTCCTAATTGAAAGAAAACAAGTTTACAAAAAAATAATCCAATATTTGGCAATAGCATGACATAACAAGAGATTTACAGACACATTTTTGTAGTCCAGTCATTTTTGTACAAGTGTAACAAGGTCAGGGAAAAAAAAGCACAAAAACTATCAACATTTTTAGGAAGTTGTTATACCCTACGTGAGCAGGACCACTATCATCAAAGATGATTGATAATTACCATACAGTTTGGATTGGTGGTATGATTCTGTTCTGGGCAAGAACTCCTTTCGCATCCATGCAGCCTAGCATGGATAAGAGCAGGGAAAGCAGAAATAACCCCGCAGGATAAACAAAACAGAACCAACATAATTGTATTGCAGATATCATTAAGGTTCAATAATTTAATGTAACATATTAGAAATTAGTCTGATTCAAAAGAGAATCAGAAGGCCAAATTCTGACTGGATGAGAGGAGGAGTTGGGGATGGAGGAGGGTCATTAGCTATTGAGCAAAGCAAAAGCTGCTGATAAAGCTGAAGGACCTTATATAGGAAAGATGAGATAGGGGTCATATTCCTATAGGCAAACGTGGATCAGCTGAGAGTAAGCTGATGCAAGCTTGACTAACGTGACCTGCCATAACTAATGCTACGCTTGATTGTTAACTAGCATTTTCAGGAAAAAGAATCCTCTCTGGCCCAAAATGACCACCACGCTTTCACAACATGACTGCATTCAAGGAAGTGAAATCTTTATTTTCTGGTGAGTTTTAGCCTGTTTTTCAGATAAATTATTTTATATTAAATTGAGTGACATCGTGTGTCTTCAAATGGCTTGTATCTTGTAAAGTTGTTGTCGTTGCAAATTTGGTGTGAATAGACCCTCTAGCTGAAATTTAGTGTGTTTTTTGTCTTTGTTCTTGGTGTGAACAGGCCTTAAAACCACTGAAGAATACTGTCACAGATCAGCCAGGCTCACTCACCACTCAATCACACCGCACACCATCACCAGAGTTCTATTTGCTCACACCTGCACCTCATGAACACCCTCATCAAGTTGGCTACATAAGCACACACCTCACACCACTTCAGTGTCTGGTCTTGTTCATTTGAAGGGGACTCTATTCTACTCCTGAGTATCACCTGTATACCATTGTGTACTTACCTCATGTATCCTATCCAGCTTGTTCTCCTCTGCTCCATTCCAACGTCTGTACCTCCAGTGTGTGTCTCCGTCATTGTGAGGTGTGTGCTCCGGTCTCATCCACAAGTTCCTGTGAAATCAAGATTACCTGCTTTATATACGTCATCTATCCATTGAACTGCATATTTGAACTGAATGCTCACCTACTCCAGCTTCCTGTTGACTCTACTGTTTTAAATAAGTTACCTGTTGATTCTAAACCTCTGTTTGAGTCTGCTTCCGTAACAAATACTGACTATAGCACAGCAGTAATGAAAGATGTAACTCAATGATCATAATGCTCCACAGGTCATGGTCTGACAAAGCCTTTCCTTTTAGACGTTTTGAAAAGAACTATCTGGATGCCGCTGATGCAACAGGCTTTGGAGTATCCTCAGATTCCCAGTCACCTCT
This sequence comes from Acrossocheilus fasciatus, assembly GCA_036784905.1. Lineage (NCBI taxonomy): Eukaryota > Metazoa > Chordata > Actinopteri > Cypriniformes > Cyprinidae > Acrossocheilus > Acrossocheilus fasciatus. The sequence goes on from CM071956.1 coordinate 29,090,983, forward strand.
AAATGTTCCTTGTGTGCTGTGTTTGAGTTTAGATTAACCTCCTGGTTCAGTGTTGTGGCCCATGGGATTCCCTGTCTGTCTGAGAGGTTGATTTCATTTGAACACTGTGATGACTGTTTGTATTCCATTTCGTCTTATATGTTGTTTATATGAGAAGTTGTTACTGCAAGGCTGGTGCAGTTTGAAAGGTCAGACTGATGTGTTATGACACCCACATCTAATTATAAAACACAATGTTGTTCATTATTGATGCAGATACGTAATGCCATTCATTTAAAGACACCTAGGGAACTTATATTGGAAAGATCAAACATAATATGAAAAAAAAAAAGAAACCGTGCTATGCCAAAATCGTTGTTTCTTCAGTGGAATAACCTGAACTCTTTCAAATACTGCTGGAAAGAAAATAGCATCATTTTCTTGTGCTCATTATGTGTGAAACAGAGTACAAACAAGTTGGGTTACAACCCAAATAATGAGATTCTCTAGACTGCCTCTCACTACAGTGCTTTAAACTCAAGGGGTAACTTACTTAGGGTCAAATCCTTCAAGCTTCAAGAGACATATATTGCTGTAATAAGAAAACAGAGTGGCTGGATTGATAAGCCGTGCATAATAATACATTAATGTTTCAGTTTGAAGATTGTTGACAATCTTTTCCCCGCTATCTAAACTGAACTTGCAGCTAGTGTCACTGCATTATTATCAGCATATAAAGAATTAAAGCAGAATAACTAGGACAACCCTTTCTGTTTTCATATGGAAAAAAAAAAACAAAAAAAAACATTTTTCTTTGAAGATTTTTTTGCTTTGCATAAATCACAGCTTTCTTTCAGAATGATTACAAAGAGTAATTTTGAATCTTGGCAGCTGTTTTTCTCTGGTTTTATTGATAAAACTGTGCCAGAATCTCTTTAGGTGGTTTGTTTTCAGCACGTCAAAAACAAAACTCAAGGGTTGAATTCAAGAAAGTGTAGTTTCAGTCAACACACTCAAACTGTTTTTACTGATACAGTATCTCAACATATGTGGTGTACTGTACTCATAATTATTTTCTTGTTCTTACTGAGCAGTGATTATTTATTTTATTATTTTTTTTTTAAATGAACTTCACAAATAAAGTTTAGATCTAAATCTATTCAAATACTAAATACAATCTGGAACTAAAATCTGCAAGACAGGAGCGGAGTTGCCCGACCTTGCCTTATATGAGTTTCAAAGGTCCGAAATCAAATTTAAAATCTAGTTTTAACCCTGAAAATAAACATAAGTTAAATGATTAATAAATAAATAAATAAAAGAGAAAATAGAAAGAAACATTATTATATAAAATATATGAGAAGTGTTTAGCGTTCACAAATCAAATCTGAGCAAATTTATGACAATGATCAGTGCTTCCAGATTTTCATGCTTGTGGTGGCTTCTGCCTTTTCCATGAAGAATCACTCTTGAGGTCTTGGGGTTTTGATGCCAGAAGAGAGACTGTATTACAGGGTTCCTCAGATCTTTCCCTGGAGGGCCAATCTGCTGCATGGTTTAGCTCCAACCCTCAAACTCACCTACCTGTGATTTTCTAATGATCTTGAAGACTCTGATTAGCATGCAATAAGGCCTGGAAAAATCTGCAGAGCGATCTAAAGAGTGTGGGGTCTGTACACTCTTTTATACAGTTTTTCCTCAAGGTGTGTTCAATATAGAAGAGTGTGCAGCTTCACCATATACTGCAGTTTTGTAATGTCGGCACATTCCATTCTCATGCAGGCCTCTACACACAGGTAGAGACATGATTATATTAGTAGAATAACTGGTTTCACTTTATTTTGATGGTCCCTTTAACACATTCTGTTGACTATAAGTAATGTTGCACCTACATTTCTACTGACTCTCATTAGAGTGTTAGTAGTGTATTAGTTGACTGGTAGGGTTAGGGTTAGATTAAGTTGACACGTTCTTGCAAAGTTACGTATAGTCAGTAGAATATCTGTTGGGAGACCAACACAATAAGGAGTTAGTAGATATGAAGCAGACATTCTGCTAATACTCTTATGAGAGTTTGTTGACATGTAGTTACAACATTACTTAGTGTCACCAGAATGTTCAAAAAGGACCATCAAAATAAATAACTTGATACATAAATGGTTATATTCACATTGATTATACTTGAACAACTCATATTTTGACTAATACAAATCTTCCACATATTCTCCTCTTTGAGACTTACTAAGTCTCACCTTACCCAGAGTGCAGCTTCATAATTCAGTCTCATCAGTTATCACTACTTAGTGACTAAATTAAGTCACACAGTTTTATTACCAATGACCAGATTATGCAACAGCACTTTGGCGGAGTATCAGGATCAAAAAGTCTTCCCCACACCTGAAGAAGTAAAAAGATCCTGTCTCCTAATCCTTTATTTAAATAAAACAATGTTACTAGCTTGAGCGTGCAATTGGTTCAGCGCTTGCCTGTGGTTGTTACAGTTATGTAGAATACAATAGAAGTTAACATCAAAACATAAAAAAATGTAACATCACAAAAATAGCATAGTTGATCTTCAGCCCAGATACTTTGCGTATTGTAGAGGGCCATTTTGCTTACCCTCAAAAATCAGTTTTCCATCATTTTGACATTTTATAATTTCCATTTGCTTAGCTGTGGCTTTGATAATTAGTGACTTTAATTTAAGAAGTACACAGTAAAATAGTAATCCTCCTATCAATACTGCAATTCCTAAAAACATTCATTTAGTAAACCATGCTCCCCTTACTCCCAACTTTAGATCAAACCAATCTCACATTTGATTATCTTTTCCAGCATTTGCTTTATCTTCCATTCTTAGTTTTTTTAATTTGATCATTACTTCAATAAATGCTCCTTCCGGAGCATTATTATTTGGTATATAAGTACAGCATTGTTCCCCAAACATGGAAATGTCTTTTGTAATCTTGTGACATTAGTGGGCAGAGGTAATATAAATAACCCCTGCCAACAAGGCGGCCTATTCTGTTAATTAAAAGGCACCAGACTACAGAAAATGGCATATACTCCAGTATTTTTTTTTTTCTCTAGGGGAGGACCCACCCACATTCATTTTGCTTCCGACACCCATGTGCTAAGTGATATAATCTGAAAGAAAGGGAGGCAGAAGGCAAAGAAGATCTTAATGTCATCCGCATTTTGGACATAGTCAGGTGCAAAAACAAGTAGGTTACTTTGTTGTCTTGCTGTGTACACTTCCTTTGCATAGCCTGTTTGTCACTGCCGGTTCTACTGTTCTACCTAGCAATAGGACCTACTGTAGGTTTAAAAATGCCAAAGAAAGCTCAGTACTTAAGTATATGGTGTGTGATTATATGCTTAAAATTCATTCAGTGACAGTTGAACACAATCAGGATTCTCCACATCAGTTTCATCTGAATCTGTATATCTTGATGGCGGGATTGAGGTCCTTTTCTTAGGTAGTGGCTTGTTCCTTTCATCAGACTACAACCTGCAGAAATTCCTTAATTTTAGCATTAGTATGATATCGATTGTCTGTAAAATAGTTCAAAGTGGGAAGAGAGTTCAGATTAAGGCACCACACAGTAAAGAAAACTATATTTTAAATTTACTGCATGTAATTACTCCTGTGCATATTATTGTCAATAGTACTTAAACAACTGCCATAACAACTTTACACATCACAACAGCTTAGCATTATTTATTACACCTGACACTGTAAAAGAAATGCATTACATAGGTCTACTTACTGCTCACAAACTTGATAGAGGCCGTGTACACTGGCCAGCCATGTTTTGGCTTTTTCTGCCGCTCCACAGCAGCTGAATAGTCAGGTTGTGGGTATCCATCGTCATCCACCTTGGTGTCATCGTATTTAATTATGGCATCAGTTTTCACGTCACTATACATCCCAGCATCCTCCCCACTGACCCACTGGACCACTGCAAACTTTCTCATCACCCCTTGGGAATTAAAAGATGCTTGCTTGTAACTTAGTCAAGGCTGACTGACATAATGGCAGACATAATGCTAGGCCAACTTGTGTCATCTGCATGCAAGTTAGCAGCAGAGCTTGTGGAAGATAAGTACAATAGATCATATTTTTAAAATAAAAGTAGTGTAATGTTATCGGTATAATACCAATACAACATAAACCAAAAAAAATAAAATAATCCAGCTTATGTTAACGTTACGTTAGCTAAGTTAAATCAACAAGCAAGCTAACGTTATGTCAAGGTTGTGGCAGAGAATTTCTGGATACGGCTCAGTTAACGTTACTAGCTGGTAAAGTTAGCAAACTAACTCTTGCAACTGTTGTCTGATAGGTTAGCATTAACAAATTTGAACTAATACTTTGCTTATAAATTTCTAAATACACAAACCTGAATCAACACCGCTGTCTGAGTAATCATTACAACAAGTGAAAAATATTCCTACCTTAGGCTCCTGGTGACATTACTGAAGAAATCAATGTCTAGCAATTGATGCAACATCCCATTTTATCGCTCTCTGGGTGCTTGGCTTGTTCAAATGAGCCAGCGATCTGGTTTTTCATTGGATCCCAAGAAACAGTTCAAACATCAACCAATCGGCGTATTTTATATTATCTTTTTACATGGACTTGACTACACGGGTGTTCAGAAAATAGACTATTTTTTTCAATTATACAGAACACATGCAGGAAAAAAAATGTAGAAACTAAAAGCGTATTGCTTTCACAATTGCCAAGAAGAAGAAGAAAAAAAGATTCCTCATCGTACACGGACCAAGTGGAAAAAAAGGTAAAAAATATAGATAAAATAAAATATATATAACATATATGTTGATAAGGTTAAATAAGTTTGAGAACAGGGTCAGAAATTAACAGGTGCTTGTGGCAAAAATGCCATCACAAAAAAAAAAAAAAAAAGATAAATGGGAAAAAAAATGCCCCTGCATAATTAAATTAAATCTATTATGGCTGCCGCGATTACATTAACATGAAAATAAATGAAAATGGCCAATTTGCGGAATCATTAGATCTGCTAATCACATTGGTTTTACATGTGTTATTTTTATTTTTTATTTTTTTCTCGCGACAGGAACTCCCTCATCATAAACAACGATGCACAAAACGTTTTCCGGTGTTCTATTAATCGACAATAATAATCACTATTAAAATAATAAGATCAATAATCAACAATAAGGATTTTTATGTAATTTTGCAACCCTATTACTTCTTAGTTTTCTTATTTTTATTTATTTTTAATTTTTTTATGTAAAATTTATATAAAATTTTAAACAGTTTGTTATTGGAAGTATCCTGATTGATTGAATTAACTGGTTTAATTTAAGTATTTTACATTAAAATACAAAATGGATGCAATTATAAGGTATCAAGTTTGCCCTTACAAATGTAAATGATGGCCCTGGAAACATTGCCTCCTATCCACCTTTTTCTTCAACGTGGAAGTATGCCTATGGGTGAGACTTCCGGTTCATTAGCCGCTATACGTAAATAACGAGAAGAATAACAACGTACAGTAAACGGTAAAACTGTTTGCACTACTAACCAGTGTGTTCATAATTAAGATGATACATTAAAATAATATGATAAGACACACTAATTTCAATATAAAGCAGCAAAACGAACTGTTCTGTACAGCTAAAAATAGCTGGACGCGGATGAGACCAGAAGCTATACCCATAAAATTTACAAATGGCTGCGCCCATTTTTACGTCAAGAAAAAGGTGGATTGGAAAAGTGAATTTTTGACCCTGGTTGAGAACCACTGATCTACAGTAATGGTAGTCTAGAGTTGCGAAGCTGTGTCTTTCATAACGTTGTGTCTGAAACTGTAGGAAAATCGAAAAATATCTACATGACTTGGAAGGGGAAACTTTCCAGAGTGACACTAATGAAGTAAGTCCTAAGTAAGAAAATAATTAGACATTTAAAAAGGAAAAGTGAGGCAATTTTTTTTATTTATTTATTTTTTCAATTTATGTGCTAAAAGTTGTATAGGGCCTAATTAAATTGAAGGGTTTCTCATCTTTTGAAAAGAAAATCAACTTTATACACCTGTACTGTTCTGTTTCCTCCATCTTTTGTATATTTCCTTTTGCCCTGTCTTAGAATGATGTTTCGCACTGACCAAAGGGAACTGAAGAAACCACTCCCACAGATACAGGCCTCCAGGTAGACATTTTGAAGTAAATGGTATTAATCTATCTATATAAGCCTGTTTGTTTGTTTGTTTGTTTTTTCTCTTCCACTTAATTGAATAATGTTGTCACCCCTTTTAGGACAATATACTGTTACAGCCAGAGACCACAAGAGAGTTACCATCCATAGAAAAAAACAGGTGAGAATACATTTGGATACTGAAGATTACCAAAGGCTATTCTTTTGAATTTTATGAATTGATGTATTGCCTTCTTTTAGGATATGTCACACCTCCCCAAAAGGAAAGAACAGCCACAATCACCAAACACAAATGTGAGATTTCTTCCTTTGAAAATAACCAACTCTTAATACTTGATTTTGTATTTCTTAACATTCCCTTTCATATTCACATTTATTAGTTTGTTTTGTCCCCTCATCCAGGTCAATCTACCACTGAGGACAGAGCAGCCTATATCCAGAGAAATACAGGTAAACATGACCTATTTCTATTTTAGTTCTATTTCTATACATTTCAATTGATAGATTTGCTATTGACAGTTCAAATTATGTATCTTAAAAAGTCTTGTTCTTTTTAGGATGACAGCCCTAATTCACATTCACCAGAGACTGCAGAAGATGGGACTTCATCAGAAGTGCAGGTAAATAAGAAATGTATCCCAGACTATGTGTAAATCAGGAATGTTGTATGTATTTTAGGTTTTCCTTGTGTTGTAGGTACATTGTCCGGAATTGTGTAGAGACAACTGAATTTGAGACAAGATACTTCATTCAGTACATAGCGTAATGCATTGTTGAGGAGTTAAAAAAAATAAGAATATAAACATTTAAACTGTAACACATTTATTTTGGTAAACACTTTGATTATGATCACTCCTATTTTGATTCTTTCCCATTTGTTACAGAATACCAAACATGCCGCTTCAGGTTCCTCAAATGACCATGTGGCAGATACCAGTTGGCCGAACATCCTTGCATGTTTCTGATGGGAAGTTGTACAAATATCTGAAATCAGTTAGTGATTCTTTCTTTTCCCTGTCATTCAATTGTGACAGAGTTCCTGTGTTCCAGTCATCTAAATTCAGCATCTGGCCCTTATTATGCTCTGTTAATGAAGTAACCCGAGAGGAAAGAGACTAAAAATGTCATACTATATGCCTTGTGGTTTCGGTCATCTAAGCCACTGATGACTAGCTTCCTCAAACCTTGTGTGGAGGAATGCAAAACTGCAAAGGTCTATGCATTATGTGCTTTATGTGATGCTGTTGCACGACCTTTACTGGAAAATTTCAAACAGTTTAATGGAGAATAGGGGAGTGGGCATTGTCTTCATCCAGGTGTTCAATTGAGAAAAGGTAATGGGACTGTGCGAGTTTATCCTTGTTTGGAGAAGATGCCAGAAGTTAGAGATCACAACACAACTGTGCAAATAGGTGAGATTGCCAAACATAATGAACAGAGCATTTTGGGTATAAAAGGGCCATCTCCAATTGTGGACTTGCCCCATTTTGACCTGATGAATGGCATGGTCCCTGATTACATGCATTGTGCGTTACTGGGGGTTTGCCGGCAAATAGCCACTTTATGGTTTGATTCAAAAAGCTACAGTCAACCATGGTATATTGGTTTGAACACTACACGAGTGGATGGAAATCTTTTAGCTATCAAGCCTCCAAGCATTTTTTCCCGAATCCCACGGTCTATTGTTGAGCGAAGGTTTTGGAAAGCTCACGAATGGCAGAACTGGCTTTTATATTACAGTTTGCCAGTCCTGAAGGGGATACTTCCAAACAAGTATCTTTGCCACTGGGCTTTACTTGTATGGAGGGTGTGAGCATTTTGCTAGGTTCAGACATTAGCCAGGAGGATATTGACCATGATCATGAGGCTCTTGAGCTTTATGTTAAATCAGTTCAGTCTTTGTATGGCGAAGATCAGATGACCTACAATGATTCACTCCTGCATTTGACTAAGAGTGTTAAGAATGTGGGTCCTCTCTGGGCCCAGTCTGCTTTCATGTTTGAGAACTACAATGGCTACTTGCTCAAGCAAATGAAAAGCAGTAATGCAGTGCTTCAGCAGCTTTGCAAAAGGGTAGCATGGTCTCGTGCATTGCCATGCATAGCTAAGGCCTGCTCATCTAATGATGTCTCACCTAAAATTAAATCATTCTACACAGAAATGACCTCCAGTAAACACAGTGTAAGGAACTATGCTAAATATGACTGGGTGACTGCACTTGGAGTGCCAGAGATTAGGCCGGTGTCTGAAAATGATATGAATGCATTGCATGCATTGCTAGATGTACCCGGGAGCTCTGTTGGCAGGTACTATAACAGAATAGTTATGTGGAGAGGTGCTTCACAGCCAAACATACACAAAGACAAAGAAAAGGAACAACTCTGTTGTGATATTGAAAGATGGCAGTATTTTCAAGGTTTCATACTTTCTCTGTGTCAGTGATGACCAACACCATCACCTATATGCAGCACGGTGCAGAAGCTGGTTCGAGGATGTACTGTCAAAATATCATTGACCTTTATGAAGACTGTTCATTTTCCTTCAGAATTTGAAAGAGCAGTTGACAGCAATGACATTGTGAGACCATGTGTTTACATTAATTGCGAAACGTCTGGTCCTGTTGTTTGTGAATGATTGGAAATCGATGAAGTTGAGTCAAATATGTTTCTACTGTAGATCAGTGATCTAAAATGAAAAAAAAAAAAAAAAAATTGAGGGGTTAAAAATCGGCTGGAATATAATTGACAGAAAGTCATTTCTGTATATGTAACATGAACTCTGTTGGTGGTGATTTGCATAAGAATTACTTTGACATTTTTGGAAAGTTTTATGTTTGTAGCTTAAAAAAAAAGAACTGTTGTATATACTAAACTATATACTGTGATAAAGTTGTGATAAACACATTGTCACAAATGAAAATTAAATTTGGTGATGTAGGATTTGAAAGGAAAACTATATTGATATGTGAAATATGCAACTGTATCTTGTAGAATACACTCTAATTAAAAAATAAATAAATAAATAAAAAAATAAACAAAATGTGTGCTTGTGTGTGTAGTTTAAATGTTGTGTTTCATCTAAGGTTGAAAATCAGCATGCAGATTATTATGACTATGATTGACTATAGACATAGGGCTCCACTTGGGACAAGATAAGAGCAAGGGCATGATTTAAGTACAGCCTTACACTGATTGGTAATCAGCATCAGAATGAGCTTTATTGCCAGGTATGTTTACACATACAAGGAATTTTTTTTGTGAAAGAAGCTCCACGGTGTAACAGAATGACAGTGACAAGACAAAACACAGATAATAAAAGAATAAAAATAGAACAAGTAAATATTACAATAGACAATTTTGTCAACCAGACAGCAACAGTTAAAAGAGGGGAAACTGGGTAAACTGCTCTATGTTTTATACACGTCTCAAGAGATGTGGTGGACATTCATATTAAATTAGCATTCTTTCCCTATGTTTTTACATCATGAAAATCTATAAGGCTTTAGTCATATGCAGGACATATATAACATGATTTAAAATCATACATTTTGTTTAATGTCCAAATAGGGTGTGCAGCTTCACCATATACTGCGGTTTTGTAATGTCTGCACATTCCATTCTCATGCAGGCCTCTACACACAGGCAGAGACATGATTATATTAGTATAACAACTTGATATATAAATGGTTATATTCACATTGATTATACTTGAACAATTTTGAATAATAAAAATCTTCCACATGCTCTATTTTTCATTTCAGATATTCATTCTCAAAGAAAAAAAAAATTGCTAGTGCTATCTGATGATCAGACAAAAATTAATGTCTATTTATCCTCCAGTGACAATAAATGAAACGATTATTTATAAGGAAGAGACACTGACACGATGCAATGGATCATCCTTATGGAGACGTATGAATCACACTGAATCCTGTATCAGTTGCATTTAATAAAGCAAGCGGGTATCTGTATTTGTAATATTTACTGTGCTGTGCTATGGGTGTACCAAGTGTCTCTCTGCAACCATTACAGTCTGACTCATGCTGCCGACGCTCATGATAAACAAATGTCCTGCTCAATAGGGAGAAAAAAGATGCAAGATGGATGCGCTCATAAACCGAGTTGTAAAGAGAATATAACCAAAATAATAATTCCACATGAGTGTAGTAAACCCATCGCCAAGATGTATCTTCCTATTTGCCTGTATGAAACAAACATAGGATGACATTTAGAGAAGTCAGAGGTTTCAGACTAGATCACAATCCTGTCTTTGTAAGTCTTCACATTGGACATACCTTTTACATGGACATAGCATGATCATGAACCAATATTCTACTTTTTAAATGACCAATTATAAGTCTATAGAAAAAGATGACTTCAGGAATAAATAAGACTCCTAGAGAAGACAAAACACTTTAGTTAATTAGAAATGCAAAGTATATTCAGAGCAATTCTTTTCCACACAAATACATTAAAGATGCTTGACTCATGTTGTCTTTTAGTTGATTGTAAAACAAAATAAATCATTTGTTAGTCCAATTGGTTTAGAATGTCTAGGGTGAAGATTAAATTGGTTTATTTCTTGAAATCATTAGGCTAAAGTTAATTTATGAATTTGCTTGACACTTTTTCAATCCCCGCTTTCACCCTTTTAAATCAGAATTACATTAAAATGCAGATCATACCTGAAATGACTAAATCATTAAATAAAACACTACATTGCAGGAAATATAGAAAGGACATCTGCAGATACTCATGACTGTGTGTCAAGGTCAGTACCTCACTTAAAACATTATTTATCATTTATTTCTATTTGTAATAAAATGAGAATGAAAAAAAGATAACATTCATGGTGTAAGGAATACATTATTACTCTTGGTCCCACTTTCTATTAGCTGACTTTAATTACTGTACTTACATTACAAAATAAGTACAATGTACTAATTGTGTTCATATTGTATTGTAAAACACACTTGCTGCTATTGAGGAGGGATACGGGTAGGTTAAGGTGTAAGGGATGGGTCAACAGTGTAACTATAAATGTAATTGTACAGTAATATAAGTACAATGTAAAATCATGTATGTACACAATAATTGCATTGTATCAAATTATTAATTTAAATGTAAATAAACACATAGTAGTTAAGTCCACCTTATATACTGTTTTTAGTATAAAAACATATAAAGACTTTACTGTTTTACTTTTTGAGGGCATTACATGAATTCATTAAATGAAAATGTTTATTGAAAACAGTAATAAAAGTGTTTTGCTATGATTAAGTCAATAAATAAATAACTGAACTGAACTTAAGAGTTCTTGTTGTGCTTGTGGTTCTTTATAAAGACAAACAGATTCGTTATCTTGCAGGGTGTAATGCTTTTAATCATAAATCTAATAGCATCTAGACAGTCAAACATGAATGCACACATGCTCTCAGAGGTGGGGATGCTGATGCTATCTGGTGTCATGACTAATTGGTGACAGAATCATTAAAACACAAAAATCTTGTTAGAGCTCGCCAAAGGCAGCTTATTACAGCCTTGCCATTTCCCACCCTTCAACCAGCTAGATACAAATCTGTAATCAATAAAAGACAAAGCGGTGGTTTTCAGTCTCCCAAGACCTTAATCTATTTCCCACACTTACCTTACTTGCCAGGTTTTTGCAATTTACACATAATGGCATCTGATTAGGTGAGGGACCTTAATTTATCTGATACGTTGGCATGGTAGTACGTTTTCTCAATTTACCGTATTGAATTGTAATGAGATGAGTTTCAAAAGACATGGAACATGCTTTCTGACAAATGATGTATGTTTTAAACAATAATTTAAATGCAAACAATGTAAAAATGCTATTCATGCTTTCTAAAATTGCATGCAATTGCATTAGTTTAATTTACAGTGAAGCCTAATTTTCGCATTAATTATTTGAGGAATATTATGTTTTGGATTCAAAACAATTTTAACATGATGCGACATTTAAAAACTGATTTATCTGACGGTTAGCATCACATATAGAGCTTCATATGCATGAGTTTTCTGATTCAGTAGGTTTGCTCGGTAGCTCATGCGATATGGCGTTGCACTTGTCTGATGAAGAGCTCCGTGTACAAATCCCATGAAACTACGGTTCAACAAAACCGCTCAGATCCGCATAAGGAAGTTAAAATAGCACAGCTGCATCAACAAATACGTTTTTATATCACTTTTGCATTTGTTAACACTATCGGGTAGATTTAGGGTTGGGTTTGTGTAGGGGATATTTCCAACATGATAGAGCATTAACTTTTAGTGACGCTCCTCAGATATTTTAATTATGAACCACCGCAATATGTACCTGAAGCAACGTAGTAAACACACAGCAATACGTGCCTATATCAATGTAACAAAAACGTCCCAGGGTCACATATTGAACCCACGTTTTAGCTCCACTCACTGGACGTTTCACTTTGAAAATAACAGTGCTGCAGAAATGTATTTAGAGGCATGCATTTCCAATGAGCCCATCAGGATGATGGACCTGGTAGTGCTAAAATGCAAACTTGTGTCCGGGTTTTGACCTGCAAAATAATGGCGTCCCTATTACCATCTATTACCAAGAATGCAGATGTGAATCAGATATACAGATACATATCTGATGTAAAACCACATTTGGAAATGCTTCAGATTGTGCTTTTGTAGCTACAAATATGAACTAGCCACTAGTTACCAATCCCAGGTCTGGTACTCTACTAACACTACCGACGATAACATCATATCTTATCAAAACAGCCTTTCTGTGGTCCCCTTTGTCATTGAATGTGGGGTTCAGATATAGAATTGTCTCATCAGAAGGTTTTATGTCCAGTACCTGTGTTCCACTGAAGCTGCTCCTGTTTTGTCAGTTAAAAAGACTGTGTCAGCTACTTAAGACATAATGGATGATCTCACATCACGATGACCTGCCAGTAAACTTACCGGTTTATGATTTTGAATTTTGTGCACTTATCTTTTCATTTTTTATTACTTTAATCGCTCTGGCATTGATTTGTGCAGACCACCCTGTGATAATGCGATTATAACTGATGCATATACAATATTTTGCTCAAACCGAGAATTGAGAGGAATCTGTTGTCCCATCGTGTTTCTATTCTGCATAGTTGACTGACGGCATCAACACGCCACACACGGCATCTCCTTGACTGTGCCTCCTGACAATTTAGCAGGGAAATTGTTTTGTGTCTGTTCATGAAGCATGTAGTCGCAAGTGAGATTGAGCTGAGCGAGGGATGAAGAAGGGCACAAATATTGTTCTGTAATACTTTTTTCTTTTATTTATGTTTTCCTTTTTTCTTGTTTCGATTTCTTTCTTTTTTTTTTTAAGATGACACATCTAGATGTCCTCTCTCACCTTGCAATTCACAGCCCAGCCACAAGATGTGGATGTTTTCTCTGAGAATAGAAAGATGGTGTTTCCTCAAAAAAAAAAAAAAAAAAAGATGGGAAAATAACAGGCAGCACATAATTAAAACTAATTAAAATTTAGGAAATATGACAGTGTTAGGCACTCATTTTATGAGTTAGAGTGACACAGCTGGATACAGTGTCTCTTCTGCCTCTTTTGAGTGTACTGTGTTGTCAGTCATAAGCACGGGGTGAATGTAGGGGAAAAACATGCAAAAATGTACATGAGAGAAGGCAGCGCTCTGTGATTGGCTGATTACATGGTCTGTATAATGACTTTTATGTTGATGATGACTCAAAATGGTGAAGATGGACTTCTTACTGAGTAATAACTCAACTTTTTAGGTCATGTCAGAGTCACAATGAACTCCACCGGTGCGTCTGTGATCATCATGACACCCGCAGTGTTTACAGAGCATTAACTGACTAATGATCTGAAATGAAGACTATAAATAACAATAATGGTGCAGTTTTCTCCAGGTATTTTGTTTTCTCCCACAATCCAAAGATGTGCAGGCTTATTTCACTCGCATATAAAAACCTAAAATCTGAGGCAAATGTTCAAGCGGAGCGATGATTGCATAATGATAATTATCAAAGATGTGATGATCTTACATCATTCCCTGTATCACTTTTCACTGACACCAGTCTTTCATGAGAACAAAACACATTTTATCTCATTACAGGCTTTACTGTATTTTCAGCGACATTACAATTGATCCTGGATTAAGGCGGAATGAAATTAATACAAATTTGTCAGTATAGATGCTTGAATGTGTTCAAAATGTTTGACAGCTTGACTTAATTACTTAATTATGGGGTAACACTTTTTTTCCCCTCACACGCTGCCATAGAATTGGCATACTGTAGGATGGGATAAGAATGTAGTTTGTACACATTTTGTGTACTGAGGAATAACTATAAATCCTGATGAGGAATGAATGAATGAATGAGTAAATAAATAATATTCATTATCTGAAGTAGAGCAATGATGATTACTATTACTAATAATAATAGATACAGCATCAGTGTCAGGTGTTTCGTTCCTGTTTGTCCATATTTGGTTCTTCCTGTCCCTGTCCTCATTGTGTTCATTTGATTCCAGGTGTGTCTTGTCATCCCCTCGTTATTCTCAGTATGTATAGTGTGTTCTGCCCCTTGTTTCCTGTCTGCTGTTATATGTCAATACCCATGCTACATGTTTGTTCCTGCTTGTTTCATGTGAGTCTTTGTTTGGATGAATAAAGACTGTAATAACTGTAGTTCTCCGGGCTCCTTTGCTCCCGAACAGTAGCAGATCGTGACGAGCAGTTACACACTTACAGACCTTTCAGTTTCACCACTTACACACTCTTCAATTCTAGTGAAAAAGAAAGAAAAATGTATTCAGTCCAAAATCGCTTCTTAATTACAACTTCCACATTTGTAAGTACAAATTTCCCAGGAGGACTGCAACACTGCATCTGCATCTCCTCCTTTTACTTCTCTATTTGAATTGTGATGTTATTTGCATAATTCTTATTTGGTTTTTGGATTAATGTGAATTTGTAAATAAAGACTCTGAATATGGATTGCAATTGAGTTCAACAATCATCATTATGAGTCATTGATAAACTGGAGACAATGCATGCAATAACATTCAGCTTATTAAAGCCTCAGATTATTAAGACTCTAAAAGTATGTTGTTGTGATACACATTCACACGACCCATCTTATTTCTGCAATATATATATATATATATATATATATATATATATATATATATATATATATATATATATATATATATATATATATTATATATATATATATATATATATATATATATATATATATATATATATAATTATTATTATTATTTTTTCTTTATTTTTTAATTAGTCACCTTTTCTCTGTAAACACTGTAGGTGCGAAAATAGTCACAGCTTTAATTTAATCAAGCTGGGTGCTCCCTGAAACAACTCACTCTACACAGTATTTTCAGAACATGACCAAAAGTGAGGAAATGAGTTCTTACCTGTGTAATTATTCAGTTCATTTCCAGCAGACTGACATATTCAGGTCAAATTTGGAAAGCTTGTGATCATCAGACTTTGTGTAGCAAAGCCTCCTCTCATGTGGCTTCTTCTTTTCTTTTCTTTTTTTTTTGTCATGGGTGACAATACAGTATCTGTGATATGTGTCATCCTTTTCTCTATTCGTTATTTAATTTTAATATTTATTTATTTTTTTATATAGTATGCAGTACTGTATATCCTGCACAGTAAGCAGTTTGCTAGTAATGCATTGTAAACATAGCCTGAGACTCATGTTCTTCCATCCTTTATTTATTCTGTCTCGTTGGGTGTTTGACAGAAATGAAGCCAATGAAAAGGTGATTACAGTGTTTAATCATACGAGGTATTTTCTCATATCACATTGCTGTTGGCTCCAGTAATCCATCTCTCATCCAAATGACTTTTTAATGAACAGTCAGTGGTTCAGAGA
The DNA here is from genome assembly GCA_036784905.1 of Acrossocheilus fasciatus. NCBI lineage: Eukaryota > Metazoa > Chordata > Actinopteri > Cypriniformes > Cyprinidae > Acrossocheilus > Acrossocheilus fasciatus. The sequence goes on from CM071956.1 coordinate 29,107,099, forward strand.
AAGTCCTTTGTTCTTCTGTTTGGCAAACATCAGAGAATTATATATGAATGCCATGAATAATAGATGGAAGATGAATGTTAACTCAATGTAGTTCTCAAAAATCTTTGTTTAAAGTGTATGCAGTTCAATAACAATGTAATGGTAAAAGGGTTTTTTGTTATGATCAGTTTTGTAAGTTTTTTTTTTTTTTGTGTTTTGTACCTTTTATCCCCCCCCCCCCCCAAGCTGTTGCTTATAGCAGTGGTTCTTAACCAAGGAGTTCATTAAAGTAAACTCAATTGCAGTAATGCAGGTAGAGCTGGTAAATGCCACTGAATATTAGCACTAAACATTACACGTGGTTTACTGGGTAAATTTATAGGGTCATAGAATGGGACCTTCTGCAAGAGCAATAACTGATGAGAGCTGTAACTTACAGGGATCAGATTTTGCATGGAAAACTATGTAATAGTGGACAGAAATGGCAAAACCATTAAATATTTAGAATTAGATTTTAAAAACTTAACTTGCATCTTAGTGTTCATTATCTAGCACTTTTTTTTTTTTTTGCAATGTCCACAAAATGTTCATAAGTCCATAGAAACCTGACTGAAGAAAACCCAGAAATAGGTTGAACAGAAGCTGCATTTTATGTTCCATAGTTTGAAACTTTTAAATGAATGTCATTTTTTGCTTCTAGAACCCAATTGTTGCACACTGATATTTAGCAGTTTGGTGGCATTTTATTTAAAAGTCTTAGGCTGTGTTCTTTTCAGACACAATACACAAGAGCTGTAAATCGATGAAAGAAAATAACAAATTAATTGAACAGTTTTAATTAATCATGTTAGATTTATTGGGAATTACCACAGTTATCAAAGTATTGGGTGGAGCAATCAATGAAACCAAAAAAGGAACTGGCCATGTGCACTTATGCCTTTGGTCTTAGACACAAGCATTATGTTACTGCCAGAATTAACTACTTCTTAGTTCAAGAAGAAGAAGAAGAAGAAGAAGAAGAAGAAGAAAACCCTGAAGGATTTTAAGATTCTTCTAGATAGATAGATATATACTGTAGACAGATAGATGAATAGATAGAGTAATTTCCTCCCAACACATTAATATAATTAACTTCTGACCTCAAAGATTTAATCAGACCTAATATATAACATATATAACATTGATTCTCATGTAAACATTTCGGCGTTGCCATTCTGTTTCATTTGCCTGTCGTTGAAGCATCTCTTGTGAAGTATCTTTCTGGGTCTGATGGAGGCCTGTTGTGATTGATTGAGTAAGAATAAGTCAATACCGCCCTGAGCTTAAAAAAAAAAAAAAAAAAAAAATTGATGGAAAAGAGCTTGATGTGCTTGCAATTTTGTTAGTGTCCATGACCTTCACATCACCCGATAAGTCCTGACATGTGGTACAGGTCGATGAATGAGAAGCTTGCAGTGAGAGGGCAGGGGAAGACAAAAGTAGTTTGCACTGACTGAACTACAGGCAGGATTTGAAAGGTTTGAAAAACACGCCGTTTGCAAACCTCAGTGTCTCTCACTTTAGGTCTCTGTCAAATCACAAATCAATATTTGTTAAAAGCAAAGGCCTTGAAACATTTAGAAGAAATGGAATCATCTTTAATGCAAAATGCTAGCCAAAATGCTAGACTTTGATAAAAGTCTTCTGCGTTAAATGAAGACATGATGGTAAAATGATGGCACTCCAACTTAGAAAAGCAATTACGCAAGATTCCTCACCATCAAAATAAGCAGAAGCCCTCAGTCGTGAACAAAGATGAATGCAATTTCAGAATTTCTGCCCTGCAAAATGTGAGTGAATAATGTGGCTTATGATGACTGACCCTAAAAAGGCTTCTAACATTCACAAGCAACAAAAGGAAAAAGCCGCCTACAGCTCGGATGCATTTCCACTCTGTCTCATTCCTCAAAAGCTTTCCCGAAATCTCCAGAAAATGCAAACAAGGTCAGCCTTTTGGATTTTTTAAGCCCCTTGACAAAAGAAAACTCATTTTTGATCTTTTGTTCGGAGCTAAAGAGCAACCAGCGTTCTTTACAAACTGATTTAAAAGGTGCCTGTCTCATCTCTGGATCACTTTGTAGTTGATGAGACATGTTTGAAGATTTAGCTACCTGAATGGGAGCCTCAAAAGGCAATTTATTTTCCTGTGATTCGCAATTCTCCTTGTTTATATCATCAAAATGAGTTTCAATACTTGATGAATGGGAATCGCATTCTAATTTGTCCAAAGCTTGTTAGAAAGTGATAATAAAAGTGTGTTTGTGCCTTTAACAAATATCAACCTCAGTAACAGGGCCAGAGGAGAATTACAAACAGCTTGTGTTAAACTACTTTTCCTTGATCTTCTTAAATTTTCATTAGCACCTTAAAAAAGCCTAGACGCAAAAACATGCTGTTTGGACGTGCTTTTTTCCACACACTTAAACACAAAATCTTTATAAGTATTTGATTATATATTTGACATATATTTACAATCATTTATTTAATACAGTTAGCTGTGTTTACATAGCATCTCATAATAAAGCTAGTATGATTTATTGTTTGTAATCTAAAAAATAATACTTCACTTTGCAAAGCAGGGGACTAATATGCCATATGGCTTGTTATAGGCATAAAACATGAATGTAAACATGCAGTTATGCACTGTTTGTGTGTCAAAAACGACTCATTTGTTCACTTATTAATTATTCACAATTTATAGTGAAACCAACATAGGGAATAGAAAGCAATTTTGGACACAGCTCATGTGGTGTGAAACATTATACTCAAAAGTTTTCCCGTTATACTCAGGGGAGCTGTTCACACGGGGCAGCCTGTTACAGAAACACACATACAATCTCAGCCATCATTACTTCACTAAACAATATAGTAGGAGTCACTCATCTCTTGTCTGTCCATACATCATGGGTTAAGGTGTAAGGGTAAGACAGTGTAATTAGATATTTTAGATTTTTAGACTACATCAATTAATTACAAATATAATTATGGAAAGTTAGGTAACACTTTATTTTAAGGTGTCATTGTTACCCATATTACAGGTGCACGTACTACAACCTGAATTCCGGAAATGTTGGGACGTTTTTAAAATTTGAATAAGATGACATCTAAAAGACTTTCAAATCACATGAGACAATATTTTACATAGAGGACATAAAAAAAATAAAATAAAAAAAAATTTACACTTTTATCCACTAAATGAGATAATTTCAAATTTGATGCATACTACAGGTCTCAAAAAAGTTGGCATGGGAGCAAGAAAGGGCTGAAAAAGCAAGACATTTTGAAAAGATTCAGCTGGGAGAACATCTAGCAACTAAATAAGTTAATTGACATCAGGGGCCTCATTTATAAAGCGTGCGTACGCACAGATTTGATCTTAGAGTGTGCGTATGCTTAAATCCACACCAACGCTCATATTTATAAAAACGGTCTTTGACGTGGAAAAGTGCTTAGCGTCACGTCAGGGTCCGAGCAGACCTACGCACTTTTTATTGTCGGAGTAATGCAGATTTTTTCAAATGTAAGCTGTTCTTGCAGGTCGCTGTTCTAAATTATGATGATTGGTGACATTTTATATGTTAATGATATTAATTAGGAGTCGTTTACAAGGCAGAGAGCTGAAACCATTCAATTGCGCGCAAGTTCAAGATAATTTGCAATTCATAGATTTCACATCTGAAAGAGGCGCGTATGAATTTCTATGAATCGCACGTACGCATTTCTGAGAAACGATCGTAAGATCAAATTTAGGATGGTTTCTGCGCAACAATTTATAAATGAGGCCCCAGATCTGTAACATGATTAGCTATAAAAGGGATGTCTTAGAGAGGCAGAGTCTCTCAGAAGTAAAGATACGGAGGGGCTCTCCAATCTGTGAAAGAGTGCATGAAAATATTGTGGAATACTTTAAAAACAACGTTCTTCGACATAAAATGGCAAAGGCTTTGCAAATCTCGGTCCCACTTTATATTAGGTGGCCTTAACTACTGTGTACTTGCAATTAAATTAATCATTTGGTACAATGCACTTATTGTGTACCAGTGATGGGAATAACGGCGTTATAAATAAACGGCGTTACTAACGACGTTATTTTTTTCAGTAACGAGTAATCAAACGAATTACTTTTTCCCCCGTTACAACGCCGTTACCGTTACTGACAATAAAATGTGGCGTTACTATATTATATTATTAGAATTTAATTTTTCAGTTCATCTGAATGGATGCGCAGTGCAGCTGTATTTGACGTGCCGTAAACTCTAGTGTGAAGTGCACAACTCGCCGTCGCTTTCTCTCACATACACGCACACAAAGAAAGATACAGAGCAAGAGAGTCTTTCATAACATGCAGAATTGACGCGCTACATGTAAACGATATTCTTTGTTGTATTTTCCTGTCAAAATAACGGAGTTCCTTTGGAATTCTTCAGCTTTTAAGAACTGCCGCTTTCTCTGGTTGTGGGCGGGACTAATGCGCAAACGACAATCTCATTGGCGGGCCCTCACCTATTATTTTGATTTCAGCAAATCAATTCGAGCGAACTCAGACAACGTGATTAATATTCATGAACCCAGCAGCTCATTAATCCTTAGTGCGTTTTATATTGATGACAAATATGCATTCATACTTGGTTATTCTAATTACTAAAGTTTTATCATCATATAATATAAAATTATCATAATATTATATTATAATGCTTGACTGACTGATACTAATTGTCAGTATAGTGTAGATTAATGTACAATGTTTTATAATAATAATTTATTCTTTTTAGTGTCTATTTCATTAATTTAACATATTTAATATTGGGGGCATCCAAAGTTATTTGACATTTGAACATTTTGTAAAAAGCAATAATTACTTTCCCTGGTAATTAGTTACTTTTATAATGATGTAACGCAATTACTAACTCAGTTACTATTTGTGAGAAGTAACTAGTAACTATAACTAATTACTTTTTTAAAGTAACGTGCCCAACACTGTTGTGTACATACATGTTTTTACATTGTACTTATATTTTTTAAAAACATCTATATGTAATTACATTTGTAATTAATTTCTGTAATTACATTTACAATTACACTGTAGAATTACACCCTTAAAGCTACCCATACCACCAAACCTGTCCCTAACCTTACCCGTATCCCACCTCAATAGCAGAAAAAGTGTTTTGCAATACAATATGAACACAATAAGTACATTATACTTATTTTTTGATGTAAGTACATAGTAGTTAAGGCCACCTAATATAAAGTGTGACCCAAATCTCATCACCTACAGTGCATAACATCATCAAAAGATTCAGAGAAACTTGAGAAATCTCTGTGCATAAGGAACAAGGAAGACCTTTGTTGGATGCCTGTGGTTTTCGGGCCCTCAAATGACACTGCATCAGTCATCAGCATGATTCTGTCATTGGCATTACTAAATGGACATAAACCACTGTCGGTAAACACAATCCGCTGTGCCATCTGCAGATGCCAACTAAAGCTCTATCATGCAAAAAGGAAGCCATATGTGAACATAGTCCAGAAGCGCCGTCGTGTCCTGTGGGCCAAGGCTCATTTAAATGGATGGACAGTTTCAAAGTGGAAAAGTGTTCTATGGTCAGACGATTCCAAATTTGACATTCCTGTTGGAAATCATGGATGCCGCATCCTCTGGGCTAAAGAGGAGGGAGACCTTCTAGCATGTTATCAGTGTTCAGTTCAAAATCCAGCATTTCTGATGGTATGGGGGTGCATAAGTGCATACGGTATGGGCAGCTTGCATGTTTTGGAAGCCACTATGAATGCTGAAAGGTATATAAAGGTTTTAGAGCAACATATGCTTCCCTCCAGATGACGTGTATTTTTTTCTCCATTCTGTCACCGATGTAGTTTTGGTTCCTTGCCGCTGTCGCCTCTGGCTTGCTTAGTCGGGGACACTTATTTTCCAGCGATATCATCTACATGATTGCACAGATACTATTTAAACTGAACTGAGCTGAGCTGGACGATGACATCACTGAATTCAATACTGAAATGCCTTTAACTGAAAATTGAGTGTTTAGTCTTTTCATTTTACATTATTGACACTATTTTCCTATTCTGATATTGGAAAGTTGCTTTGACACAACCTGTATTGTAAAAAGCGCTACATAAATAAAGGTGACTTGACTTGACTTGACATACAACCCGAATTCCGGAAATTTCATTATTTTATTCACAAGTCAAGTCAAGTCATCTTTATTTGAGCCTGTCCTCCAACAAAAAAAAAAAAAAATACCCTATAGGTCATTTGTGCAAGCCCTTATTACGACCTATATTTACGTTTTAAAGTTAAGCGCCCTCTAGCACACCTAAAAATAATGACGTATGACGTATGACTGTCATTACCAATCAAAATGCGTGTTTATTTAAATGCAATATGTGGACTTTTTACACCGATCTCACAGTATTCGTACATATTTTACTAGGTGGCTAATTCGTACAAATGACCACACCTAAACCTACCCCTTACAGGAATCATGCAAAATCATGATTTTTAGTGCGCACGTGCTTTCTCTGGGATCGAACCCATGATCGCATGATCACGTAATTATATATCGTCATATAACGCAATGCTCTACCAACCGAGCTACACGAAACCCGAACTATGACGTAGATAAAAGAATACAAAACATTAATATGAAAATGTCATGTTGCCGATAGGGGCACAATTGTAGCATACGCTCTGATGGGTCGTATTTCAGGGATTTGGACAAGCGACCTATACGGGCGTATTGGTTGGAGGACAGGTTGCTTTATTTATATAGCGCTTTTAACAGTACAGATTGTGTCAAAGCACTTGACAGAATCAAATTGGAGGATTGAGTGTCAGTAATGTATAATGATAAGATTAAACACTCAATTTTCAGTTAAAGGCATTTCATTATTGAATTCAGAGATGTCATTGTCTAGCTCAGTTTAGTTTAAATAGTATCTGTGCAACCAAATCAACAATAATCGCTAGAAATTAAGTGTCCCCAACTGAGCAAGCCAGAGGCGACAGCGGCAAGGAACCAAAACTCCCTCTGTGACAGAATAGAGAAAAAAAAAAAAAAAAAACCTTGGGAGAAACCACGCTCAGTCGGGGGGCCAGTTCTCCTCTGGCCAGACAAAACCCGCAGTTCAATTCCAACCGCAGCCATGTCAGATTGTGTAAAGGGCTTATCTGAGAAATTTTACAGTTTTATGCACAAAATGAGCTCATTTCAAATTTGATGCCTGCTACAGGTCTCAAAATAGTTGGGACAGGGGCATGTTTACCATGGTGTAACATCTCCTCTTCTTTTCAAAACAGTTTGAAGACGTCTGGGCATCAAGGTTATGAGTTTCTGGAGTTTTGGTGTTGGAATTTGGTCCCATTCTTGCCTGATATAGGTTTCCAGCAGCTGAAGTGTTTGTGGTCATCTTTGATGTAATTTTCGTTTAATGATACGCCAAATGCTCTCTATAGGTGAAATATCTGGACTGCGGGCAGGCCAATTCAGCACCCAGACTCTTCTACTACGAATCCATGCTGCTGTAATAGCTGCAGTATGTGATTTTGATATTCTAGGTATTATCAAATGGCCAGAGTTTTGAGAACAGGGTGGACGTGGAGGACTATAATGCAATAAGAGCTCGCTCATGTACTGTGGAGCTAAACCATTCAGGGCTTTATAGGTAATTAACAAGATTTTAAAATCTATACGATGTTTAGTAGGGAGCCAGTGCAGTATTGACAGAACCTGGCTAATGTGGTCATACTTCCCGGTTCTAGTAAGAATTCTAGCTGCTGCATTTTGGACCATCTGTAGTTTGTTTATTAAGTGTGCAGAACAACCACCCAATAAAGCATTACAATAATCTAACCTTGAGGTCATAAATGCATGAATTTGACTTTGAGAGCGTAAGACTCAATTTAGATATATTTTTAAGATGAAAAAATGCAGTTTTACAAATGCTAGAAATGTGGCTGTCAAAGGAAAGATTGCTATCAAACAGCACACCTAGGTTCCTAACTGATGACGAAGAATTGACAGAGCAGCCATCAAGTGTTAGACAGTGTTCTAAGTTATTACATGTGGGGGTTTTAGGTCCGATAATTAACACCTCTGTTTTTTCAGAATTTAGCAGTAAGAAATTACGCATCATGCAGTTTTTTATATCACTATGCATTCCGTTAGTTTCTCAATTAGGTGTGTTTCACCAGGGCGCAAAGAAATATAGAGCTGAGTATCATCAGCATAACAGTGAAAGCTAACACCGTGTTTCCTGATGATATTTCCTAAGGGTAACATGTAAAGCATGAAAAGTAACGGCCCTAGTACCAGTGGACACTAAATAGAAAAAATATTATTATAAAATATTGTACACTAATCTATTTTAATATTTATGTGGAACAATGTGAGAGACACCTATCAAATTCAATATATTATTGTAAATAGTATCAACCAATTATATATAAAGCTTATTTTTGTAAAATGACACACTTTTTTTTTTTTTTTTTTTTTTTTTTTTTTAATATCTGACACTTAGCATCAGTCAGTCAAACATTTCTAATCTGATATTATGATAATTAACTTTAGTAATTATTTGTCATGTTGACTGAACTTAGGACTGGTGGTGGTGCTTAATATATTGTTTGTCATTTAGTGTTTCGATAAAAAAGGGGACAAAACCCCTCCCTAAAAATAATACTGATAAGATAACAAAACTACTACGAATTCTACTACTAATAACAATATAAAATGCACTAAGGATTAATGAGCTGCTGGGTTCATGAATATTAATCACGTTGTCTGCGTTCGCTCAAATTGATTTGCTGAAATCAAAACAGGGACGATAATAGGTGAGCGCCAGCCAATGAGATTGTCGTTTGCGCATAAGTTCCGCCCACTACCAAAGAACCCCGCAGTTCTCAAAAGCTGAATAATTCCAAAGGAACTCCATTATTTTGACAGGAAAATGCAACAAAGAATATCCTTTACATGTAGCGCATCAATTTTGCATGTTATGAAAAACTGTCTTGCTCTGTATCTTTCTTTGCGCGTGTGAGACAAAGTGACGGCGAGACGTGCGCCTTCACACTAGAGTTTACAGTACATCAAATACAGCTACACTGTCCATTCAAATAAACTGAAAAATAACATGATAATAATATTATAAATTATAGTAACGCTGCATTTTATTGTCAGTTACAGTAACAACGTTGTAACGGGGAAAACAGTAATTCGTACTGAATTACTCGTTATTGAAAAAATAACGCCGTTAGTAACATGCCTAGTGCTAATATGCCTAGTACTATCATTGCCTAGTACTGAGCCTTGAGGTACTCCATACTGCACTTGTGATCGATATGATACCTCTTCATTCACTGCTACAAATTGATGGCAGTCAGATAAGTACGATCTGAACCATGCACTTCCACTAATGCCAAAAAAAGTTTTCTAGTCTATTCAAAAGAATGTTGTGGTCAATAGTGTCGAACGCAGCGCTAAGATCCAGTAGTACTAATAGTACAACCATGATCAGATGACAAGAGCAGGTCATTTGTAACTCTAATGAGTGCAGTCTCAGTACTATGATACGATCTAAATCCTGACTGGAAATCCTCACAGATACCATTTTTCTCTAAGAAGGAATATAATTGTGAGGATACTAGCAACTGGAAGCTTGGTGCAAAGCTAACAACCTCTGCATTAATGCTAAGAAAGGAAATGATTGTTGATTTTAGGAGAGCTGTTAGGAGCCTTCCTGCTCCTCGCTGCATCAGAGTAACATCTGTTGAGGTCGTCCCTAGTTTCAAATATCTGGGGATACACATCGACCATGACCTAACTTGGCATACTAATACCATGAGTGTAATAAAGAAGGCCAATCAACGACTGTATTTCTTGAGGAGGCTCAAGCGGGCTGGTCTGAGCACCACAGTCATTGTATCCTTCTATAGGGGTGCGGCGGAGAGTATCCTTACATCATGTGCTACTGTGTGGTTTGGAAATTGTTCTGCTGCAGACAGGAAGGCTCTGCAGCGGGTGGTGAAATCGGCGCAGAGGATTACTGGAAGCAGTTTTCCAACAATTGAGGATATTTATAGTAGTAGATGTAGGGATAGAGTGGTCAGTATCATCAAGGACTCTTTCCACCCTGCCTATGGACTGTTTACCCCACTTCCCTCAGGTAGAAGGCTGCGCTCCATTCGGACAAGAACAACTAGGCTTAGGAACAGCTTTTTTCCAGAGGCTGTTCGAATTATAAACTCTTGTTCTTCTACCTTGCGTGCAATAACATGGATATTCGTATGTGTAACACAGTTTTAATGTTTTTAAATAATAGTATAATTATAGATTATGGTTTACTATGTTATTTATTGAGGATGGCGCTTCTTAGATTTTAGTGTTTTTATCGGTTATGTTTTATTTTTTTGTGTTTTGTTCGGGACCTCAGTACTAAGTTTTGTTCCTTCATGTACCCGTCTATGGAATGACAATAAAAAAATCCTTGAATCCTTGAATCCCTTGAATTTTTTAGGGCGCAAGTGTGCTCATTATACCACGGTGTTGGAGTTTTTTCCTTAATCTTCATTAAGCGTAAAGGAGCAACCGTATCTAAAGTGCTAGAAAAGAGAGAGTCCATAGTTTCTGTTACATCATCAAGTTTTTCTGTGCTGTTGGATATGCTGAGGAACTGAGATAAATCAGGAAGATTATTTACAAAGCAGTCTTTTGTGGTAGAAGTGATGGTTCTACCATACTTGTAGCAAGGAGTAGAATTTACAGTTTTAGCTATATGGAGTTTACACAAGACTAGATAATGATCTGAGATATCATCACTTTGCTGCAGAATTTTAATATCATTAACATCAGTTCCATGTGACAATATTAAATCTAGAGTATGATTTCGACAATGAGTAAGTCCTGACACGTGTTGCCTGATCGCAATAGAGTTCAGAATGTCTATGAATGCTGATCCTAATGCATCTTTTTCATTATCAATGTGGATATTAAAATCACCAACGATTAAGACTTTGTAACATGTAACAGGCACTATAACATGTTACTATTATAATAACAATGAATTATGCATAATTACATGCAAGCGTGCATACAGCCCTAATCCTAACCCTAATCGAATAGTAAGTACATTACTCAGTATGTAAATGTATAATTACACTGTAACAAGGACACCTTAAAATAAAGTGTAACCAAAAAAATATTTTTAAACATAAGAATAATGTTTTTTAAAAAAAATACACCATAAGTGCATTGTATCTGTCACGAATGCCTAAGGAAAAGAGCAAGGAACACGGAGACAAGGGATAATCATAAACAGCAGTCTTTAATAATCCAAACAGGAAACACAGGACACACGTAGCACATCAAGACGTTTAACACCGGCCAAGGAAACACAGGACAGACAACACTTTAAATACAGGATTAAATGAGGGGTAATTACAAGACACAGGTGAATCAAATGACAAATCAACAAGAGGGAAAAACTGGGTCACAGGGAGCACATGGGAGAAAATATGCTACATAAATAAAGGTGACTTGACTTGACTTGACATACAACCCGAATTCCGGAAATGTCATTATTTTATTCACAAGTCAAGTCAAGTCACCTTTATTTCTATAGCGCTTTTAACAATACAGATTGTGTCAAAGCACTTAACAGTATCAAATTGGAGGACAGAGTGTCAGTAATGTATAATGATAATATTAAACACTCAAATTTTCAGTTAATGGCATTTCATTATTGAATTCAGAGATGTCATTGTTTAGCTCGGTTTAGTTTAAACCTCTTAAGTGTCACCTGTCCCCTCTGCGGGACACCTAAGGTTACTTCACTATTTTACAATTAAATCCTAATCTAATCATGACAAACTATATATATCGTTGGAAAGGCCTAACACTCCTAAATAGATATTTTAACACTTTTTTTTTTTGTAAAAAAAAATTACGTAGGAAAAGTAATAGTTTAATTTATGACAAGAGTGCACCTGAAAAATCTACATCATAACAGGAGTTCTGACCTTTGTCACAGAACGTCTTCTTAGTTGCCTTTTTCCCTATCACGTTTTAGAAATCATAAAAAATTATATATCAGTTGAAATCCTTTATCCTTTGAAACCCATTTTAAAATCAGACATTGCATTACCATGGAAATGGTATATCAAAATCATGTTACAAAATGTTTTCATTCATGTATTATACAAATTTAAGTTTGGATAGTGCACTTGAATGTCTATATTCAAAACTGTGAGTGACAGTTAAGGGGTTAAATAGTATCTGTGAAATCAAATTGACGATAATCGCTAGAAATTAGGTGTCCCCAACTGAGCAAGCCAGAGGCGACAGCGGCAAGGAACCAAAACTCCCTCTGTGACAGAACGGAGAAAAAAGCCTTGGGAGAAACCAGGCTCAGTCGGGGGGCCATTTCTCCTCTGACCAGACGAACCAGCAGTTCAATTCCCACCGCAGCCATATCAGATTGTGCAAACGGCTTATCTGATTCCATGGTCTTGTCCCGATGGGGCATTTTAGTTTATAATTTAATGTATTTGTTATATTTGTGTTTTATTCATTATTTGAAGTTTTTAATTTGTATTTATTCATTTGCTATAATTGTAATGTACAGGTGCATCTCGATAAATTAGAATGTCGTGGAAAAGTTTATTTATTTCAGTAATTGAACTCAAATTGTGAAACTCGTGTATTAAATAAATTCAGTGCACACAGACTGAAGTAGTTTAAGTCTTCGGTTCTTTTAATTGTGATGATTTTGACTCACATTTAACAACACCCCACCAATTCAACAAATCTCAACAAATTAGAATACTTCAATAAAGACCAATAATAAAAAAATAAAAAAAAAACATTTTTAGTGAATTGTTGGCCTTCTGGAAAGTACGTTAATTTACTGTATATTTATTCAATACTTGGTAGGGGCTCCTTTTGCTTTAATTACTGCCTCAGTTCGGCGTGGCATGGAGGTGATCAGTGTGTGGCACTGCTGAGGTGGTATGAAGCCCAGGTTTCTTTGACAGTGGCCTTCAGCTCATCTGCATTTTTTGGTCTCGTTTTTTTCATTCCTCTTGACAATACCCCATAGATTCTCTCTGGGGTTCAGGTCAGGCGAGTTTGCTGGCCAGTCAAGCACACCAACACCATGAATGAATGAATGAATGAATGAATGAAGCATTTATATAGCGCTTTATTGTGTATTGCTATACACCCAAAGCGCTTTACAATCATATAAGGGGTCTCTTCTCAACCACCACCATGGTCATTTAACCAACTTTTGGTGCTTTTGGCAGTGTGGGCAGGTGCCAAATCCTGCTGGAAAATGAAATCAGCATCTTTAAAAAGCTGGTCAGCAGAAAACAGCATGAAGTGCTCCAAAATTTCTTGGTAAACGGGTGCAGTGACTTGGTTTTCAAAAAACACAATGGACCAACACCAGCAGATGACATTGCACCCCAAATCATCACAGACTGTGGAAACTTAATACTGGACTTCAAGAAACTTGGGCTATGAGTTTCTCCACCCTTCCTCCAGACTCTAGTACCTTGGTTTCCAAATTAAATACAAAACTTGCTCTCATCTGAAAAGAGGACTTTGGAGCACTGGGCAACAGTCCAGTTCTTCTTCTCAGCCCAGGTAAGACACCTCTGACGTTGTCTGTGGTTCAGGAGTGGCTTAACAAGAGGAATACGACAACTGTAGCCAAATTCCTTGACACGTCTGTGTGTGGTGGCTCTTGATGCCTTGACCCCAGCCTCAGTCCATTCCTTGTGAAGTTCACCCAAATTCTTGAAGCGATTTAGCTTGACAATCCTCATAAGGCTGCGGTTCTCTCAGTTGGTTGTGCATCTTTTTTTTCCACACTTTTTCCTTCCACTCAACTTTCTGTTAACATGCTTGGATACAGCACTCTGTGAACGGCCAGCTTCTTTGGCAATGAATGTTTGTGGCTTACTCTCCTTGTGAAGGGTGTCAATGATTGTCTTCTGGACAACTGTCAGATCAGCAGTCTTCCCCATGATTGTGTAGCCTAGTGAACCAAACTGAGAGACCATTTTGAAGGCTCAGGAAACCTTTGCAGGTGTTTTGAGTTGATTAGATGATTGGCATGACACCATATTCTGATTTGTTGAGATTTGTTGAATTGGTGGGGTGTTGTTAAATGTGAGTCAAAATCATCACAATTAAAAGAACCAAAGACTTAAACTACTTCAGTCTGTGTGCATTGAATTTTATTTAATACACGAGTTTCACAATTTGAGTTGAATTACTGAAATAAATGAACTTTTCCATTGAGATGCACCTGTATATTTGTTTGTTTATTATAATTTTAAATTATAGTTTAAATCATTTAATATATTTCTGTTGTGTATGTATGTATGTGTATGTATATGTATATATAATACTATTTATTATTTTAAAATTAATTTTTCATATTTTTATATTAATGTTTTAATTAAAATTTTAAATGTATAAATGTATTATATTTCTATTTTTATATTGCCGGACACGGACTGCGAAACAGAATAAGAAAGAAACAGACAAAAAAAAAGCCCGCAGTCGATTTTGATACTCTAGGTATTATCAAAAGTTTTGAGAACGCAGTGGACGTGGAGGACTATAATGTGATAAGAGCTCGCTCAAGTACTGAGGAGCTAAGCCATTCAGGGCTTTATAAGTAATTAACAAGATTTTAAAATCTATCCGATGTTTGATAGGGAGCCAAACAATGAATGACTGTATTTTTATTAACTAACATTAACAAAGATTAATAAAGAGTGTAATAAATGTATTCGTTCATGATAATTAATACATTAACTAATGTTAACAAATGACACCTTATTGTAAAGTGTTACCCAATAGTCTAACCTTGAGGTCATAAACACATGAATTAGCATTTCTGCATTTGACATTGAGAGCATAGGTCACAAGTTAGATATGTTTTTGATATGGAAAAATGCAGTTTTACATATGCTAGAAACATGGCTTTCAAATGAAACAAACAACCAACAAAACAGGTCCATATTCCTGACAGTATCAAATTATTAATTTTCGATCCCAGTACATAAGTAGTTAAAGACATGAGTATGTGTACATTTTGTATGATTTTAAATGTTATTAGAGTGTTAGGTTTAGTAGAATAAGTTGACGTGTAGTTGTACAGTTCTTATAGTTAGTAGAATCTAGAACAGTCTAAAGTTGACTATCAAAATAAAGTATTACCAAGTTCAGTACTTAGACTTATAATTACGCTGTAACAAGGATCAGTACTTGCATTTTCCCCCATTTATGTTGAATTTCAGATCTCTGCAAATATATTTTTAGTATGGCCATTAATAGTAGCAAGTTATTAAATGCAAATATACTTTCCATTAAGAATCAATTAATTAAAGCCTTTACATTGCAGTGTTTTTAATATGTTAATTTAATTAAAACTCATTTGATGTGGGGTTGAAGCAAGATATTAAAAGTGTTTGTGGTTTGTCTCTCCTAGCACTTGTTTCTTCTTTAAACAACTTTTCAAAGACACTGAAAGACCCACTAATATTTTTGTACCTCTTCTTTTGTATCCATGAAGTTATATCTTTATATAGCCTATCCAAGACTAAAACAACTCTGACCATTTTTCACCCGAGTGATCTATTGTGCTCTCACATTCACAAACACACAAACGTTGCTGTGGCACCAGTGAAGTTCAGTTTCAAGACTGAAAGAATGCTCTAATTTCTTCTCTAAGCTGTATGAAAGACATTACCACCCATTTGTAAGCAGGGTTGGGGAGTAACAGAATACATGTAACGGCGTTACGTGATCAGGATACAAAAATCTAGTAACTGTAATCCATTACAGTTACATCAAAAAACAAAGTATTCAGATTACAGTTACATTTTGAAAAAAAAAAAATGGGAATACTATCAGGATTACATGTGTTTCATTTACAATGAAATACATGAGTATTTTGACATGATAACGATATTTAGCGCTGCTTCATAGTTCCTGGTTCTGTTGACACATGTTGACTCACGTGAGCCACCTGCTGGTGCGTGCGCAAATAACACCCGTCTACAATTATTCTCATCATACACAGGATGAGAGGCTGCTACAGTTAATTACTATGCTTCCTGCTGGGGAAAAAAAAAAAAAAAATCTGGAAATTTCAGTTATTTTGTTTTCAAAGAGGATAAAGGAAATAACATAGTTGTACAGTAAGCTATGCTTGAAGAATCTTGTTTTAACAAAATCTACTCAACCAACTTGAACATTTGCAGGTACGACTAGCATAGAAATCATGTTAGCTAAAATTTGGTGTTTGTTAGTGATTTAAAATCCCATGGTGTGCATGACTGCAGTTGTGTGTTTTCTAGCAGAAAATGAGCTAGACAATGTATAAATTAACACGAGAGTCCCCACACCCTGGATCAGTCAATGAAATAAAGAAAGATCATAGCATGTCATTTACATTTAAACTTGTAGGCTTTTTTAAAATAGTCTAAAATGTATATGGTGTACATTTTTAATATTGTGTATACTATATTTATTTTTTCTTGTACTTTAAATAAATAAAAATAATGATACAAATAAAACTGTAATACTAAACTGTATAGCAACTAGATGCCTGTATAGCCTTATATATATATATATATATATATATATATATATATATATATATATACTGTATATATGGGCTGTAATGCAATTTTTACTAGTTTTTACTAGTTTTTATTAGTTTTAATTTTAAAGTCATAGTTAAATAAAAGTACTCAGATATTGCTTTTTTGACTTTATTTACATATGTGACTTGAAGTAATCCCAAAGTAATCTGATTACATTTTATATTGTGGTACTTGGATTACATTATCGAATACTTTTTTAATGAAGTAATTTGTAACTGTAATGGAATACATTTTAAAAGTAACCCTCCCAACCCTCTTTGTAAGTGCAATCAATATTTCTACTCTCAGCATGCCTTTGTCACCTCTCTTTTGAGCAGTTCTGCAAAATTAATTTTCCACTGAAAACATTTGCTATAATGTCAGTGTTGTTAGAAAGCACTTTGAGATTTTTTCTTTCTCCAACTTCGGTGCCATTTCTGCCCATTGTAGTGACATGCCAAGGTGAGATTGAAGCCGCAGCTGTGCTGCAGCACATAATAGCGGAGTAAACAGACAGTGAGCTCCAGCTTTGCCTTTCATGGTCCTTCAGACCTGGCTTATTAAAGCAAAGGGGATTTCATTTTTGTTGGCAACATCTTGACCGCAAGGCCACAGAGACACCAGAGAGGACAAATGTGAACCTAACCTGGCAAGGTGTCATCAGAGTTATGTGAAAACTGATGACAGCTTTTTCTTGATTTGTATGTCACATAAAACAAGTCTTTGGAAAAAAAAAAAAAGTATTTTAACATTGTTTAGAAAATATCCAGAACTTCTGGTGGTCTGCCTCAGAGGCGTCATGCCCATTCAAAGTGAGGGGGTACGTGCCCCCTCAGATTTTTGAGCCAAATGGATTTTGAAAGCAGCTTCCAAAAGACAAAAAAATAAATAAATAAATAATTGCAGATTAATATTTTTTGTATTTGATACAATCACACCAGCGTGATTAAATCGTTCAGCACGTCATATCATCAGCTGCTAAATTCAAATCATTAGCTGGCGCTGAGCCAGATACAGATGCGTTTTTACAGCGCTGCGCATTATAACCAATCACAGACGATGCTGTTGAACTTATGAATGCAATGGCCAATCAGAGGTGTTCAGATGAGTCATTGTTAAAATGCCGGTGTTTTCTTCACTGGCTTGCTGACTGAATACCTCTTTCTGGCGAATTCTCTCGTTAGAAATAACAAAGATGTGTTTATGAATCTGTAAGTAAGATATTAATTTCACAGTGTAAACACCTTCAGTGATTTTAATGGGAGTTTTTGAGAGCGATTGAACTCTAGACTGTCAGTGAAAATGTTCTTTGAAAATGTAAATGTTCTTTGCTCTCTTTCTGTGTATGAAAAGTGGCCTAACATGTTTTTAATATTCACATTAAATATAAAGTCAGTCGTATTAAAAATATGTTATGACATGACACCCATATCTTTTACTTAAGTAAACAGACAGGTTTTTATGCATAGTTAATAGACTACATTATTAGGCTAATTTGACCATCATAATCTAGGTGACAATCGAGATATTTCATGACATATAGTTAATGTTTGGGAATGTTTTGAATAAAAAGGAAAAAAGTAAATAAAACATAAGTGCTATTGTGGCTGCTGTGTCATTTTTTTAAGCCACACATTCTATATGAATCCTTACAAAATGTTTATTCAAATGTGTTGTTAGTGTGTGTCTTTTAATTTAAAAAGAAGACTATCTTTGTCACATACTTATCAGAGACATACTTAACCATACTTTGGTTAAAAAAGAGCAAACATTGATAAGCAAATTTGAACTGGCAGTCATCATTAACTTCTGGGGAATTAATTGTTAAAACTAAGAAACCTCGAACAGCAGAGAGCCTGCAGTCAAAAAGGAAACAGGCCCATGCTAAAACGAGAATGGATATTGGCAAGGCTTTTGAGAAGTGGGACAATTCTGATATCTTCAAGGATTAAAGGCTGATGCAGATATATTTTTCTGCTGAACAGTTAAGACATTGCACTTGCTTAATAGGTAGCTAGTTATCACTAGCACTGCTTGTTTGATTCAGATAGGTATCGAGCTTCATGTGTTCAAGTTTTTTTCTCGTTTTGCTATGGTCAGTGAGGCACTTATTTTCTGCTAGCTATGAGAGAGAGCAGTTCTGGTCCGTGATCCCTGTAATCTGATCTGACTGAGCAATCATTAGAACTAAACTCCAGTAACATGATTTATTTTAAAACATTTGCTTTCATTTGTTCAGAACAAAAGTGGTTAATATGTTACTTGTTCAGATAGCTTTTTTTTTCTCGGATGTATGCCTAGTATGTGGATGCACAATGACATTTCCGCTCTGATGTAGTGATTACAGATTCATCCGCATAGAGAAGCAGACGTACAAAAAAATACTCTGCAAGTAACCTGTATTTTTAGGTTTCAAACAGATATGGTGATAGATAAGCATTTATTTATTTATTTTCACGCATTATTTCACATTGCAATGAACACGTTGCAAACAGGGCCCCATGCTTGGGATGGTCCTGATCACAACACACAGCTATACTGCACAGTTCAAAACAGTGTGGGGAAATAGATGAAGAAACACATTCAGCCATTCAGAAAAACACAGAGATGGACAAGACACTCCCCTCTCCTCCCTACACACACATCTCTCACAGAACATGAGACAAATAGTTAAATGCCTAAATGCTTCACATTTTTTGAAATAATAATTTCTGAACATTGACTCTCAGTCTTCATTCATCCGTTTCTCATGGTTTCTCATTCAAGTACATGAAAGTAATCATTGTAAATTACATCGCTAATGTCATAGAAGAGAATAGTTCTAATAATAGTGAGGCACATTTTAACACGATGTTACAACATTCCCCATCTGCACAACTGGAATTTAAAAATGGTTAGTGTGTTCTGCTAGTCAGTGAAGCATTAAATAACTATCAAGTTTAATAAATTATATTACTTACTTTATAAAGGCATAGTTGAACATAGTTGGCATAGTTGGGTCCCACTTTATATTAGGTGGCTACTATGTATTTACATTTAAATTAATAATTTGGTACAATGCACTTGTTGTGCACATACATGTTTTTACATTATACTTATATATATTTTTTTAAATACCTATATGTAATCTGTAATTAATTTCTGTAATTACATTTATAATTACCGGTATACTGTTGACCCATCCCTCACACCTTAACCCACCCTTAAACCTACCCAGACCACCAAACCTGTCCCTAACCTTACCCGTATCCCCCCTCAATAGCAGCAAAAGTGTTTTGGAATACAATATGAACACAATATGTACATTGTACTTATTTTTTGATGCAAGTACATAGTAGATAAGGCCACATAATATAAAGTGTGACCGGGATATTTAAATGTTAAAGAATTTTACTTCATCTTTCCACACACACCGTTTATAATAATTTGCAGCAACAAATTATTCAAGGGAGAGAGTTGAAAAAATGCAACTGAATACTAAATGAGTTTTAATCGTGCAATGGTAATCGTTCATTCTTGTTCATGATATGTACTTTGCACGGCTGCATTTTATATCAAAAGAGTATCCCCTCCAGAATGTTAATTTTAACAGCAAAAAAACAGCATCTTGTTTAAATCTCATTTGTGAACAGATTTCCACAGCCATGACAGTTGTGCAGTCCACCAATATGACAAGACATTAAAACTAAAGAAATATGGACAATCAAATGATCCATAAAGTTGTTAGGCAGTAGGATTCAGAAGGACAAAGCACTTACAGGAAGCTTTTCAGTGTGAATTTGAGATATGTAGAGTTTATGTACTCAAAAACCATGCAATCGAGGCTATGACATCAAGGCTATGTGCTACTTAACAGAAGGTTTAGTACATCATAAAATCTCATTGAGAATACAATGGCATCTGTATGCTCATATTATATGATTTAAAAAGTGCACAGATTGGACTGTGTGTAAACACTGTTTGACTAACGTCAACACACAACACAATGACTGAATGATTTACTTGCAAATGTGTTTACTTAGCACCGGAGGTAAACACATATAACATTATCTACCTTTCTTTATAGCTTTTTAATGAATATAACATCAAGATTTGATTTCCCTGGAGTTATATTAAATGAAAATGTGAACATGGTATTTAACACATTTTGTTTAATTGCATCACTTCATAAAGCACTGCTCTCTATGAAGTGATGAGAAGCAGCATAAAAGTGGCCTAACTTGACTGTCCAGACTGATGAAACAAGGCCAGAAACTGATAGTTAACAAATTAATTTTTGTTAATATATCACATTAAATGCGGTATCATTGCACCAGCGCTGTGTCAGATTAAAAGACAGGCCGCTGGAGGATGAGCTGTCACATGTGCTTAAATGAATGATCCATTTCATTGAACTACTCTTTGATTTTATCATTTTCTTTGTAAGTGGCTCATTCTGTCAGATAGTCAGCAGTAATTTACCACACATTTGTATGGTACGTCAATATGTAATGTCGCTATGTTGCTTAAGAAAAATTGTTTTCTTGCAATGCATAGCTGTGAAAGATTGAAACTTTAACTTTGTAGTGAAGGATAGAATTACTGAAATGTTCAAGTTTTTAGGAGGAAAAAACATGAAATATATTTTGTATTGACTGTTTTGCAGAGATGAAAACTAAATTATAAGTTATATACAAAGGGATATATATATATATATATATATATATATATATATATATATATCAAAGAACAGGTGCCACTCATCAGAGTGTTTATATCCTCTAATATGGTATCCCATAGCCTGCTCCCTGTTTCTCATTTTCATTTCATCAAAGGCACTGAAAAACTGAACTGACTGATTTATAATGGTGGACTATATCCTGAAGCAACTGAGTCTTTGGAACAGTTATTTATTTTTATTTTTTTTAAACGTGAAAAACCAACAGTAACAAGTTAATGAATAGAAAAAAAGTCTGACATGCAGTTTTATATATTTCTTATATGTGACCCTGGACCACAAAACCAGTCATAAGGGTAAATTTTTGGAAACTGAGATTTATACATCACCTGGAAGCTGAGTAAATAAGCTTTCCATTGATGTATGGTTTGTTAGGATATGACAATATTTGGCCGAGATATAACTATTTGACTATCTGGAATCTAAGGGTGCCATAAAATCGCCTTTAAAGTTGTCCAAATGAAGTTCTTAGCAATGCATATTTTCCCGATCACAAATTAATTTTTGATATATTTATGGTATGAAATTTAAAAAATATCTTCATGGAACATGATCTTTACTTAATATCCTAAAGATTTTTGGTATAAAAAAAAATATTGATCATTTTGACCCATACAATGTATTTTTGGCTATTGCTACAAATATACCCATGCTACTTAAGACTGGTTTTGTGGTCCAGGGTCACAAATAATGTTGGAAAAGTTATAAAGTTGAGCAGTATATGCAGTGCAGTACTGCACACTTATAAGAAAATAAAGCGGTTCAAGCAACAAACACTGTAAAAAATCAAAAGAGATTTTTGTGATTTCTCAGCTTGTTGTATTCAGTTTATACAGCAACAAGTTGAGAAAACTCAACAATCTTCTACATAATTGTTCAGAAATGCAAACTACCATGAAACTTATCATGAAACATGACCCCCATTTAATAAGATTGACAAGCTGAAGTGGTGTGAAAAACATGAGGACTGATTAAAAAAAAACATTGACAGATAGGTTGAGAGCAGTGTTGGGGAGTAACTAGTTACATGGAACGAAATTACGTAATTTAATTACAAAATAAATGTAAATGTAATTAGTTACAGTTACTGAGAAAAAAAAATGTAATTAAATTAGTTACTTTTGAAAATGTTAATGATTACAAAAAAAAATGATTTCATAAATTGCATTGACTGCTCTAAAATATGAGACAGCAATGTTTCAGGAGTTTAGGACACATAATAGGACACATGCTTATTCAATAACTGTTTTATTTCCTAGTTGGGTTTATGTTTTTTTTTTTTTTTTTTTTAAGATTAATGTTTCCAAGGCATTTTTATATGTCAGTGTTTCCTGACATAACCATGCAAACATTTGATTTCAAAACCAGTATCATAGCTAATAAACTATTTCTTGTTATGATTTTAAATCTGTATTTAACCTCAGCATGATCTCAAAGTAAATAAGAGGTGTTAAGTCTTATTTTGTGTGCTTTAAATTAAGTTATTACACGGCTCTGTGGAATGCTTGATTCTGATTGGTCAGTCGTGACATTCGAGGGTATGTTATTCCTCTGTAACAACCGGTAGAAGCTAATAACACAGACTCATCCGGGTAACTGAAGTCGGTGCTATATGCTTGCTCAGAACAGTTTTTCTTGGTGGAAGCTTTGCATTTAGTTAGCTAATAAATTATGAAAACTCAATTCAATATTATGTGTACAATTTCTTAATTCTGCTTACCTGGTATCGTGGACTCGCTCTCTCATTTCATACAAACAGCTGCCGCCATTTTGTTTCATACGCTGTAATGGATTATAAGATAACTAACAAACTAGTGCTGTAAGTAATAGTACTTACTTATTTATGTGGTGAAATTTTGTATAATAAAAGTGGTATGACTGCACCGTATCCTTAAATGTCCTTCTAGTTTGAACTTGCTGCTTGCTAGCAACTGCTTTCTTCATGGAAGCTTAGCGTTCAAATATTTCCACACAGATCAGTGTTTCATGTCTAACTCAAATAGTTCCTGTAGCTCAAATAGTAGAGCATGGCGCTAGCAACGCCAAGATCATGGGTTCGATTCCCAGGGAAAGCAAGAGCTGATAAAATGTAAAAATTGTAACTTGAATGCAATGTAAGTCGCTTTGGATAAAAGCGTCTGCTAAATGCAAAAATGTAAATGTAATTATTTACTTTTGTGGCAAGCAGCCATGTTATAAGCGGGATAATGTACATCCAGCCAGTTGTTATTGCAAAATAAAGATGCACATTATCCCTTATTTATTATAATCTTAATTCAAGCGATGAAGGATTTTGAAAGTGACAGTAATCCGTGTTGAGCACCACTGCAAGGTTAACCCTGCCTGCTTTAAATGTTTCAAAATGATTAACAGTTGAAAATATTATAAATTTAAAAAAGTAATCAAATGTAATAAGTTACATTACTTTAATAAAGTAATTGAAAAGTTACACTACTTATTACATTTTAAATAGGGTAATTTGTAATCTGTAACCTAAAGTAACCTTCCCAACACTAGTTAAGAGGCACTAGCACCCACTGAAGTCAGCGTTGGTGAGGGACTTTATGAAAGAAATGCACCGAAACTTCAAGTGGAAACTTTTGAGATATGTTAATTTTGATGTCAATAAACACTGAACCACAATTCAGATACAAAAGCTCATTAGAGGCTCCCAGTGTTGTAATTGGCTTCATTATATATTTAAATACATCACGCTGACTACCCAAGGACAAGAGGCAATCATGAATTGTTCATAAATAAATAAAAAAAAAAACACTGAAATCACCTGATAAAACAGCACAAGGCACTGACTTTTTTTTTCAAAGAATATGTGTATTAGTTTTAATGCACTGGAAGATTTTTAAGTATGTTTGATATTTTTTTACAGGAAAGAAAGACAAAGATACTCATTAATAATATTATATTATTGAAGAGCTCTTAGTAGGATCGATTGTTCCAGTGTCACAATCAATAACTCAAACTATGTCTCTTCCAAACATAATAATGTCATTTTGTCCTCGTATAAACATAATGATGAATCAGGTACATCAACATCTTCACCAAACTCAATATTCTGTGTTTTTCTATTAAAGGGTTCTCTAAAATACAGACATCCAGGTATCTTTCTCATGCCCTCTTTTAATGTATTACTACTACTACTACTACTGCTGCTACTACTTCAGCAGCATAAACATGACCTTTCAAGGATGACAATAATAACACTTATATAACATATGGGTGACACATGATTCACATGATATCAAACATATGAGTCTGTTAAATAAAAATACAATGAATAAATATTTTTTAAACAGCAATATAGTATAACATAAATAAACAGGGCAACACTATTCACATACTTAAGGCTAAAGGATTTGGATCACTTCTCAGAAACATCCCTTTGAATGCATCATGCAACTCTCTCTCCTTTGAAGTTGTTCCCTTGATCAGAACACACCACAAACAGAGTTATTTTATGAACCCAAAATCCCCTAAATGCCATGAGAAACCAATCAGTGTCAATACTTGGGGAAAGTTACTTTTAAAACTAATGCATTACAATATTGCATTACTCCCTAAAAAAAAGTAAGTATGGAAAGTAATTTGTTACATTATTTTTGAATGTAAAAAAAAAAGTAATTTTTTTACAAATGTAAAAGTACGGCGATCGAGAGTACAACGTGCTGCAAAAAAAAAAAAAAAAAAAAAAAAAACACCAGCACATTAAGAAAACATCTTCATCTGTTTGACAGCAAATCAGCTGCAAATACTCACAACACAAACAAATACGAACGCGCTGCAAATACACACAGACTACATCGGAAATGTTTAAGTGACGAACCTGGCTGGGATATGCTTACCAATGTCTACTCTGAAAAGTGAGATTTTTGTTTGTTTTAATGTTACGCAATGACAAGGAACTCCCAATACCGGCACCTGTGACAAGAACCAAGGTTTCCTCCACATGTCCTAAGGCACGAAAGCATTGTGACCTTGATCATGCAAAGCGGATTTCCCCTCGGGGAAAACCCCTTGGTCTTGAGCTACCACTGTAGGGGCCTCATGTAAAGCAGGCCAAAAGGTATCACGTTGTACGCAGCTGCCATCAGACCCAGCAATCTTTGAAACTGCTTGACAGTGAGTGACTGCCCTCTTTGACTCTCGCGACTGCAATAAGGATCAACTCGATCCGAGCAGGAGACAGCTGTGCCTGCATCGTGGTCGAATCCCACACCACGCCCAGATAAGTGGTTCTCTGTAGTGGAGAAAGCACACTTTTCTTGGCGTTTAGTCTTAATCCCAGCTCTTTCATGTGGGCAAGAACAACATCTTGATGCCGAACCTCCATCTGCTCTGATTAAGCTAATATCAACCAATCGTCAATATAATTGAGTATGTGGATGCCCTGGAGTCGCAGAGGAGCCAGAGCAGCATCCACACACTTCGTGAAAGTGCGGGGTGAGAGTGCAAGGCCGAAAGGAAGAACCCGATATTGGTAAGCTTCACCCCCGAAAGCAAATCTCAGGAACTTCCTGTGTTGGGGAAGGATGGAGACATGGAAATATGCATCTTTTAGATCTAACATGACAAACCAGTCCTCGGGCCTGATCTGAGATACTGAGAGAAGCGCATGTCGGAGACCGCTGCGCCCTGAAGCACCGTGGGTGGCATGGTTGGCAAACCGATCTCCTGAGGGCACTGAGGAGAGACGGGCACCATATGATGAGGTGTATGGCCAGAGGGGACCACCCTCATAAGTTCCTGAGCCACAAGCATCAGGACTTCTTGGCTGAGGACTTCATAGCCTGAAGGATGGTCCGCAGACGATCCGCTGCTCTCGGTCCCGCTGCGGAGGAGCACGAGAGGCGATGCTCTGTTTTTGCTGTTCCTGGTATGAGGAGTTAGTTCACGAGTGGGGCTGCTCCTGCCCAGCTGCCCCAGAAGCTAGAGAGTGGAGAGGGAGGAACCGCTGGAATGTTGCTGCTTGTTTATGGGCCTCCTGGAACCTGTCGACGACCGAGTTGACGGCATTGCCGAACAGGCCTGAAGGTGCAAGCGGGGAGTCCATGAGGAACACCCTGTCCTTCTCTTTGATGTCGGACAGGGTCAACCACAAATGCCTCTCCGCCATGGATCTGCTGATAGCGCAGGCGGTCTCTTTGCTGGCACAGAGAGACAAGTCAGCGCTTCTGCAGAGCTCAGTGATATCCTCCATGACATTCTCCTCGCCCCCATCCAGCTTCTTCAGCAGTTCGGCTTGGTACACTTGTAACACTGCCTTAGTGTGCAAACACGCAACAGCCTGACCCGCTGCCGTGTACCCTCAGTGCCGGGGCTTTCAGGGATGATGCCGAACCAGGCATCAGATAGCTCGTGTGCGTCTGTTTGACCTGAGGCATCGAGTCCCCTGCCTCATCGACAGTCTCCACATCCACAATTGATGAGCTGCCTCGGCAGACGCAGGACCAGAGCCATGGGGAACGCTGGCGAAGGCTCCCTCCGCAAAGAGAGCCTTCCGGGAGCATGACTCAGCGTGCTCCCAAGCAAACCACGAATAAACTGTGTGTATTCCCTTCCGTGATGTAGCGAGGATAGGGAGGAACACACAATCTATAACGGAGCTTGCTCTCGCACTTATGTTTGCTCTTGCTAGCAGACTTTGGCATAATGCAGCAATTGGACAAACAACAGTAAATAAGACTCACACACACAGAGCACTTGCTGAATGATAGAAAGCTGGGTCCCACTTTATATTAGGTGGCCTTAACTACTATGTACTTACATTTAAATTAATAATTTGGTACAATGCACTTATTGTGTACATACATGTTTTTACATTGTACTTATATTTTTAAAGATACCTATATGTAGTTACATCTGTAATTCATTTCTGTAATTACATTTATAATTACACTGTTGACCCATCCCTTACACCTTAAACCACCCTTAAACCTACCCAGGCCACTTAACCTGTCCCTAACCTTACCTGTATCCCACCTCAATAGCAGCAGAAGTATTTTGAAATACAATAAGTACATTGTACTTATTTTTTGATGCAAGTACATAGTAGTTACGGCCACCTAATATAAAGTGTGACCGAAAGCTGCCGCTGTATCCACTGCACGTGCTTTTAAGCTTCCTGGTCTCTACGTCACCCTGCCCGTGACATCTCACCCATCCATTGGACTGATTACACACGTGATTCAGAGCGTGGTCACGCTTAAGGTGTTCCCATAGCGTTTCGACACAGCTCGAGTTCCTGAAGGGGAACCAATGTTTTAAATATCAGGTTCTGTCATAATAATTTATTACTTTAGGAATAACATGTAAGGAATGAAAAGAATGAAATACAAAAACTACATATCAGGTGCATGACTGCTTTGGTGCTTCCAGTTGTATCAAACACTTTGGTGAGTTTTAAGCTGGTACTTTGAATAACAAATGTATTTTTGTGATCAAACAAATTCAGTTACCCAGGATACATTTATAGTAACATAGTTAGAGTTGACTTTTTTGAAGGAGATTAAAGAAATATTGCAGGTTTTCTGAAATATATCTGTCCATAACCAGCACACTGTGTGTCACCAAATAAAATAACTTGTACTTTATTTTGTATTAACTAACATTTTGTTTCACGACTTTCATAAGTTGCAATCTTCTCAAACATTTCCTAATCAAACACACCTGATTCATCGGATTTCATTGATTGATCACTGAACCTTGGTAGAAATTAGAAAGGAGGGGAGGAACAGGGACCAAAGTAGCCAGCCCAGGCACCTTGTGGCGCTGACGCTGATGTAATATCTAGGTTACTGAATGCAACCCTTAGTATGAATGAGGTGTTCTGTAATGACCCAATGAGAACATATCAGTGGTCAGATAGTCTGAAGCTTTACAGAATCACAGCATTTCCTCTGATGGTGCTGAAGAGCCCCTCCCTCCACCAGCTATAAGTGTACATGTGGGCAGAGTAGTTAAGTCAAGTCACCTTTATTTCTATAGCACTTTATAAAATACAGATTGTGTGTCTGCAGCTCCACAGTGGTAAAAAGGAAAGTAAGAGAATCAGTTATGGAAACTCATTGGGATGCATTATAAATCATCATGAGTCTGTCATTGGTAGCAAGCCTCCACAAGTGTTCGTGGTTGTGGTTGCCAGATGTCAAGCGTCTTCCCAACCTGGCAACCATGTGCACACACTCTCTCTGCATTATGGAAAAAAAAACACTGATGAGCTGAGAACACCAGCAAACATGTTAGCTGGGGTTTAGCGATCTCCATTGAGTAGTATAGTGCTTGTGACAGTGTATTCTGTGGACACCTGTGATTTCTGAAATCTGATTTGTGTTATGCTGGGTACACACCATAATATAATCAGGCTGATTTTGGGCTGATTTCTCCCCTTCCGACAATCATAGGTAATGTCCCGATTATCTTAGTGGTTCTAAATATTATCTTATCAGATTTTCCAGTAACACTTTATGGTAAGGGTACATTAATTACCATGAATTCATGCATAAATCAATGTGTTAATTATGCATTACTTCATGCATTAATATCTTATGAATTATGAGGAACTACCATGAGTTCAAAGTCTTTCATTCATGACTTCATGGATGAACAACACCTTAATTAAGACATTAACTAAGGTGAGTACATGATCATGTGTAATAAATCATAAATCAGCGAGTGTTTGAAATAACTTCTATCTGAGATTCGATGTGGATTATGATCACCACACAAGGCAGTATTTATAAGAGATGCAAAAGACTATGCATGCTAGCCATTAACATTAACATTATTTCTGTGTGACTATCCTGATAAATTAATTTGTTATGATCAATGTATCACTTATTATTGTAAAACACTGATGCTTTTGGATTTAAATCTTTAACAAAACATGCAAACAAAACGCTGCTTTTATCATGTTCATTTTGTGATCGCACTATCCAGTGACTTATTTCTGATAACTTTTTGTTGGTGAAATGCTGAGGTTGTGTGACATTGTTCCGGAGAGGCATGTAAAGGGCGGGTTTTAGTGAAGCACAGTGGAGCTTCTGGCCCGACGGTGGAAATGCATTGTGATTTTGTGCTCGGTGCTACAGGTCCGAGGCTATTAGCCCCGCCCAGCCCGTTTAAAGCACTGGCTCGTGCTGGCCCGACAGTGGAAAAGCAGCTATTGATTACCATTTGTATTACCGCAGTTTTATTACAAATCATACCATCATTAAACTATGATTAGTGTAACAAGACCATGGTTTAACTATGGTAACCATGTTTTTTTTTTTATTTATTACATTTTTTATTTGTGGTAAAACCATGGTTAATTATTGTAAGGGCATACTCAAGAGTTTTCACATACTCCATTGCACCCTCTACATGACTGAGCATGGTGTCTCAGACACAGTGTGTGCATGGAGGGAGACACTCCTAAAATGAAGAATTCCTACAAAAGGGAATAGCTTGTTATGTGTTACCAATGTAGGTCATGTGAATGGATCAAAATTAAGTTGTATAATCTAACATTGGGGTAAAACTTTACAATACGATTCAATTTGTTAACTAGTTTGCTCAGTAAATGTAGTGACTGACTCTTTCATTCCTATAATTCCTTATTTTTAGTTCTGTTTCTTTTTCTTGGTTCAATTCATTAACTTTTACTTCCTGTTTACCTGGATGTGGTTCTGTGATTGTGGGTGTGTTTTTGTTTAGATACTGATAGAGAGTTAAAATGTGTTCAAATTTTATCATTAGATCATTATAGTAGTTTTAATTTGGACATTTTGTTTTTACAAAGCAGCATATATAACCCCCAAATTCTTGCTTTGACACAATGAGACAGTGTGGTGAGTGTCAGGTCATGCACTTACGCTAGATTTCTCTGAGAGAAATAATAAGGAGTCCATAGGTTATTGTTTTTCAGCCAATAGAGTTGAGCCGAGCTCCATTTCAGCTGCTAAAATGACTTTTTCCCCAAATGGCAACAGTAATATTCAGATGCACTCTGTGCAATGTCAGTGTAAAAGCCTTTTTTCATATTTTTTCATTATTTTCCAAGTAAACTCTACAACAGCTGTGGGGGGATAAATAAATACAAAAATAAAATAAATAAATTTAAAAAATACCTAGTAGTTGGCTAAATCTCCAAAGAGAAAACTATATTATGGGCATATACTGATATGTTGGGCTGCATTGGGATGTTTGGAGAGTATGTGTGTGTGTTTTCATTGTGTTTCAGTATTTTAATTTTTAACAATTTAAAAATTACATTTCTAGGAAATACTACTACTACTACTACTACTAATGATAATAATAATAATAAAAATAAATAAATAAACAAATGCAAAACATTACTTGATGTAATCATCATCAGAAATGAATAATATTGGAAAAAAGCAAGCTTTTTTAAATCTTGGATTACATATTTTGATGGCAATTTACTGTGAGCACACTAAGATCAGTGCCATGTATTCAGAAAGTCAAGCTTCATGTTGACTTTAATATATTGTGTCTCCAGCCTGCTAGCAGGAAAATTGGCCATGATAGTCTAATACCAAGAGGAAGTCAATCATCTTGGACTTTGTCATGCTGACATGTGAAAAGGAAAATGAAACTTGGTTTTGTACTTCCTTCCGGCCCCTAGTGATAGTCGCTTACTGGACACAGACAGATTTATTACAAGCAATGATTTACAGTGGGAGGGTTTCCAGTCACTTCTGCATTACTTCACACACATAAGAGCCCCTTAAAGAGTCCTCGTAGTTTTAAATATTCAACCATGAAAGCAATTTAAAATCTCATTTTGGATATAAGATCAATTCAACATCCCACATTCATTATTCTTATTGCCAATTATATATTATACAGTTAATGGAACACAAAAATCAACCTTGTTGTCCTCATAGCAGAAGCATGGATTCATTGTTTTACTGTGTGCTAGTATTTAAAACAACTGTCAAACTGATAAATTATGAACACAAACACTTGAGAGATTTGATGGAGGGCACATGCCAGATGGTCCAATAGTAATTTATTTGAATGTCACTATTACATGTCTGAATTAATAAAAGCATGTTGATGTGTTATTAGTTAATAAGCTTCAGTCTGCATGAGTATTGTAAACTGTCCTGTCAACCTCAGACAATATGACAACCTGATTAAAAACAGATCATCTTTAGGCCAGTTCAACAGTGAAATAAAAATCAATCTTCGTTTGGGGACATCTTCCAGGGAATATTGATAAATACAATTGTTTATGATTAAGTCTCAAAAATAAAAGTACGTCTCGGGTTACTTGACTGTAATCATGTTCCCTGAAAAAGCGGGAATGAGATGCTGCGTTTCAATAACGCTAATGAGAACACTCTTTGTTCTACCGGTTGTGAAGCACGGGTGCCAAACACACCAAGATTTGGCTTAAATAACCTCGGTGGGTGACGTCATTAATTATGTGTACCTGCAGGTTATGAATAGACGTGAGACGTACACATCTTCAAGTTAAACCTTTGTCTGAAGAGACGTCCAGGCACGCCAACAGTGCGGCACTGAGGCACAGCATCTCATTCCCACTTTTTTAGGGAACAGGGTTATAGTTAAGTAACCTGAGAAGTTCTCTATCAAAAGCTACTCTCGATGCTGCATTTCAGTAACGCTAATGGGAACGAGAATACCAATGACGCTGCACTGGAAGTGTCTGGAAGTGTCATGTGAGCTCGGAGTAGCATGGACATCCAAACTATTGTGTCTGACAAATGTGTGCGGAGAGGACCAGCCTGCCACACCACACATTTGATGCAAGGGGACACCTCTTTCCAGAGCCTTAGCATAGGATGCAACCCACCTGGTTGAATGGGCCCTAACTCCTAGAGGTGAAGCATGACCGCACACCTCGTAGGCTAGAGCAATAGCATCCCTCACCTGATGTGACATTGTTTGTCTGGTGGTAGCCATAGCATATGAAAAGCTGCTCTGACTTATGCCACTGGTGGATGTAAATCTGAAGAGCATGTACTGGACACAGTAAGTGAAGTCCTTCTTGCGCCAGTGTCATGAATGGCGGCGGTCAGAAGGCTTCAAGAACGACCAGAAATACGGTCAAAAATTGAACTTTTGGAATAGGGTGAGGATGCAAAATAGCTTGACCAGTCCAGGGGCAAAGTCTAAGCAGGATGACAAGACTGTCAGAGCCTGCAAAACCCCAATTCTCCTCAGAGAAGTAATAGCCATGAGAAAAACATCTTTAAAGTCAGAAACCTGACAGGTGCTGACTCTAATGGTTCAAAATGGGGTCCCAACCAGACCCTTTGGGCACTAAGTCCAAGTCCAACGAAGGGACTGTCACTCTGGTGGGCAGCCCAACTGCTGAGCTCTATGAATGAAGCGGCAACTAGAGGGTGCTTTCCCACAGAAACACCATCAATCAGAATGAGGCAAGTCGAAAAGGCGGCCACATAGACTCTAAAGTACCAGGACATGTGCCTTAGGGCAATTTCTCTTGCAGGAACTCCAGCACTGAAACAACCTGGCAGTGAACTGGGTCTGCATGGTGTGTCATGGTGTGTCATTTTCGAAAAAGTACCATCTGAGGGCATAACTTCTTCTAGTGGAAGGAGTCCTTGCAATCAGAATAGTCTGTAGAACATCTGCTGGAAACCCAGCATCTCTTGTAGTCCCCCTCAGGGGCCAGGGATGAAGGTTCCAGAACTCAGGCCGGGGATGAAATACTGTCCCCTCTGCCTGAGATAGAAGAACTCTCCTAACCGGAATCGCCCACAGCGAGACGTCAAGGAGGGATATTAGATATGAGAGCCACACTCTGGTCGTTCAACGGGGTGCTATAAGTAAGAGGTGAGACCCTTGTTGACATACCTTGGCCAGGACTCATGGGAGCAGAATGATCGGGAAGAACATGAGCAAGAGAAAGCAGAATCTGCTGTGCTAGCCTGTTCCGGTGGCACGGATGCAGTCTGCCCTGGCAACCTATGTAAGTGACTACCACAGTCTTGTCCCCCTGCACTAGGACATGGTAGCCCCTACTGGATATATTTCAGTGCCCAAAATACAGTCATCATTCCGAGGCAATTGATGTGCCAATCGAGAAGATGATCTCTCCAGATCCCTTGGGCCAGACAGTCATGCTAGACCACACCACAGGCTTTGAGGGAAGCGTCTGTCGTTAGCATCGTGCGACGACAACACGTGCCTATAGTGGGACCCAAAGCCAAAAACCGGGCTCTGAACCACATCGAAAGGGTACGAGGCCCTAGCACGTAACCCTTATATGCCTCTGGAGATTGGCCCTTAGATTAAATCCCCTGGATCTGTAATGGTCTCATGTGCAAGATGCCCAAAGGTTTCACATGGATACAGTCGCCATGAGACCTAGAACTTTCTGAAAATAATGTACAGTAATTTTCTGGCCTGGCCTGAAATACTTCAGGGTGTTCAGAATGGATTCGATATGTGTAGGAGACAGCTGTGCCCACATTATGATAGAACCCTGTTAACCCGTAAATACATTGTCCCCTCGTCAACAGAGAAAATGCTTTCCTTGGCGTTGAGTCTCATTCCCAGATAGTTAAGATGAGCGAGGACGATATCCCTATGTCGAAATGCATGCTCTTAAGACTGGACCAATGCTGGACCAATGGACCAATGCTAAAGCTGCATCGAAAATTCATTTATATATTCGTCTATATTCATTTATGATTCAGATGACAGATTCGCGTCTGCTCACGCAGCGTCGTCCATTGTTTGCTGTGTCACAGGCAGCTAACGCTTGAAATGCGAAACAAAGCTCACAAAGCTCACAAAGCTTAAAGGGGTCATATAATGCTATTTTTGTACAAGCTAATATGATTCTTTAGGGTCTAAATTGAAAGTTTGTAATATACTTTAATTAAAAATTCTCATTAGTATTGTAAGAAAACACACATTTTACCTGCTCAAAAACAGCTCTGTTTTCAGCACACCGTTTTAGTGCGTGTGTTTTTAAATGCTAGTGAGCTTTGCTCGCCCCGCCCCTCTGTTCTGTGGGGCGTTTTTGACACAACACACGTGGAGTTTGTGTCAAAACTTCATATTTTGAAGAATGGCAGTAAATGATCAGATAACATAACTTATTCTGGCATAATATTGAAAAACATCAATTAGAGTATTTATAGTCTTGGATCATATGCATTTGCAGGATGTAAACAGTATTTTGCAGGTATTGTGTTACCATTAGTTTTCATGCAGTTATAACTGTTTTTTATTTATTTAAATTTTTTACATTACTTCTTAACAGACACCGTAATAAACCATCTACAAAAGTAAGCTTAGTGTAGTGTTATCATGTTAACTTTAATACCTGCGTACACAGTTTGTAATAACACAATAACCATAACGTTTTGTTCATTATAAACGTGGGATTATTAATTGTATTGAGAACGTCGTAAATAGAAAACATGCATGTACCCTGAATGTAAACATTAGCCACATACATCGTGAAGCGTGCTAGCGATTTGCAAAGATTAATATAAAGGTTAATTAAACGTTACACTCACTTCTTCTGGAGGTTCAGCAGGAACACGAATAGTTGGTACCGATTCTTTTTTCAGGAGCAGCTTCTTAGCAAAACCAGCTTTATACTGACCTTCATTTATAAAGCAGTCTGGTGAAAAATGATTCGTGGTTCGGACTTAGGAACATCAAAATGACTGCTGTGTTCATTATTGCACCCGAGAACAGAACACCACAATTGCTTAGACGCCATTCTGCTCATAGACAGCTCCAGCGTATATCAACAATGACGCGCGGACTATGATTGACAGCTCGCTCACGAGCAAGGGCGGGTCTGTGTTGAAACACTGCTGTCAATCAACCATCGTGGGAGGGGCGTCCGACCGTGTGACGTCACACGGTCGAACGGCCTGATTTGAGACAGGGTAAAACAAATAAGGAGATTAAAAAAAAAAACACTGGATGGATTTTTATCATTTTATGATGACTGTGTACAGGCACTGCTAACACACATTTCAGTACAATCAACTTGTAAAAGTGCATGTACCATTATATGACCCCTTTAACAACTACTCACAGATTCACAAACCACTGGCTTATCTTAATAACGCAAATAATTATTCTGTTCAGTTAAATCCCACTGACGAATCTAGTTTGCCTGTAGTACACTGTTCACATCACATCACATTTGAATTGAGCGCGTAAAATAAATCTATCCCACAATACAATGCATTTACAGTATGATACTGTATTACAAATTTAGCGGGCTGAAAACAGAAAACTGCTGTATATTTACAGACATTCTGTAAAATATACAGCATTTTACTGTTTTATAAGAATACAGTATAATACTGTTAGAAAATATCTGTAAATTTAAAGTAAAGTTTTACAGTGTAGGCTATGTTGCATGCCCATGATTAATGGATTCTGAGACACTTGGATCTGGGATTATCTGGGGAAACTGGACTGGCCTATGCCATGCCTGTATCAAAAGCTTAATTTCCTTTTTTTAGGGGGGGAAAAGTCATGGCATGTCTTTAGGGGTTTGACTCATGTAATGAGGGAATGTGGCGTGTGTGACAGCATGTCGTGCTTGCTGGTCTTGCACTTTCATTTACCCTTGGGTTCAAACGAGAACGGGGACAGAATACTCAGAGAAGACTTTATGTTCCTTTTTTTTTTTCCTGTTGACAAAATGAACAAATGAGTTGGACCCTCAGAAGAATTGCAAAGCCACTGGCTTCCTGATGTCTGAATGACAAATTGTTTGTTTGTTTGTTTGGTGTCCAATATTACTGCAGCCATCTGCTGTCAGCATATGCTTATGAGAATCACATCCAAACTTATTGTAAAGTTAAGGCTTCAGACAACTTATGCTGTTTTTGGTTTGTTGAGTTGCTGAATGCATTATTAATTTATAAAATAGTTAATAAAATGCTTTATTACTATGAGAGAACCCTTTAACATAACACTCAATAAATGTAACACAGTCACCCATGCTATTTAGGTTTTTACACATGCAATTCAACCATTCATTCACATCCTACCAAAATGATGGACAGTTTTAGTAGCAATAGTCACAGTTATTGATTGATTGATTGATTGATTGATTGATTGATTGATTGATTGATTGATTCACTGAACTCATTCATTCATTTGTGCATTCATTCATTATTAAACTAAGTTCTTAAGTATTTTAAATTAGTGGTTGACCGATATATTACCAGATATTTGGTTGAATGTGCATTTGGCCAGTATTTTTTCTTTCTTTTTTTTTTCTGCTGACTTTTATTTTGACAGCAGTTGGTTTAACAGTTCCATCTAATAATTGAAGGCAAACACTTAATACTTTGTTCAGAATGCATTCAGTAATACACAAAGCTTTGGAAACATGGACATTAATGCCACAAACCACTTCTAGTGATAGATCTGTTATATCTTCACTGAACATATAGCATCCTATTAGCACAAAAAAAATGATACTGCACTGTGGGTGTTGTTTACATTTGTATTACACAATTCACATAAAGTTGGATATTAAAAGAGTCAACATTAAATATAGTGTCTGGTATTGCTACACCTGTGGTATGATCTTTAGGTATGACGTCAACTGTGCACTTGAAAGTTGTTTTAAACAGTAAAAAAATCAATGGATCGGTTCTTGCGTTGTTGCTTGGCAGGTAAAATTACTTGTTAAATTACCACAACACTTCATGTTTGTACTTACCACTTTAAAATGTCAAGTGAATAATTTTATAACCAGCACCCACACAGAAAAGCCGTCCAAACTACTCTGAAAGAAAGCCAAACCACGTTATTTAAATGACAAGTTTTCATCCACTTACTGACACAGTCATTGATTCTTTTCTGCTTTAAAAGGGTCATGATCTAAGAAATACAATTTTTCCTGATATTTTGTTGAGTGGGATTCAGGTCTGGGTTTGGTGTAGGGCCAGGGTTGTGTGCCATTCAGAATTGAAATGAGGGTGTCTGGATTACAGTTTGTATAAGGAAGTAGAAATAAAACAGAATAAAATTGATAAAAATCAACGCAATTCTGGTGTATTTGTGTATGAGAATGGTATGAGAGGTCTCTTCAGTTCCAGCAGACCTTAGTAATGGTCTGTAATCCTGAACTGTGCTAGGAAGACTTTTCCATAGTTTAGGAGCTAAATAGGAAAAAGTTATACCTCGTTTTGTGGATTCTAGGAACTAGATTCTAGAAACTACCAACAGCTCAGAATTTTGTGACTGTAGAGAACATGATGGATTATATCATAATAGAAGGTCATGTGAATAATGAGATTAAAATGATACAATTTTAAAATGATATGAAAACGTATAAGCAGTCAATAAAGAGATGATCATTTTTGGCTGATAATAATGCTTTTCTTAACTTTAGTAAGCACTCCAGCTTCTGCTTTTTCAACCAATTGAAGCACATTTATTGAGCCTGCAGGACATCCAGCCAGTAGCGCATTACAGTAATCTAGTTTTGAGGTCATAAATGCATGAATAAAATTTTCAGCATCAGAAAGAGACAGCATGTGTATTAGTTCAGCAACATTTCTAAGGTGGAAAAAGGCTGTTCTATAAGTATTGGGAATATGATTTGATTTTTAAAGCACAGATTACATAAATCATCTTTATTTCTTCAGTGCTTTATGTAATACACATTGTGTCAAAGCAGCATCACAGTGACAAACAGGAAAACAGCAGAATCAATTAAGGAAAAACAACTATGGAGATGTATGTAAATCAGCTCTGAAATAAAATAGAGTGTGTGCATAATTATTAGACGATGATTATATATTTTCCAAGCACATTTTACTAATTCCAAATCACATCAATCTTAAGAACTACTATTCATTTTGTATATAATGTTTCATAAGTGATACATAATT
The DNA here is from genome assembly GCA_036784905.1 of Acrossocheilus fasciatus. NCBI lineage: Eukaryota > Metazoa > Chordata > Actinopteri > Cypriniformes > Cyprinidae > Acrossocheilus > Acrossocheilus fasciatus. The sequence continues at coordinate 29,145,419 of CM071956.1, forward strand.
GTTACTGAGGGCTGGAAGTAAAATTTATATTTAGATGTGCATAATTATTAAGCAGGTCTTCTTTTACAGGTAAAATGGTCCAAACATTTTTCAGTGTGAGATTTAACTTGCACTGAGAGTTATGAATGCAATGAGAAGGATCCAATACTATAGAAATTAAGATGTGACTATTGGATAACAAATGCTCATTGAGGCAGCATATCACCAAAAAACAAACAAAAACAAAATCATCAGGAGCCCATCAGTCTCTAGTGCTACTGTTTTATTTCTCCAAGCCACTTGGAGTCTGCAGAAGCACAAGATGACAGGTTCTTAGACACTTTACAAAGTAAAGAATCCTGAAACATGACCCCACTTGATAAGAATCACAAGCTGATGTGTTGTGAAATATGTGAAATATATGAAGACCGTATATATACAGATTGAGAGTGTTTGAAGAGTGACTCTTGAGAGTTGTCCGATGAGCATTATTTGTCCATTGGCCACACATTATTTTTGCAATCTGTATAGTACTGCATCCCTCTTAATAATTTTCATCTTTTCAGTGTGTTGAATCTCTCTCTCTTTTTTGGACTATTTAAAATAAATCTTGCTTAATAATTATGCACATCTGAATATCAGGTGTTTGTCATTTCTAGCCCTCGTTAACAATTATACATCACTTATAAATGATTATACAGAAAGTATAAATGATATACAAAAATAGTAGTAGTTAAGATGTTTTTTAAGTTATTAAGTGGTTTTGAATTGGTAAAATGTTCTTGAAAAAAATCAGAATATTGGGTCCCACTTTATATTAGGTGGCCTTAACTACTATGTACTTACATTTGAATTAATCATTTGGTACAATGCACTTATTGTGTACATACATGTTTTTACATTGTACTTATATTTTTAAAAATACCTATGTGTAATTACATCTGTAAATAATTTCTGTAATTAAATTGATAATTACACTGTTGATCCATCCTTTACACCTTAACCCACCCTTAAACCTACCCAGACCACCAAACCTGTCCCTAACCTTACCCGTATCCCCCCTCAATAGCAGCAGAAGTGTTTTGCAATACAATATGAACATAGTAAGTACATTGTACTTATTTTTTGATGTAAGTACATAGTAGTTAAGGCCACCTAATATAAAGTGTGACCGAATATTGTCTTGCCTAATGTTTATGCATGCACTGTAGTGTCATTATTTAGCTCAAGTCAGTTCAGTGTTGGTTCTGTTCAATGGTATTTTAACTGTGATCACAATTTCTGCTTCTCTCGATTTATTAAGCATAATCACCTGCAATATTTGTCTGCTGGTTGTTTATCCTGACGATAAGTTGTTTATCATTTTAATTTTATATTTGCATTAGGTTGCATTGACAACAAGCCTCCACAAGCTTTCATGGCTGCAGTAGCCAGATTTAAAGAGTTTAAATCAAAAACTTTTTTCATAAATGGGGGGGGGGGCACTCAGTGAGTTGGAGTCTCTATTGAGATATTTAGACACACTTCACTTGTCTTTAATTGAAATGTAGTAGACAGTAGTTAATCATTTGATACAATGCATTTGTGTACATACATCTTTTTTGTTTTGTTTTTTAATTGTACTTATAGTTAAAAATATCTTTATTGTTACTCTTCTCACACTGTGTGACTGTGCGGGGTAACATCTAGTTGCTGTTGTGTGCACACTACACGATGGATCGGCACATCACACAACTTTTTAATCAGAAGGATCACAGAAAACTCTGAATTCCTACAAACTATGTTTCACAACCAAACACATCCCTGTTGCTGGTTAGGTATGTTCTGAAGCATGACAGCTGGTTTGAGCTGGTTTAAGCTGGTCCTTAGTGGGTGTTGAGCTGGTCCTGAGCAGGAGCAAACCAGCTTAGAACCAGCACATGACCAGCTTAACACAGCTCATAAACAGCTTATAACAAGCTCAGGACCAGCTTAAACCAGCTGCCATGCTTCAAAACAACCAGCATATGCTGCTTTTTTTTTTTTTTTGGCTTGTTTGTTTTTTCAACAGGGATGCAAGAATTCATACGGTACATAACTTAAGGTCACGCGAGAATGGATTTATTCTTGTCAAAAGTAGTATCCCGCAAAAAAACTGTATATAAGCAGGCTACTAAAAAATATATATGTATATATATTATTGCCGTTTGATTATTACAGATGATATCATAGACAGTGCCAGCTTTGACAGGCTGCATTTACACTAATGCACAGATCTATTTCAATATATCAGATGTATTGTCCTGCTCTGAAAACATAACTGACTGTGTGTAGCCTACATCAATTTCGTATAAAAGTATTCGAAAATGCAAGTGCATTTAATTGCAGCCGCAGTCGAGCTTCAGGACAACAAACACAAAGCGCACATGAAAGTCTGTCAGTGCGTGAGTTTCATGCATCTAATAGTACTGCATTCCAAACACCATAAATTAAAGCATATCTAAAGTAAAACATGGCGGGTGGAAATACACACTGTCAAGCAATGCGCACGTGTCTCACAGTGCAAATTCTGAGCATTGAAGCCCGCTGCGTCTCTATTCTGAATATTCAGAATCGATTCAGAATCGCTGAAGAGAGAAACGTGATGCATCAGAGAATCATTTTTTTCTCCCACCCCTACTTGCAACCCTAGGTTTGATGTTGTTCAGGATGTGGTCACCAATTCCACTTCAATCAGAGGGCCTGGTAGTCATAAGCGAAGTCCCTCAGTCATTGTCGTGGCTGCTGGACCAACATCCTCAGCTTTTCCTCTCCTTCTAAGAGGTAAACATCTGAAAGAAAAGCAGCCAAATGGCTTTTTGAAAGATATCCAATCCATTACCTTGGCCTTCTCTGTTTTCCACCAGTTCAGAGAGAGTCCCTTCAGGGCCATGCATATTCCACTGAGCTCAACAATGGGGAGTTGTCTGATCTCCAGGAAGTTCTCACATTGCTCGATGAAGTTGAGCACATCTGCTGTCTTGCAGGAGCCACTGAAGGAGGGGAACTCGAGATGGATGGGAGGTCTAGCACTGAATGAGGATGAACCAGCCATTACTGAGAAGGTAATAACATTAGGTGGGTGAGTATACACAGGAGAAGGAATTGCAACACTGAGAGTCTTGGTATTTTCTCTGTAGATACTGGAGCTGGGGTCTCTGGACAGTGGACATAAGAAATGTGAAAGGTAGCTGGTATATAGGCCTGCAATCTAGAGAGTGTGGGAGTGCTGGTGAGTCTCAGCTTTTTCATTTGACTCTCCCATTTAGCATCTTTCCTGAGAAAAAAAAACAAAAAACAAAAAAAATCTATGTGTGTGTGTGTGTGTGTGTGACAGCCTGCTTTAACTTTTCCAGTGACTTAAGGAAATACTCCACCAAGTCAGCCACGCTAGTGTCCACAGCCTCATAGAGACTTGCTTCCCTATATTGACTGTTTGAAAATAAATAAAACAGCTGACTTATCTAAGTAATTAAGAAAATAAACATACATATTAATAATACATATTAATTAGTGCTGGGCAACAATTATAATTTTTAATCTCGATTAATTACATGATTTCTCTGCTATTAATCGCATTGTTATCGCATTGTTTTTTTTTTTTTTCATTTAAAAGTACTGCTATATGAACAAAAGTGCAATATTTGCTTTGCAAAGACTTTAAACAAATAAAGTGCTTTTTTACAGCAGTATATTCCTTTTACATGGTAGCAGTTAAACTATTTCTTGTAAATCTCAACTTAAACATTAATGTAATCAAATTAAATATAAAACAAAAGCTATTTGCCACTGCCAGCAGCATGATTGCGTTAACATTTCTCAGTGGCAAAAGTGATAGATGTGTGTTACAGCGTCCCAAACAACTCAAAATAATAAACCACAAAGTTAACAAAACGATACACTCCACTGTGCTGAGCGAGAGCGTCTTCGCGTGCTATTGGAAACTTCCTCTTTCCCACTTATGAAGTCATGATTACGAGCATGTTGCATTCTTTTCTTTTAAATCTAAAGATTATTCCCCCCAAGATTAATCACGGGGACTACAAAACTAATAATGCTATCACATGACATCATGATTACGAGCATGTTGCATTCTAAATTTATATATATGAATCTCAAAGTTGAGATTTACAAGAAATAGTTTAACTGCTACTATGTAAAGAATATACCGCTGTAAAAAAGCACCTTATTTGTATAAAGTCTTTGCAAACCAAATGCTATTGCACTTTTGTTCATATACTTCAAGAATCACAAAATGAACACGAATAGCACACGTTTATCTGTGTTTGAACATTCAGTAGCAAAACTGATGACATGGCATTCAGAATATCAGGATAATATGAACAAGAGCACATGTGGTTATGTGTTTTGGAAAATGAATCCTGGTAGTGGGAGACAAAGAGGAATAGGTTGAGAAAATACAAATTAAGGGGATGAGGTCAAAGGTCATTTGTTCCTGATGAAATATAAAGCAATAGTTGAGCATGTTCTTGTGCATGGAATGAGCTTAAGGAATACTGCCTGCAGGCTCATCTACTTACACATTACAATTACAGTACATATAGCAGTACTTCAGACGAGAGAGCTTTCACTATTCTTTGTACTGTAAATACTGTAGCACACACCCTCAAACTCATAACTGTTGAATTGATTTGTAGCCAAGTACTTTTTTCATGTATTTGTGCAGAACTGAGAGTCGACTGTCTAGGGGAGGCAGAGAAAGTATTTTCTCAGAAGACTAAGAAACTGTTCTAGTATAACAAATTAGGATATTACCAATACTGTAATGCAGCTTGGCAGAGGATGCTGTATTTATTTATTTATTGCTGTACAGAAACTGACATGATATTCCAATGTGTGTTTACTGTATATTCAGCTGTTTGTTTTTTGTACTTTTCTCTTCTAGTGCTTTTCATCTACTGTAAAATAACTTTACAGTAGTGTAATGTAGGGCTGTAAGATTCCGTAAATTTTGGAATCGAGTCCGATTCCGATTCCTGGTTCTGGAATCGATGGGAATCGATTCCGAGAATCGATTCCTCTGTTGTTTTCGATTCTTGTTTTTTTTAGATCGAAGGAACCTAATCTCGCCATGACTGCAGGATATAAAGGTCGTAGAAAGTATCCTTCTCATAATATGAAGCTTTATTTGTAAAAAAATGACAATACATTTTTATAGCTATATGATTGATTTTTAAATTGTAATTTTGTCTGCATTTGCCCGTGAAATTAGTCATAGCTCACTGCTTAGCAGGGACATGCATTTATCGCATGAATTGAACAAGACATGAAGTGTCTAAAAGTTTACTTTGACTGTATGCTTTGGATAAAATTAACAAACTGTACATTGAAACATAACCAGAACATTAACAATAACACTGATAGAGCTCGTGGTTTATCTGTCAATCAGATGCGCTCTCAGTCACTGATCTACGCTCGAGACATTTTCTTTTAGAATTATCATTGGCTGATAGAAATAAAAAATAGTATTTTAGATGGAAATAAGATCCTCAATCACGTCATGATCTATTCTGTCGTGCAGCGCTCAAAATTGTGGACAACATAAGCCAAATAAAATAAAATAACCTCTGAATATTTTTATTATTTTTTTTTTTTTAACTGGTTCATTAATATCCGAAAGAAACTTTTCGTGGAAACGAATCAGACTTCTAATCACTTTTAGCGAGCATGAGGCGAAGGGTAAATATAAAAATGAAGTAGATCTTTTATATATATAAAATAATCTTTTATCTCACAACTCTCGTAATTACCGCTTTTATCGATCATGAGGGAGGCGAATGGTGCTTCTCAAACAGAAGGCTGCATCCTCAAATTCTGATGATCTCAGTACCGACTCGTTTCTTTCAGTTTATTTTCGTGAATTTAAATGTGTGCAGCCTTCGTAGGATGCAGCCTTCCATTTGAGAGGCACCCATAGATAAGCTTTGTTGAACTGAAAAAAGCTCTGAATGAGGAGTCGATTCCTCTTGATGGAATCGATTCCAAACTTAGGAATCGACTCTCGATTCCCAATGCCTCGGAATCGATTATTTTTGGAATCGATTCCCAGCTCTAGTGTAATGACAGTAAACTTTTCTTCAAGTTTATTAGTGAATTTTACTGTATCTGCACAACTCTATATATGCTGCATACTGTAACAGACATTGACTTCCAAGATGTTTCCTGTTTCCCAAAAGGAGGTTTTTGTAACAGTGTTTTGAATTGATCTCACTAGTGTTCTCTCTTCAGGAAAATATTTGACAGTGCATTTGACAGCTCTGTGTGTCGTCTAAGGCCAAAGATTAGATTCTGACAAAATAGAATATATTTTTGACTAAAATGTTTGACTTTGACCTGGAAGTTTGAAGTTTGCACAAGTTGGTGTGTTGGTTTTAGATTGTGTTTATAGTTGTGAGAAAATTGTGAATTGTTTCATGAATTGTGTGTTAGCAATCGAGAAAAACTATAGAATATAATTTAATTCAGTGATGCAAATCAGAATTTTCATCAGCTGTTACTCCAGTTTTCAGTCAATGTCATGATCCTTCAGAAATCATTCTAATATATTGGTTCATTGCTAGTGTTGGAAACAGTTTTGAGCTTAATATTTTTTTTTGGAACCTGTGACATTTTGTTCAGGATTCTTTGATGAATAGAAAGCTAAAAAGAACAGCATTGATAATAAATCAACATATTGGAATGATTTCTGAAGGATTATGTGACACTGAAGACTGTACTGAACCGTACCGCAAGAGACATTAGACGTTGAATTGACATTGAATTTTGGTCACCTGATGTCGCAACCAAAATGTAACCATTAAATGATCTTCTTATGACATTGTGTGCTTGCTGGGACAGTACCTGACTTTGTTTTTGTCAGTGTCATCATGGAAATGTTACTTTTGGTATATGCTATAAACATTTTTCTACTTTTGGAACTATAGTACAGTATGCTGATTTTGTACTTCCTTGTTCATGTATTTAATTATTTGTTAACACTTTATTTTGATGGTCCCTTTTGAACATTCTGGTGACAATAAGTAATGTTGCAACTGCATGTCAACAAACTCTCATAAGAGTATTAGTAGACTGTCTGCTTCATATCTACTAACTCCTTATTGTGTTGGTCTCCCAACAGATATTCTACTGACTATAAGTAACTTTGCAAGAACGTGTAAACTTAATCTAACCCTAACCCTACCAGTCAACTAATACACTACTAACACTCTAATGAGAGTCAGTAGAAATGTAGGTGCAACATTACTTATAGTCAATAGAATGTGTTAAAAGAACCATCAAAATAAAGTGAAACCAATTATTTTTGTGGTTGAGCACACGTATTGAGCTTTTTTTTTGCCTGCCAGATGTGTGTACATTTTGTTAATTTTTTGTTGAACATTTTACTACCAAAATACTACTGAGTAAGTGCCATTTGTCAGTCTGTATGCTTGCAAAGCCTGGCACAAGGATATAAATTGACCACTGTTTAACAGATGACACCTGGAAACCAGGATTCAAATCCATATCTAGAAAGTAAAATCTGATAAATGTGTGTGGAGCGTGCCAGCTTGCCGCAACACAAATATCATTCAAAGGCATACCTTTAGATAATGCCTGTGATGAAGCAACATCCCCAGTAGAGTAAACTTGAATGCTAAGAGGGAAATTTTGCATCCTTCATAGGCAAGATCAATTTCATTCTCCTTACCCAATGCAACATCCTTTGCTCTGTAAGCACAAAACCCTTTTTGCGACCGCCCAAATATACAAACAATTGATTTCATTTACAACATTGGAGGTCAATGAAAATCCTCAGCGCCCTCACAGGACAGAACCTCAACTTCAGAGTCTCTCAACTTCCTGCAACTGAAAAAGAGAAAGGACTGCAGAATCATGGAGCGAAAAGAAGCAGAAGGTCATGTAAAACAAGGCACACTCTTGTCATCTGAGGGAATTATTGCACAGAGCAAGAGTGAGAAAACATTCAAAACACATAGCTGAACAGTGGTCTGACACAGTTTTTAATTTAGTGTTTTCCAAAATAGGGGCCATTACTAAGGGGCCCAAAATACACCAGGGGTACGCATCCTGTTTATAACCACAATGTTGTGAGTCAAAAAAAATACAAGGTTTAACTGTTGTTGTCCAAACATGGCATGTGACAAAACTCATCATTGTGTTCCACATAAGATCCCCAGGGCTCCTTTTATAAACAAGGTGAGTTTGCAAGCAGTTATATATTTATCATGGATTTCGTATGGCAAAATCCCTTTTGGTGAGTGTCCTCGCTCATAATAAATGAGGAAATGGGATGTCAATGAATTGGTTGTATCTATACAGGATTCGTCATACCTGGAGAGTGTTCCCATAGCATGAGCTAAAACTGATGCAGCATGCAGTGAACCTATGAAAATAAACTCATTATTGGGGAATTGTTAGTCAGCTTTAGTAATTACTGCAAACTGTTTTGTTTGTGTATGTTTGTATTTCTACACTCTTAAAGGGATAGTTCACCCAAAAATGAAAATTAGCCAAATATTTACTCACCCTCAGGTCATCCTGGGCGTGTCTGACATTCCTCTTTCAGATGAACACATTTGGAGTTATATTCAACATTGTCCTGTCTGGAACAATTGCAGTGAATGGTGCCCCTGTTTCTGAATCCGAAAAAAAAGTACCCATCCATCGCAAAACTACTCCACACGGCTCGGGGGTGTTAATAAAGGACTTCTGAAGCGAAACGATGCCTTAGTTTAAGAAAAATGTTGATACTTAAAACTTTATAAACCGTTTGGTCCAGCTTCCTGTCTCTCGAGCAGGTGCGTTCCCGACAAGGCGGTTGAGAGTATGATGTAAGGATTTTGTAAGGGTTTTATCCTTTATTTATAAATTTTAGCTTTAGGGAATCAAATCGTAGAAATCCGACTTTGATCGCATTTATTGATATTAATCACCAATGTATAGATTAATTGATATTAATCAAAATGTACAATTTATACCTTATTAACGGCTCGACCCGCGATTATTAATACAGTATAAATTAGCAATTCTTCATATTGTTGATAATAATACAGATTTGATTGGGAAATCTCTGAGCACAGGTAACACAATCTATGGCAAATAATTTAAGATTTGAAAATCACGGCACCAGACTATTCATTAAAATGAATCGAGAGTTTATTTACTATTCTAGGGTACGATACAAACAAAACACATACACACACATACGGCAAAGTTAAGCTATTCTCTTTTCCCGAGAATAAAAACGACCTTAGGACGTCACAAACAGAAGACTCAGTTATTGTTATCTTTTAACGATTCATTCAATTCAATTCAGCTTCAGCGAATAAGAGATATGTTTGTTTTACTTGCTGTGAGTTGAAGTTGAGTTGAAGGCTACTTCTTGAGGGAATCCCCGTGTCGTTGTCGCGTGACGTCACTCGGGAATCCTCTCTACGATTCGTGGCTTCCTGGCAGCGCGCGAACGGCAAGGCTTTGAAGTTCTTTGCAAGTTTGGTCTGAAGTTGACAGAGTGTTGAAGTCTTTGAGATGATCAGCCAGATGTTTCGCTGCAGGATCAGGAGGGGCAATGCCCAGACTTTCAGCCAAGTTTCCTTGCAGGTTTTCAACCAGTTGTTCACCCCGGTTTTCTTTTCTGAACTGAGCTACATTCTTTGACTAACTGATTCAAAGTTGGGGTGTCTGTTTTATCGGACATAATTAAGTCCATCCTATTCACTGTCTGACCCAATCACATTGTCTCTGTAGGGCGGAGCCCCGCCCAACATGACTTATTTTCGTGCATACATTATCTGCTCATAAATATGTCACCTGAGCCACAATATCCTAGCAGATTTCTACAAAGTGTTATAATCATACCTTATGATGCTAAAAGTCAACATTCATCCTTTTCATCTTATTGGAATCAAAATAAGGTTTAAATCAATATCAAACATGAGGTACTTATATTGAATACCTATAATTCATAAGTCATAGATTAAAAATATCCTAAGTTGTGATAACTATAGTAAGATTAAATGAAACATAGAATACCACATTCATATATAATTTGTCTCTTGAGTCGCTTTCATAGCAGCAGTCTTTTCTGGATTGTCTTTTTGGCAAAGTCCATGAAAGTTTGGAAGAAACTTTGTATAACTAGAATTCCTTTTGTTGTAAGAGGCGGCTTTCTCCTGGAATGCAGGAGACCAGAGCTGAGGTTGTGAGGTCATGAGGAGTATCACGTTGTGTGTCTCTGGTGATCGTCTTTGCTGAGACGAAGTTGTAAGTCAGTCAAATTTTGTTTATCGGAAGGTAGTTTATGGCAAGTGGGCTCGCAGTATCGCGAACGCTCTGGTTCTGGAGCGTCTCCAGAGGAGTAATTATCCGTTGTTAAACTCCGAACAGATGTAGCGCGGGCCGTTCATCCTCACCTTATCATGTTTTACGAGTCTCTCGGGGTGGTAAGGCGAGTATGGCCGGACGCTAGTTGGTCATTTGCTCATTTTACGAGCTGATGAAGTTAGATTAGTTTCTTAAGTTAAACATGTGTGTGTGTTCTTTTCGACCAGGTTCTACAATGACGTAGGCGCAGTGAAATGCGCAACGTACGCTCCGGGGAGAAGTGCGCAAAAATCTCAGTCTCCTCTTGCCTTATATCGAAATACTCCAACATTTTTCACTCGAATCTTCATTTTAATAGTTAGTGACAGGTGTTTTGTTTTCCTTTCTCCTCTGTCTTTCCGTGTTCGTCACTCTCTCCCAGGAGCTTACTCTTGCGAGACTACGCGCTTCTCCCCGGAGCTCATGTTGCGCATTTCACTGCGCCTACATCATACGCTCAACCGCCTTGTCGGGACCGCGCCTGCTCGAGAGACAGGAAGCTGGACCAAACGGTTTATAAAGTTTGAAGAATCTAAATTTTTCTTATACTAATGCATCGTTTCGCTTCAGAAGTCCTTTATTAACACCCCCGAGCCGTGTGGAGTAGTTTTGCGATGGATGGGTACTTTTTTTCGGATTCAGAAACAGGGGCACCATTCACTGCAATTATACAGATTGTTCCAGACAGGACAATGTCGAATATAACTCCAAATGTGTTCATCTGAAAGAGGAATGTCAGACATGCCTAGGATGACCTGAGGGTGAGTAAATCTTTGGCTAATTTTCATTTTTGGGTGAACTATCCCTTTAATATCACGGGTTGTCAAGGAATGAGGACAGCAAATGAAGACACATATACTTCCAAACAGACTTTACTGAGAATACTAATTTGATACAACACATAACATGAGCTAATCATCGACAATGGAGAGACTCGAATAAGGAGTATAAATACACACATGGTAAATGAGGGAACTAAACAGGAACAGCTGGTCAAGGATTAACTAATCAGAAACCATAGTAACTAATGAGAGCTCATAACAAACATGATAAGAACTGAACTAAACTAAACATAATCGTGACAGAAGGAAAGTTATTTATTTTATTTTTTATTCTATTTTTCTTTTTCTTTTTCTTTTTTTTTTTTTGCATGTGTGTGTGAGAAACTCATGAAATGCTTTATCTTTACACAAAACAAAAATCAATCAATACTTCCAGGACATTTTTCTCAGATACGCAGGAACCAAAATGTTAGATTTAGTGTTTTTGCATGATGAGACTATTTGAGGTCCATATGAGGCTTCAGTAATGTGCATGACACTCTCCACTGCTAAAAGTGAATTGCAGATGTGAATTTTCACCTGCATTCAGACTGTGTGCATGTCCTGTGGAGACTGGGAAATTATTTCATTGTTAATAGCGGAAGGAATGCACCATATGGGATGCCTACCCGCAGCGACTGTTCCTTCAGTGCTGAAAGAATATTCCAGTTCAAACAAGTATTTGAAAGAAAGACTAGCTGATGCAATTGTCTTGTTGTCTGATGAATTAGATTTGAACTTTTAAAGTGGAAGTATCAGAACTGCATTTGACAACATCTGACCAGAAAGGCTTCCCTAGGGAATTCCAGTATTCAGGGGGAAAAAAAGGAGATTGCTTGTTGGAAATTAATCACTCCAATGCATATTACTTTCCAGTGTCATTTAGACATAGCTATATTCATTGCTATATTTGCATACTTATACTGCTTAAAATCTGCTTAAATAGTTCCCAGGTCATGAAAGCAAACATAATACGCTACTGTAATGTTGCGCTCTAAGTGAACAACATTAAGTACAGTATACATATGAAAATAATGAGAACTGTACATTCAACGAAAAGAGAAGAAAAGAAGAGAAAATAAAATAAATATTGTCAAATTAATGTACTCTTATTAGTTTAACTTTCCATTTTCCACAATTCATAATGAAAATATTTCCTGTTGAGTCAAAGAAAAGAGGCAGAATTCGGCCAGTCAGAATACCCTGTCATCTCTGGAACATCCCTCTGTGCTACATGAGGAGGTCAAAAGAGCTAGCTTTCCAAGTTTCCCCATCCTCCTTCCCTAACACACCTCCTACTGGCACATTTATAGCATTCCCCCTATAGCTTAACTTCCCGTTCTGACCACAAAGAGAGTCCCACATGCCACACAGTTCTGCTAGCTTTCTTCATTTCACTTCTCTTTTTGTTCTTCTTTACATCTATCTCACTCTCTCTCTCTCTCTCTCTCTTATTGGCTGAAGCCTTATCATGCAGACCCAGCTGCTGTTTGGAAGTGTTTGAGGAAACCCAAGTCAGGCAGTATATCATTGCTTTGGGACTCCGGGGAGTGTCGCTGGTGTTATTTTGAAGCGGCACTTTTTTACAAAATGAAAATTCCCTTTCTCCAATAAGTTTTTGCATATCCATTTTTTTTTTTTTAAATATTTATTTATTTTTATTTTTTTCTATTCAAGCAGCATTAGTATGCATCCAAGACCACCTCATATTCTTTGGAATTCTTCCTTCTTTCATTTGGAGTGCAGGCTATAAGCAATTCAGTAGCAGCTGGTGTTGATCTTTAAAGTTGCCATAAGCAATTGTGTCCCAAGTCGAGCGAGAAACAGCTGACATGTTAGCAGGAATGCTGGTTAAAGGACACTGCGGCAATAACTGGAATGATTAGAAGATTTTCTGATTACCCAAAAGAACATAATGACAAGCTATAATGACCACTCCATCTCTTTTACGCATCCCACTGTCCTTGCTACCATCATCACTGTCACAGTCCCTCTCAGTTGCTCAGAAAAACAACTAGACTCAGAATGTCAGCAGATCCCTGAGCACTCACAATATTGTCCCTTTACTGAATAGCAATTTTCTCTTCCAAATTTACTATTGACTTCCAATAACTACTTTCTTAAGGGCCAGAAACAATAAATATTAAATAAATAAATGGAATTTACAATCTCTAGCTTGGAAAGGGAAAAAAAAAGGAAATAAAAAATGTAGTACAATTAAAAAGTATTAGCCACTAGTAGCCAAGATCCCAAGTGGTCCAAGTTGATTAAAAAAAAAAAAAATTAGAATCAACAACAACAACAACAACAACAACAACAAATATATATATATATATATATATATATTATTATTTTTTTTTTTTTAAATAACAGAACTCATAAGACAGTTACCTGAATGTGTTAACATTAACTTCGTGTAAAGTTTCAGTTCAATAACACAAATAACAATATGCAGTCTAAGTTCTTAAAATTATAATTTAAAGTGTTACATTTCAAGTTGTAACTGTTCCGTAAAGTGTTGCCAAATAAGGTTTGATAACAGCAGCAGCAGCAACAAAAACAACCAATTATGTATTTATTTATTTGAATTGTGTTGGGTGTGTGTTCACTGTAATGTTTTTGCCATGAGATCAGGTTGCAAAATTGTTACACAAATTTCTCCATACAGTACAATAGTATGTCCTTGAACTTGAGTCTTACCAGTCTTCTGCAGTCTTTGAGACTTTCATTCTTTATGCCTGTGTGTCTATGTAGCATCCATATGCATGTGATACAAACACATACACTGTAATATTCCCATTTAATCTCAGACATTTCTCTGTTAGTCCCTGCAGTTTTACTGTTAGTCCCAGCCAACATGAACGCAGATCTAAAATGTGCAGAGTGAATTTATGAAAAGGTTAGCGCCTCCTGTAACAAGCCCACTAATTGAACAGTATTCTCAGAGGTTCCTGTGAAAAGGTTAAACTCCATCTGTTGACTGTAGATGTTAAAAGGGAAAATGCACCAAATAAACTAATTCACAAAAAATAAATAAATAAATAAATAAATAAAACTTGTTTGGACATCATGCAGCGACATCATGCTCGTTTGGAACCTTTTAGATGTTTGGAGAGAGAAACTACACTTCCCTATCTGTCGGTCACTATGAGTTATGTCGTGACGACATTAGGGGTATTCACTTGGGAGACCCAATCACCTCTGACTTTAAGAGAAAATGCCAATGAATATTGGCTAGTGGATTTTGCATACCTGAGCCACTCCCCATGCATACGGGTATAAATAGGCGACATGTGCATCCATTCATCAGAGTGAGAAGAGTGCTGATCTCCATGAAGCCTTTCACCTCTATGATTTGTTCCTGGTTGGCGTTAAGGTGCAGTCAGCGATGTCCCTCCCAGCAGCGATTCCCCTGGGCACTTCAACTGAAAGAGCAAATTCTAAAAGAGCAAATCACTTCTTTTTAAAGATGCCGTTCCGTCCGTGTCGTCTTGGTTGTGGTCATTACCTGTCTGCAGATGATGGACACGATCGTTGTCTTCAGTGTCTGGGCATCCAACACGCTGAAGATGCGTTTGTGGATGACTCATGTGCCTGTTGTGGGCATATGAGCATGATGTCACTGCGATTTCGCCTTTCTTTTCTGAAAAGATTGGCACCCTCTGCCACCACCCGTCCCGGTCTCTCTGGCTCAAGCAGAGGACCGCCAGCTGGCGCTCTGTGAGATCTGAGGGTGACAGTAAGAGCTTCTCTGCCGGGCACATCCCCACGGACCTCTTACTCCTCACGCAGCGATCGTCACGTCCGGTTCCAGAGTGATTTCACTGGTTCGTCCCACGGGGCTGCCAGCATTTCATTCAGTGTGCCGCCTGATGATTAGATGTCAATTGCAGCATTGGGGAATGGGCTTTCATCCTCCGAGGATGAAGGTTCAGTGGGGCTGCCCCCCTCGGGTGTTGTCGCCACTGCAGAATTGAGCCCGGAGTTGGCGGTTATGCTTGCCCAGGCAGCCGTGAGTATCGGGCTGGAGGTCAACCGACAGCCCAGTACCGAGCCCTCACAGCTGGATGATTGGTTTATCGGTGCGGGTCACGGCTCACAACCGCAGTCTGCTCTGGTGCCTTTCTTCCCAGAGGTGCATGAGGAGCCGACGAAGTCGTGGACAGCTCCTTTCACGGCCAGAAGTCGCTTGTCTCCCTCTTCCTTCCTCACTACCCTCGATGGAGAGGGGGCTAGGGGGTATGAGGACATTGCCCAGGTGGAGAGAGCAGTTGCGGTGCACTTGTGCCCACAAAACGCCACCACTTGGAGGAATCGTCCGCGTCTCCTGTCCAGAGCCTGTAAAGTGACGGCCAAAGCTTACAGCGGTGCAGGCCAGGCCGCCTCTGCCTTGCATGCCATGGCTATCCTGCGGGTACACCAAACCAAGGCATTAAAATAAACGCACGAGGGTAGTACCGACCCAGGGTTGATGCAGAAGCTGCACACAGTGGCTGACGACAAAGCGGCCCTGATGCGGGCAACCGTGAGATGTGAGATTTTGCTTTTTCCCAGGAGACGACAAGGACAGCATCACTCCTTCCCCTGGAGGAGGGCCGGGAGAAGAATGCTTTGTTTCTTTTTGTTTCTGTTCCGCCTATTCAAGGAAAGAGCAATTTCTTTTTCCTCTGGGTTCTCAGGTTTGCGGGCTGACAGTGTGCGATGTGCTGCCTCCTCACTCTCATCCACAACCCATCTTGCCAGCGGCCAAGAGAGTGCAGTTGGGGGGCGCAGTGCCTCCCCAAGAGCCTCTAGTCAGTCCCCCATGGGACCTATGGAGTTCTGCGAGGATGGGTCAGAACGCACTGCCTTCTGTATCATCTAGCTCCACTCCCCTTCGCTGCACCACTGCGGGTACATTGATTGTTCTTTTGGTGCCACTTGCACTGTATCTGGAAGCGTGGCTTGCACTGACCAGGCCATCTCGCTGGCTCACTCACACAATTTGACTCGGCTACACGATTCAGTTAGCAGGCGACCTCCAAAGTTCAGTGGCGTTCTCGAGACTTCGGTGGCAGTCCGAGATGCACCTGTCTTGCGCGAGGAGATTGCTTTCCTCCTGGCAAAGATGCAATCGAGCCAGTCCCTCCAGCCGAGACGAGGCAGGGTTTTTACAGCCCCTACTTCATCGTACCCAAGAAAGACGGTGGCCTTCGACCAATCCTGGATCTACGAGTCTTGAATCAAGCCCTGCACAAGCTCCCGTTCAAGACGTTGACGCAGAAGTGCATTATCAAATGCATTCAACCCCGGGATTGGTTTGCAGCGATCAACCTGAAGGACGCTTACTTTCATGTCTCGATCCTTCCTCGACACAGACCATTCCTACAGTTTGCGATAGAGGGTCGGGCATGGCAGTACAGGGTCCTCCCCTTCGGGCTCTCCCTGTCCCCCCGTATCTTCACGAAGGTCGCGGAGGGCACCCTTGCCCCGTAACAGGAAGTGGACATCAGGATCCTCAACTATCTCAACGACTGGCTGATTTTGGCCCGGTCACAAGAACAGTTGTGCGATCACAGGGACCTGGTGCTCCGGCACCTCAGCCAGTTGGGGCTTCAGGTCAACTGGGAAAACAGCAAGCTCTCCCCTGTGCAGAGAATCTCTTTTCTTGGTGTGGAGTTAGACTCTGTGTGTATGACGGCATGTCTCACGGACGAGCGTGCCCAATCAGTGCTGGACTGCCCGACTGTTCCTTCAGAGGCAGGACGGTGGTTCCGCTGAAAGAGTTTCAGAGGCTCCTGGGGCATATGGCATCCGCAGTCACGCTGCTCGGATCGCTTCATATGAAACCACTTCAGCACTGGTTGCACTCACGAGTCCTGAGATGGGCATGGCGCCGCGGTACACATCGTGTGACCATCACACAATCGCGTCGCCGCTCTTTCAGCCCCTGGACGGACCTTGCTTTTCTACGGGACCTCTCTATCATCCTGGTTGGACTTCAGAGGGGTCCCTTTGAGCCGCTGGATTCAGTTGAGCTTAAGTTCCTGTCTGCTAAGTGCTCCTGACTGTGCTTACTTCCATCAAGAGGGTCGGGGACCTCCAAGCATTTTCGGTGAGTGAAGAGTGTCTTGTTTGGACCCTAACCCTAACCATTCTTCAAACAGTGGTACAAGAGGATGTGATGCTGGTCCTTCAAGAGTCACTCACAACATATCTGTCTATAAAGCCTATACAAAATCAGTCTTCATGTATTTCACAACACTTCAGCATGTTATTCTTATTAAGTGAGGGCCATTTTAAATAATTTTTTACCCAAGCAAAGTCTCTGAGAACCTGACACATTACACTTGTGGAGACTCCAGGAAGGTTGCAGTTCTGGAAAATGATGGTGCTGCAGACTAAATGGTTTCTGATGGTTCCTCACCTAATTCTTCACCTTAATTCTTAATTATTTTGCAGTTAACATGTGTCTTTTCTTCTGACCGTGCTGACCCAATGAGCATTTCACTGCCTAGTGGTCATGCCTCAACTTTGCTAATTCTATTATTGCATTAGTATTGCATCCTTCTCATGGGCATTTAATATATATATATATATATATATATATATATATATATATATATATATATATATATATATATATATATATATATATATATTTTTTTTTTTACTTTTATTCTTGAGTTCAATTTCTTTTTTGGCTCATTTTATCTGTAAAAGAAAACCTTCCTAATAATTCTGCACACCTGAAATAAGGAGTTTTTGACTTTCAGCCTTCATGGACAATTATATATCACTTATAAATGATTAAATACAAAAATCAATATTAGTTATTAAGATTGATATGGTTTGGAATTGGTAAAATGTTCTCTGAAAAAAAAATATGACCAGAATATCAACTTATCAATATCAACCTAATAATTCTGCACACACTGTATACCCGTATGCACGGGGAGTGGCTCAGTTATGCAAAATCCACTAGCCAATATTCATTGGCGTTTTCTCTTAAAGTCAGAGCTGATTGGGGCTCCCAAGTGAATCCCCCTAATATCGTCATGACATAACGTCTCCATTCCCTCCACCAGGGAACGAGAGTTACGTACGTTATTGCAGCCCATCCATGCAATTTAATGGACAAGCATTTTTTTTTTTTTGAAGGAATGTACAATATCAATAGTATGAAACCTCCTACATCAGATTACATTAACTTCATTTAATATATCTATAAACTGACAATAATATTTTCTCTCATGCATACACAATAAAACAGTTTATCCTATTTTAACCTGAATCAAAGGTATCTTGAAAGTTTTACCAAGAAGAAGAATGTGATATATTCTATAATAGTGCACATTAGTGATGTGAATGTGTCTTTCTTACCAAAATTGTCTGTAAGATTGTCATTTATATTTTTGGTCCCACTTTATATTAGGTGGCCTTAACTACTATGTACTTACATTTGAATTAATCATTTGGTACAATGCACTTATTGTGTACATACATGTTTTTACAAAGTACTTATATTTTTAAAAATACCTATATGTAATTACATTGTAATTATAAATGTAATTACAGAAATTAATTACAGCTCTGTACCCCACCTCAATAGCAGCAGAAGTGTTTTGCAGTACAATAAGTACATTGTACTTATTTTTTGATGCAAGTACATAGTAGTTAAGGCCACCTAATATAAAGTGTGACCAAATATTTATCTTACATTGGAAAGATTTCCATGACCTCTCATAACATCTCGGCAAACAGTCTCACAATTAATTTCCATTCAGGTGAAGGTGGACAAATGGGCAGAGCTGTAGGATCTGCACTGATGTTGTTGCTGAATCCATGACTGTGTGTGTGTGTGTGTGTGTGTGTGTGTGTGTGTGTGTGTGTGTGTGTGTGTGTGTGTGTGTGTGTGTGTAAACATTTAAACACATATAAACATTTTTCTCAGTTTACCTAAATGGTTGCCTCTCATAAAATATTTATATTTAATATGTTTAGGACACACTTTATATTAGGTGGCCTTAATTACTATGTACTTACATGAAAATATATAAGTACAATGGACTTATTGTGTTCATATTGTATTGGAAAACATTTCTGTTGCTATTGAGGTGGGATATGGGTAATATTAGGGACAGGTTAAGTGGTCTGGGTAGGTTTAAGAGTGGGTTATGGTGTAAGGGATGGATCAACAGTGTAATTATAAATGTAATTACAGAAATTAATTACATATGTAATTACATAAAGGTATTATTAACAATATAAGTACAATGTAAGAACATGTATGTACACAATAAATGCTTTGTATCAAATTATGAATTTAAATGTAAGTACATGGTAGTTAAGGCCACCTAATATAAAGTGGGACCAAATATTTATATAATAATAATTATATATTACATATAATTTGGTAGTAAAACAAAGTGTTGCAGATTTTATTGGTGCAAAGATGAGTAGTGCGGATATTTATTTTGTACAACATTTTTGTACAACTACTTTTTATCACTTAATTAAAAGCACCACACATTAAATTGTGTCATAGGGACTACTGAAAAAAAATAAAAAAAATAACAAAAATAACAAAAAAAACATGTAATTCAAATAAAAACAAAGCTATGTAAACACTTGCATTTATTGTGTTCCATCAGGTAATGACAAGTTCTGCACACACTTGTGGTCTTCATCCTCACGTAAACATTACGTCATAAGAAGTCAAGTGGTCAAGTGCAAAGACCGCAAGTGTGGGTATTTGGACAGGGCAACACTCACCCTGTTCACCACATCCTTGTCTGGTCACTTATTTTACTGTTGTGTATAGACCTACCTGACTACCTACCTGGATTTTGGATACTTACTTTCTTTAGTCTTCATCATCTCTCTTGCTTCTCAGTTTCCACATTCTCTGTACACACTGTACCTGAAATAACATTCTATCATCAGGACTTCTATCATCAGCTAAGTGATGACTGTGGTTACAATCTGACTGTTTTACTCATCTGTATATACTCCCGTGTCACTGCACACTAATGAAGTGCCAGTGTCTGTATTCTGTTGTCTCCTCTTCTGTTTGTGACACACACACACACATGTATACGTTTTTTTTATGGGGACTTTCCATAGGCGGAATGGAATTTCATTCAGTTTTCTATCCCTTAACTCTATCCCTTACTCTAGCACTGTGTCTATACTGGATGTGAGAAGCACAGCATGAAATGACAGAAGGCAGTATAATCAGTGACGCTGTCTACAATGGATGCAGCGTGATGAGACACAACAAATCCCCAACAGTAAACTGGTGCCTTGTTCTATTCATGACGTACTGACACAAAGTACAAATGATTTGCAATGGTCGCTTTATCGCGTCCAGTGTAGACAGCTTAAAGCTGTTGCAGTGCGATGTGATGCGAGCAACAATGGTTGCATTCCGTGTAGAAACTGTGTAAACCCACGTCATCAAGCTCTGTTGAAGAGCATCTAAATTTGAAAGATATTTTGTAGGCAGTCTGTGTTATGTATCCTTTATTCAGCCTGTTTTTGAGGGAAGCATCAGGTGTATCCTTCACATCCTTCAATCATTCACAATTATCATATATCACAGTTATCATAACTGTGATATATGATAATTGTGAATGATTGAAAGATGTGAAGGATACATCCAATGCTTCCCTCAAAACAGAGAACAAGAACTGTACAGGGGCTTTAACGGGTTCTTTGTATGGCCCCTGTGCCATACTTTGTACCACTGTAAAGACTGGTGTGGGAAGGATCCTTCTGTTTGAGAAGCACACTAGTTCAGGCATACCCAATCCTGTTCCTGGAGATCTTCCATCCTGAATATTTACAAGCTTGCAGTGATGGTCTGTTTTGTTCAGTACTGACGTGTACATTAAAAAAGAGGCACAGAAGAGGTATGCAATATAAATGAAACATGTAAAAGCTTAATGTAAAAAAAAATATATATATATATACAGTGGGGCAAAAAAGTATTTAGTCAGCCACCAATTGTGCAAGTTCTCCCACTTAAAAAGATGAAAGAGGCCTGTAATTTTCATCATAGGTATACCTCAACTATGAGAAACAAAATGATAAAAAAAAAATAAAAAAATCCAGAAAATCACATTGTAGGATTTTTAAAGAATTAATTGGTAAATTCCTCGGTAAAATAAGTATTTGGTCACCTACAAACAAGCAAGATTTCTGGCTCTCACAGACTTGTAACTTCTTCTTTAAGAGGCTCCTCTGTCCTCCACTCATTACCTGTATTAATGGCATCTGTTTGAACTCAGTTCTGAAAAGTTCTGTTTGAACGTTTATCAGTATAAAAGACACCTGTCTACAACCTCAAACAGTCCAACTCCAAACTCCACCATGGCCAAGACCAAAGAGCTGTCAAAGGACACCAGAAACAAAATTGTAGACCTGCACCAAGCTGGGAAGACCGAATCTGCAATAGGTAAGCAGCTTGGTGTGAAGAAATCAACTGTGGGAGCAATTATTAGAAAATGGAAGACATACAAGACCACTGATAATCTCCCTCGATCTGGGGCTCCACACAAGATCTCACACCGTGGGGTCAAAATGATCACAAGAACTTTGAGCAAAAATCCCAGAACCACACGGGGGGACCTAGTGAATGACCTGCAGAGAGCTGGGACCAAAGTAACAAAGGCTACCATCAGTAACACACTGCGCCGCCAGGGACTCAAATCCTGCAGTGCCAGACGTGTCCCCCTACTTAAGCCAGTACATGTCCGGGACTGTCTGAAGTTTGCTAGAGAGCATTTGGATGATCATATGGTCAGATGAAACCAAAATAGAACTTTTTGGTAAAAACTCAACTTGTCGTGTTTGGGGGAGACAGAATGCTGAGCTGCATCCAAAGAACAAAATACCTACTGTGAAGCATGGGGGTGGAAACATCATGCTTTGGGGCTGTTTTTCTGCAAAGGGACCAGGACGACTGATCCATGTAAACGAAAGAATGAATGTGGCCATGTATTGTGAGATTTTGAGTGAAAACCTCCTTCCATCAGCAAGGGCATTGAAGATGAAACGTGGCTGGGTCTTTCAGCACGACAATAATCCCAAACACACCACCTGGGCAATGAAGGAGTGGCTTCGTAAGAAGCATTTCAAGGTCCTGGAGTGGCCTAGTCAGTCTCCAGATCTCAACCCCATCGAAAATCCTTGGAGTCCGTGTTGCCCAGCAACAGCCCCAAAACATTACTGCTCTAGAGGAGATCTGCATGGAGGAATGGGCCAAAATACCAGCAACAGTGTGTAAAAACCTTGTGAAGACTTACAGAAAACGTTTGACCTCTGTCATTGCCAACAAAGGGTATATAACAAAGTATTGAGATGAAATTTTGTTATTTACCAAATTCTTATTTTCCACCATAATTTGCAAATAAATTATTTAAAAATCCTACAATGTGATTTTCTGGATTTTTTTTCCTCATTTTGTCTCTCATAGTTGAGGTATACCTATGATGAAAATTACAGGCCTCTCTCATCTTTTTAAGTGGGAGAACTTGCACAATTGGTGGCTGACTAAATACTTTTTTGCCCCACTGTATATATATATATATATATATATATATATATATATATATATATATATATATATATATATATATTAGGGGCACCTAATTTCTAGTGATTATCGCCGATTTGATTGCTCATATACTATTTAAACTAAACTGAGCTAGACAATGACATCTCTGAATTCAATAATGAAATGCCTTTGACTGAAAATTGAATGTTTAATCTTATTATATATTACTGACACTCTGTCCTCCAATTTGATACTGTTAAGTGCTTTGACACAATCTGTATTGGTAAAAGCGCTATATAAATAAAGGTGACATATGACATATGACATATGACATATATATATATATATATATATATATATATATATACATATATATACAGTATATTAATATATTGTGATTTCCTGTGTTTTTTCCTGCCATCTCTTCTTGCCATCACTATGCTTATTAGAGGATCTGTATGACTGTAGTCTCCATGCAGTTTCTTTAAATCTTAGATATGAGGGACTTTTACAGTGAAAATACTGTAGCAGATCCAGTATTTGGTGTAATTAGCAGTGGTAAACGTAGGCTTAAATAGCTTTTTAAATTACATGAAATGTGCTGATCCTTTGATAAGCAATCATAGCAGCTCTCTGGTTAGTATGTGTGAACAATGACTAATCTACCACCAACCTCTGAGGTCACAGAGAACTATTCACCTGTTCAACAATGCACATTGATTACATATTACCCAAGAACCCCTATGAGCTCCAAACAACTGAAATAGTATTGTGCCATTATGAAACAGTATTTAAAACTCTGGGACAACTGACTCCTGCTGTGGAAAAGAGAAAGCAGTGATTGATGGGAGAATTAAAGTATGCTGTAAAAATAAAATGTTTTGTCATATTTAAAAAAAAAAAGTGCTTCATACAGTGGTATTAAAATTATTAAAACAAATTAAATCCAGGTCTTAAATATTGTTTAATGTGAATGAATTGACCTGAGAACATTAAGTTAGCCATGATTTGTAATTAATAAATGTAAGAGTTATTAAAGTAACTTGATAAAAAAAAAAGAAAAGAAAAAAACCTTCCCCATAATGACTGCCATTTAGAAATCAAATGGCACTTGGTTAAACATATGATTTACTTACTAACTTTACTTATAATATAATACAATATAAAGTAACTTAGGTGTATTACATTATATTATATTATCTATCTATCTATCTATCTATCTATCTATCTATCTATCTATCTATCTATCTATCTATCTATCTATATCTATCTATCTATCTATCTATCTATCTATCTATCTATCTATCTATCTATCTATCTATCTATCTATCTATCTATCTATCTATCTATCTATCTATCTATCTATCTATCTATCTATCTATCTATCCCTTTCTTGTTCTCTGTTTTGTGTGTGTCTATGTGAACAATCTACTAAGAAGGCTTTGACAATACCCAAAGTCTTGTGTGGAATGAGAATGAGAGAGATGGTACCTTCTAACATAGAGACAGAGCAGATGGAGAGATACCTTCTGAGAAAGAGAGAGAGAGAGAGGAAAAAAATGTGTAGAGATTAGGGCCCGTATTCATGAAAAATCTTAGCGCTAAGAATTGCTCCAAGTAACAAAATTCTAAGAAAATTCTTAGAAATGGGTGTTTCCCCTTAAAATTGAAGAAAATATCCTAGTAAAGAAAAAAGTAATTCAGAAAGCATCGTAACCCTTAAAAGAGGTCTTAAGTATGGACAAGGACTTTTAAGAGGCTTAAGAGTTTCTTTAGAAGTGGAGAAAATGGATGAAACATGAAGAGGGAGAAGAAATGTGTTGCACACAATGCATGCCAGTGAGTTAAGACGCTACACATTAGATTGTGTTGGGATCATTGTTTGTGACAATAAGTATGACAGCATGGCAAATAAAAAAATAAAGAATATATATATATATATATATATATATATATATATATATATATATATATGTAATGTGTGTGTGTGTGTGTGTGTGTGTGTGTGTGTGTGTGTGTGTGTGTGTGTGAGAGAGAGAGAGTACGTTAAAACAGGAAAAATTACGCCTGTAATTTCAAAGTGAAGGCTTAAAATAAACCCTACTCTTAAAAGCGCTCTTTTATTTCCTTCTTGGACAACCAACCAATCACAGCCTTCAAAAGACTGTGTCATAGCTAGCAATGGGGTCAGCCTCACTAAGATAAAAGTTGTTGCCTTTTTCTCGCTCAGAGTTGCTCTCAGATTGGTCCTGAATCACTTTTAAGCTAAAACTCCAAGTTAGAAATGTTTAAGCAAAATTAGTAGCTCTCTATGAGGATTCTTAGAATCATTAAGCATACGGGCCCAGGTGTTCTGCCAAAGGAAGCAGCATTTTTGTTACTATTCAGCCTGAAAGCATTTAATAGGTGCTCATTCTGGAAATAAACTCCTTAGATGTACTTTAGGACTCTATTTTGTTCAGACCATAGCAGAAAACAGCAGAAGAAAGATAAATATTTCAACATGTTGCCATGCTATGCTAAAACCAAACCTTAGACCATGCTCTCTGTACATGCTCCATGTGCTCTCTGTCTTTAAACTACATCATTGGCATTGATGCGCTGCTCAGAAGAGCTCCACGAGGAAATGTTTTTTTTTTTTTTTTTGTTTGTTTTTTTTTTTAATTAGCAGTATTATCTTTCATATAAGCTTATATAAGTGATGAAGTTTAACACCACTGAATTTTATGCAAATTACAGAGACATCTCAAGGACTGTCATGTGATATATCATTCATAAATGCAACGTGAAATGAGAGATCTTACATTTATTTCATTCTTAAACTTCATGACACCAAGCTAAGGCCAATATTCTCAAAACACCTATGAAAACTCAAAACAAAAAGTAATGAGGACCCTGGAGAAAGAGCAAGAAGAGGGAGATGAAGAAGACGAGACGAGGTGGAGTGGGTAGAGGAAGAGGAGAGAAACAATGAGAAAGAGGCGAAAGGTGGAGGAGGTAGAAAGAGATGATGGGAAAGAAATAACGGATGGTGTAGGAAGAGGGAGCGGAGGAGCATGAGCAGTAGGCATTGAAAGAGTTCAGGAAAGAGCAAAAAGTGTAAAAGTGGTGTGAGCAGAGAGAACGAGGACAGCAGGTTGGAACAGAAGAGTGGACAGGACGCAAATGAGATGAGAACCACTCAAATTAACCATGTTATGAGTCACAGTCTCTGGCTGGGCAGAGAGATCAGTTGAATGTGAGCAGATCCACAGTGACTTCAGTGTAGAGAGGGGATGGCATGAGTGGTTTTAAAATCATCCCATGTGATGACTATGATGGTGCTTTTTTATATGTTGTTCATTTATTCTCATCCTGGAGATGGAAAATGACCCCTATGGCAAAATAACTCTTCTCCAGGCAATCCTGCAAAGATAGTGAGGCACATGATTATGATGGTGCTTTTTTATATGTTGTTCATTTATTCTCATCCTGGAGATGGAAAATCGTGGCCTAATGGTTAGAGAGTCGGACTCATAATCTAAAGGTTGCGAGTTTGAGTCTCGGGCCGGCAGAGATTGTAGGTGGGGGGAGTGACTGTCCAGCGCTCTCTCCAGCTCACTACCACGACTGAGGTGCCCTTGAGCAAGGCACCGAACCCCCAACTGCTCCCCGGGCGCAGCAGCATAAATGGCTGCCCACTGCTCCGGGTGTGTGTGCACGTTGGATGGGTTAAATGCAGAGCACAAATTCCAAGTATGGGTCACCATACTTGGCTGTATGTCACTTCACTTTTTATGCATATCATCTGTACTTTGCTCAGGCCATGTCCACACATACTTGGGTATTTTTTTTTTTTTTGGTAACACTTTATTTCGATGGTCCACTTTAGACATTCTACTAACAGTAAGTAACTTTGCAACTACATGTCAACTAGCAGTCATTAGAGTATTAGTAGACTGTCTGCTTAATATCTTCTAACATTTTATTTTTATGGGTCCACAACATACAACATACTGACTATCAGAAACTTTGCAAATACATGTCAACTTATTCCACTAATCCTAAACCTACCCTACTGAGAGTTAGTAGACATGTAGTTACAAATGAATGAGAATTAGTTGACATGTAGTTGACATGTAGTTACAAAGTTACTTATAGTTAGTAGAATGTCTAAAGTGGACTATCGAAATAAAGTGTAACCTTTTTTTTTTTATAAACGGGAGTTTTTCCTTCTTCCGTTTAAAAAAAAAAAAATCTCCATCCACATGAAAACGCAAACGCATGCTATGAAGCACTGTCAAGAGCATGCCAAAACAACAGGTGGCGAAATAATCTCAACCGTAAAGCCATGTTGGCCAATCAGAAGCCTGAAAAAGTTTCCAGCAGGCAGAGATAACAGCGCATGCTCCGACATCACAAGCCAAAATCGTCTCAGGTTACGTATGTAACCATGGTTTCTCGAGGGAACGAAACGCTGCATCGGTATAAAAGCATGTGCAGTGAAACCAGCGTCAGCTTCTAGGAATGAAGCAAGCGCTGGCAGGGATGCCGGAAGTATGACCTCGAGACACAGTATCTCGTTCCCTCGAGTAACCATGGTTACATAAGTAACCTGAGACGTTCCTCTCCAGGAACTCAAGCTGCCTCAGAGAACGCTATGGGAACGAGATACCCACGCCGCCAGACATTCAAAATCCCTGCCTAGTGTGGATGAAGCACAGTTAGGGCGAGAGAAAAAAGGGCCATGAGTGGCTAAAGTGGGCGGGGCCTGCGTCCCAAAGGCCAACTTCTGAGAAGTGAGTCTTGGTACCCAAGAGAGGGGAGAGCAGAGGACTCGAGGCTGTTGAAAGCATCCTCATCCACCACAGGCATAAGCTCTCTGGCCTCGTACTCCAGCGAGTGGAGGCCTCTAAAACTCTGTAGCAAGAGTAGACTTGACAACACTCACCAAAACAGTTAAGCTCTCGGAGCGGAGACCTCTGCATACCGACTCTATAAATCGAGAGGAGGTCTACTACGCTCCACACATTGGACATCCTGTAAGGAGACTCACCTAGAGCCTACCACTCACATAGCTGTCCTAGCGAAGCTCTGCTCTTGAGGAAACATGTAACTAGGGGGTATCTACCCACTGACTGGCCACCACGAGAGCCTGCTCAGGGCCCACAGTGTGGGAGAGACCTCGCTGAAAGTGGTGACGGAACGCCAAACTGCTTCCACAGTGCGCAGGACCCATGGAGACATATTTGACAGTAGTTTCCACACTGCCAAATAGTCTACTAAGAGAACCAGTCTCTCGAGACTGGCCTCTGGTGTAATCAGAGCGGCTAGTTCGGTGCCCTGGAATGGCGCACCAGCAGGAGACGGCCGAACCAGCTGCTCTAAAGATCCCCAAAGGGGCGGCGAGCCTCTCAGTTCCACTACGTTTCCGGGCGGGAAGAAACTGAGAGAAGCGCTCACGGGAGACCACTGCACCCTGGAACACTGGCAGGGTTGGCAGACCGATCTCCGGAGGGCACTGACGAGAGACGGGCATCGTGTAATGCGATGTACACTGCTCTTCCCCAGAGGGTCCTGCCCTCATCTAATGAACTGAGAATGACCGTAATGCATGCGTAACTCCGTAGCTGTGAAGGAATGCTGCTATAATGATATTCTTGTTCATAATATGCTTGTGCAAACAATGCTTGCGCAACTGCTTAGTTTTAGCAACACACTTAGACACTGTGGAGCTTATCTTAAGTGACTGTGTAGGGAAAAACAACACTAAATAAGACTCATAACACAGATTGACAGACACCCATAGAGTAGTGGTTGCTGAATGACAAAAAGAATCCCGCACGCACTTTTATACCAGCTGTGGATGAATGGCCAAACATACTTTGGTTAAAACATACTTCTATAACATACTTTGGTTAAAATTTCTCAACGGTAGTGTAAAAAACATCGTCTTTACCCTGTCAAAATCAGCTGTTTTTAGCAAACCATTCTTGTCCATGTTGCTTTAAATGCTAATGGTCTCTGCTGACCCCACCCCTCTCTTCCATGGGGTGATGAGCAGTACTGTTTACTTTAGCTGAAAAACTGGCTAACTAGCATGTTATTAGGAAAGGCGATTTGCAAAGATTCATAAAAAATAAATAAAAAAACTTATACTCACTTCTTCTGTAGATGAAGCTGGATCACGAATGATTCGCGATAATATAGTAATATAGAAAAAAAGTAATCTGATTACATAACTTGTGCTAATACGTCAGCCCCAACACTAATTATAACTGCAGTACTTCATCAGCAGAGAAGAAAATGTGTGAAAACTGAAGGACTGTCAAACATTAGGGAGGGTTGTTTCCAGACAACAGAACTATTGCAGGAAAATGACAGCAAACATCAATATTGTTTGGTTTCCCCAAAAACCAACTTCATAAAGCCAATATCCATGAAAGACTGGCAAAATAGTTCATTTACAGTACACGGTCTGTAAAAGTCATATGGGTGGTGAATAAAAATGGGGGAAAATAATAATAAAATCTCCAGATTGGTGACGAAATGCCATCATGGCTAATTAAACAGAAGAGTCGACTGTGATGTATATTTCAGTGCCAATTAGTATCACGTCTCTAAAGACACAAGTGATTAGATTCCTAAAATGTCCCTGATGGAAACTGTTAAATTGCTAAAGAGCTGTTCAAGGGCTTTTCTTGGTATTTTCCGCGGCAGAAACAACAGACACACATACTATTCTTCTGAACGACAGAGCAGGTTTCAGAGCTTCACAACCAGATGCTTGAAATCCCCTATGGGACGAGGAGTTTCTTACATGACAGCTAAGATTAAACTAATAAGGATTTGCCTTTTTCTAAAGGTCTTTGAAAACACTCTAGAGTATTGCATGGATTGTGTTGACTGAGATAAACCATCGCGATATTTAATTTTAGTAAAATTAAAATTCTGTCATCATTTACAAATTTTCCAATGCCATATGCCACAAAGCCTATTATATCAACACGATTAACACTTGAAACCTTATCTTCACTTAACACTGAAAAACATGTTGTACACAATCCTCTAAATGCTTCTGTCATCTCAATGATGAGCAAGTAAGAGGCATTTTAGTATGATTGTAAAAACGATGAAAATGTCTTTACTGGCATAAATGTAAGAATACATGGTCACACTTAAGTTTAGGGACCAATTCTCACTATTAACTACACCGTTTGCCTCAGAAAACTCCTAATTTGCCGCTTATTAATAGTTAGTTAAGTGTGGGTATGGGGTGGATTAAGGACTCTAAAATATGTTCATGCAGAATAAGGCATTTGATATGTGCTTTATATATACTAATAAACAGCCAATATGCTTGTTAGTAATAATTAAAAATGAACACTTACTGGACTAAAGCAATTTTAGCTTTACTTGATCCATACATTAGAGAAATCATGTTAAAATGCATCAAATATGATCCATTTTTGAGACACAATTGCTGTACCTGCTATACTATCATACAGATTTCATTGACTTACATTACAAACTGTCAGAATTTCATCAGTTTGGGCCTCTGAATTTCCCTCCTCGAGTATGGGTTCCATATTCTCACTATATCAGACTATATGAGCCATAAAAGCCTGATGTATCAAATATGATACACTCTCAGAAATAAAAGGTACAAAAGCTGTCACTGGGGCGGTACCTTTTCAAAAGGTATACTTTTGTACCTATTAGGTTCAAATATGTGCACTTTATGTACTAATATGTACCCTTAAGGTACCAAAATGGACCCTTTAGGTACAAACATGTACCTTTTGAAAAGGTACCACCCCAGTGACAGCTTTTGTACCTTTTTTTCTGAGAGTGTACTCAACAAAAATTTATTTTGTCTAAAAGTAAAATAAATAATAAATAAATGAAATAAAAACTGTTCCCCAAAATAATCAATCAATCAATCAATCAATCAATCAATCAAGACTATCAATCAAGACTATCAATCAGACTATAAATTAAAAGGGGTTGAGGAAATTTTTCCAAGAATGTCTGAGCTGCTGTTTTCCACATAATACAAGTTGACATTGGATTTTAATGTCTAGCTAATAGCAAATATTCAAACATAAGAAAGAATACAAATAAGTCTCTGCAATTTTTATGTCAACGATACTGAAAGGCACTGGTTAAAATCACTGTATATTTTCCATTGAAAACAGTGTTTCTTACCTCAAAATCTCTTTAGTATCCCATGAAAGAAATTCATATGGGTTTAAAACTCGAAGGCAGGTAAACACATTCAAACATGCCTTCTGAACTCTTCATGCTCTTAAATATTGAGGACATGATAACTGCAAATCCTTTTTACAGGTATGGTAAGCTAATTTTGTTTGAACGACTTGAACTTTTAGTCTTCGTCAAGATAGATGTTGCACTAACTCTCTCCTGAATCACTCAAGAGCACATATACAATAAACTCACATTTTTTTTTTGCATTTAGAACATGTTAAATCCTTTTAATGACTTGGTTAAGCTCACTGCATAGCTGCAGTTAAGCCAAAGTCCATGGCAACCGTATCTCAGAGAGTCTGGAGAAGACAGAATAGCCTTTTGTGCTGGGAGCTCAAAC
The DNA here is from genome assembly GCA_036784905.1 of Acrossocheilus fasciatus. Lineage (NCBI taxonomy): Eukaryota > Metazoa > Chordata > Actinopteri > Cypriniformes > Cyprinidae > Acrossocheilus > Acrossocheilus fasciatus. The sequence goes on from CM071956.1 coordinate 29,176,746, forward strand.
AGACTGTATTGCACCGGCTCTTTATTCTTTTTCTCAGTTGTAAATGAATGGGAGGAAAATCAAATAGTGCGACTAATAAGCTGAATTCAGAACAGGTGCAGGGGGAATGTAGCCTGCAATCACTCAGAGGCTTAGTTAAACAACGCAGAGAGCATGTGTTTGTGCCTGTCTTCAATTTGCATATGGTACACATGCCACTAAAGAGTCCATTTTGCATTACGGTGTAAAATGTATCTGCCAATACTCTGGACGTGCAGAGGGGTTGTCAGGGGGACATGGTGGTGCAATTGCTCTGTGGATAGTAGAATGAATAGCTGATTAAAAACTAGATTGGAGTGCACTACAAAATGAATTAATGTATGTACAATGAATTTTGTCATAGCTGGAAGATATTACATCATGTTGCAATAACAGTACAATGGTTTAAAATTGATCAATAGTAAGGAAATCACACTAGCACAGCTCAGTTTCCAAATACTGCTGAGAGGAAGACACTAAAAAATATGCCACAAAACCTTTGAGCTGCCCTCTCACTACCAACCATGCCACTAGATGTCTTCTGAAGCCATGTTCACTTTACCAGACAGCAACAAAACGACATGAACCCATCGTGAAAAGCACTATACAAATAACTTGATTTGAATTGAATATTCAATGGATAATTCTCAATTTCTGGTGTTCTGAGCGACTGTTGGCGACTGGATGTGTGTGTCTCCAGTGGCTCAACAAAGGTGTGCAAATATTGAAGGACTTTTGGTAGCAACAATAGGAGTGAAGACCACCTTAGTTCATAATCTCAAGTGCAGACCAGAAAGACAGATAATTAATGGTGATATTTCACAGTTGTATATGATGTGTCTGTAAACACAGTATGGATATAATAAAATGATACATGGACAAGAAACTGTCTGAGTCTCAATGAGTTTGATTCATACATTGATATGTTTTGTTGATATTGAAATGAGCAGTTAAGCACTAATACAGTCACCGGTGCTGTAAGTTTTTTTTTTTTTTTGGCCTGTACTAAAGCACAAAAATACCATAATATGTTTGCAGATATTTAGGAAACATGTTAAGTTCACATACTTGTTTCTCTAAAAAACATTTCTACAACCAGTTATTCTACTGTGAAATGTGTGTTGTGTGTCAGAATGTCTGTTTTTGTTTTGGTCTGTGTGACTCCACCCACTGCCAGTTTACCCAATTGTATTTTGACATCCCGAGTTGCCAGTTGGCAGAAAATTTCATCCATGTAAGCCAGCAAATGAACTGGATCAGAGATTTCAGATTCTACCTGACCTAAAAGCTCTATGACAGTTAAAGTCTCATCTCCCTCCATTGTCAATTGTGCTCGTTCCTGTTGCGCAGGGGTGTCCAAACCTTTTCTTAGAGGTCCACTGTCCTGCGGAGTTTAGCTCCAACTCTAATTAAACATACCTAAATCAGCTAATCAAGGTCTTCAGACTCACTAAGAGACTTCTAAGAAAGTGTGTTGGAGCTGGTTGGAGCTAAAACCTGCAGGACGTTGTCCCTCCACAAACATGATTGGACACCCCTGCTGTTGTGTGTCATCAATCTGGCAACCCGCGAGAGTGTTGAGGGGTGGGAGGGCAGGAGAAACAACTCTCTCCAATATTTTGAATTTGGACTGCAGTACCCATTTCAACCACTTCTTCTTCTAGCTATTTAGTCATGTTTGACTCTTGGTTTGCATCCTCCATGTCCTTCTGGATGGTATCCAACCAGCGTGTCCTTGGGAAGCCTCTTCTGCGTGTTCCACTGACTAGTCCCAGCATGATAGATGTTTCTAATGATGAATGTCCAAAGAATGTTAACCGTTGCATGGTAATTTTGGCTTCAAGCGGCATATCTGGCTTGATTCGATTTAGGAATTCCGCAATAGTTTTCATCACAGCCTTCTCCAACACCAAAGTTCGAACGCATCAATTCGTCTTTTGTCAGCGATTCTCATTGTCCAGCTTTCACATCCATAAGTAACGGTGAGGAACATGATGGCCTGGAGGATTCTGCATTTCATGGAGAGGCTAATATCTTTGTTTTTCCAGATCTTGGTCATGTTCACCATTGCGCCAAAACCCAGTGCAATCCTCCCCTTGATTTCAATCATTGATCCAAGGAAGATTTCAATTTCCCCACCATCGATCGCGATGTGGACTTGCCTGTTGTTCGCTGTTTTCATTATCTTTGTTTTTTTGACATTCAAATACAAGCCCATACGTTCGCTTTCCTCCTTCACTCTGTGGATCAGATCTTTCAGATCCTGGATGCTTTCCACGAGCAGGGTGGCGTCATCTGCATATCTCAGATTGTTGATGTTTTGGCCACCAATTTGAACTCTGATGATTGACTTGTCCAGGTCGGGCTTTCTCATGATGGTTTCCACGTACAAGTTGAACAGAAGAGGTGATAAGATGCAGCCCTGTCATAGCCTACACCTTTGCCAGTTTTGAACCATTCTGTATTACCATATGTTGTATAGACAGTTGCCTCCTGGTCGATATATAGCGATCATACCAGCATAATCAAATGCAGTGGGATGCCAAGTTCTTCCAGTGCAGTCCCCAGCTTTTTGTGTTCAACACAGTCAAACAATTTCAACCACTAGCTGTCATATTATATACTGCACCTTTAAAACAGTTTCCTCTGCATAATGTTTAATAGTGAAAAGAAAACTGGTAATTTGTTAAATTCAAATTATGTTTGTTTACTTATCTATTTATTTATTACTATGACAATTTTGATAAAATCAAGTTTAAATTGTATTTCGGTAAATTGTTCTTCTGGCTAAGGATTAACTGCAATAGCACTGCTGTAGCTTATATAACAACACTCTCTAACAGCAGAATGCTACTTCTTAAGCAACAAGAAAACTATTCAAATTAAAATGATAACTTAGTATTTCTATAAATATATGTCATCTGTGATCACATTTTCTAAGAAGTGTTTAGATTTGCAGTCTACCAATAAAATTAGAGCAACAGCGATAGAACCGCCCACAAGCATCTTGAAGTATGGAGACAAGCAACCTGCAACGACAAAATTGCTGGATGTGTGAACAAAGCTTAAGACAGAATCATAACCAAAGTGGAATCTCAAAAATTACTAATATGACATGCTGTACATAGGGATCAATTCTGCATGACACACAACCCTGCTGAAAACGGTGGTCTCCAATGCAGGCAAAGGCATCACCAGCAAGACCATGCTGTTAGACCAGCATGACAGCATGGTCTTGCTGGTCCACCAGCACCAAACCAGCATATACCAGCATAGACCAGCACCAAACCAGCATATACCAGCATAGACCAGCATAAACCAGCATGGGAATTATGCTGGTCTATGCTGGTTTTTCCAGGAGGGATGGAGAGTGTCAAATGTTCACTCACCACTCAAAACGGGGAGTTTTTGTCAGGTGTGGAGTTCTGCAAGCTTGTGAATCCTCTCATTATAACAACGTGTAGATAAGATGTAAATAAGAGATTCAATGTGCAGAGAGCTTATTAACGGAACGTCGTGAGATCGCGATGAACTGAAGTGAGTGACAGCTTTTAGTGATTATAGACGGAGCGCTCTTTGTGTGCATTCTAAGCTGTTTTGACTGTCTCAGAACAGATATATTCACCTCGGTAAAGAAATTATTGTGTTTCAAGTCATACTTTTATGTGTCTTGATGTTTCAAAATGACTCTCTTGTGCATTTTCCCTAAGCGTGCCTGCACGAACTATACACTAAAAATGCGTATAAATGGACAAATGCAATGACTGGAGATTTTCGCTTAATAGATTACATTTTCGATTTGTTTCTCAGCAAACCCTATCGTATGCCTTGGAACACTTGGAACGAGTTGAATGGGATAATTTTTATGAGAGAGAGCTAGCGAGCAAAATAAGGGTTAGGCGTAAAAGAGCATATAGTTATTGTGTTAGGGCCCAATACCTGAAATTTGCTTAGGGCCCCCAAATCACTAAGTCCGTCCCTGGCCATGTGAATGTGTTTTTGTTCTGCAGTGGTGGTCAGTAGTAATGAAGTAGCTTTACTTCGTTACTGTACTTAAGTACATTTTTCAAATATCTGTACTGGAGTAGTTTTATTTCGAGTAACTTTTACTTTTACTTCACTACATTCCAAAGCATAAGATCGTACTTTTTACTTCACTACATTTCATAAAACATATTGTTACTCCTTATAATACATCACGTGCTCCAAGACTCAGAAGCTGTGTCTGATTCATGAACAAACTGATTCTTTTAAATTAACCGGTTAAATCGGTTCGCAAATCGCTACAAACGATCACAAATTGGAATGATCCGATTGCAGCTGTTCTCGAGTCAACAACTCACTGATTCAAATGATCCGTTTAGAGCGAGTCTCCACTGAACTGAACTCACAAGTAAGAACCAGGAGATCTTGTGAGCGCTCACGTGCGTCTGATGCTGAGAAGAATAAGTTACTAATGTCGAATTTTAGGATTAATTATTGTAACTGAAAATCATATTTAGGTCAAAACTGTCAGTTGTTTGTGAACTAAATCTGCTGTAAAGGGTGATCTATTTAAGCCCACTGAAATGCTTGAATGAAGACAGATCAACAGTGTCGATCCGAACGAAACATTAAAATAACACAGATTAAATAAAATAACTCATGCACGTTCATATTCCCCGCTGCTGTAACGTTAGCAGTTTTATTAAAATGCTACGCATTTAGCCCTATGTGGCATCTGTTTTCATATTGTTTATCAACAGTATAAATTTTTATATTGTTCATTCATAACCATACAGAAAATAAGTAAATATTGTTAGCTGATGCTAACTGTCAGGAAAGTTCAGGAAATCTTTAGATATAAAGTCCAAATATTTGATTCAACCACCTAGATAGATTACATCTGAGGGTAAAAGAAAGGATGTGATGTTCAGAACATGTAACTACAGTGATTATCAAAGTGGGAAGTGATGCCCTCTGGGGGCATTTGGCCAGGGGTGTTTTTACACCACAGACAAAGTTTGAGAAGAAAAAAAAAACATCATGAAACTATAATTATAGTTTCTTTAAAATGTTTGCAAATCTGCAAAACAACGAGTTTTAAAACACTTTTTTTCTTACTGGTGAAAATTATTAGATGGTCAAATCTGTTTTCTCTCAGGTACATTACAAGCTTCACTGTGAAAATTACTACATCACTCTCGTCAACGTAGTCCATATCAACAACAAAATATATATCTTGACTCCATATAGTGGTTATTTTGGGAAAATCCCAGGTATTTTGAGCAGTACAATTATAAAAATATGTGCAAATATAAAATTAAATTAAGTAGTCTATATACAATTGCAAAATAAATCTATCAGTACTTTTTTACTTTAGTACTTAAAAAAATGAGTACTTTTGTACTTTCACTTGAGTAAAATTGAAAAAGCAGTACTTTTACTGGAGTAATATTTTATAATAGGTATCTGTACTTTTACTCTAGTACTTGATTTGTGTACTTCGTCCACCAACAGCCTGTTTTCCCCTACGGGGTAGTTTTTGTTTGTTTTATTTATTTTATTACTAAAAAAAGCCCATTCTCCTGCATCAGTGAGTCCTCGCTCCATCCCTTCACCCGCAACCCTGACACCTTGGGCTGAATTACGCTGGGTTGTGTTACAGCATCACTTGCCACTAATATGCATATATATTTCTGCCGAGGTGTCATATTAAAAACAGAAATTTTTAAAGAGTACTTGAAAATGAGTGTTACTACCATAAACCTAAAAATGAGCAGAATGCCAGTTATTATACTGAATGAGATTCTATTTTGCGTTCATTTTTGTTCTGTTTTAATGTATTCCCTCTCAAGCAGCATACTTTAGCTCGACAATAAGCCGGCAAGGTTTTATTTTTTGCAGAAAACTGAATGTCATTACAAAGCTGGTGAAATGCTAAAACTTTCTTTCCACAAAAATGTTTGAAATGTGAAAAAGTGATTTGGTGTGCCTTATAATCCAAACTCAAAGCACCTGGAAGGTTTTACTGTGAACTGAGTCAACAATCTGGAACAAGCTGTGACCTGGAAGCTTTGCTATAGATTATTGCTATGAAGCATGACTCCCTTATACTGCTAACAAAAACTGGTGCGCTAACAACACCCCTATTTCAGCTCTTTTTTCTTTTTTTTAATCCTGACATGCTTTTTACAGTCTGTTAATTATTTTTTTAAAATGCTTTTGGTGTTTTACAGTTCAAATCAGATTACATCCACCAACCTCCAAAGTGGCATATGCCTTGAGACATTGATGTGCAAATGTGTGCATGTGTCAACAGCATGATGAGCCAGTGCTGCAGGGGATTGTCAACATACTAGTCTCTGGGTTGCCAGATCTTACACGTCATCTCTGTTGTTGTTAATCACTTATAACAGCACTGTGCAAGGCTGGGCTTACCCATTTATCTTCATTACTGTAACTGTTAACATATCTTAACTGACAAAACGAAGTGAGGAAGCTATGTTGCATGCATGTGACTAAAGATAAAGCATGTATGAGGGGAAAAAAAACAAGGAATAGCAGTTGAGGAAGATATATTACTTCTGGTAACAGGATATGTTTTTATTGTGAGTGTTATCCTCATCATGATCTCTTTTCTGACAGCGCAACCTTAGTAACCTTTTAATACATGGTGTCCACTGCAGCGGACAGATTTTTAAAAGCTTTGTTTAACCATAGATGTGGTGTTACATCCACACCACCATGGGCAATAAGCTTTGACCCTTGACCTTAATTCTCTGTGACTGCCCTTAACTGTCTATGACTATGTTCAGCATGGAATACTAACACTACTAACCATATATATATATATATATATATATATATATATATATATATATATATATATATATATATATATATATATATATATATATATATACCGTATATATTTACACTGCACACTTTTTGTAAAAAGTGAAACTATATTTGAAAGGAAAGACACTATGCAGTTATAAAGTGCAGTAAAATGTTGCAGAACAAAAATAAGTGTCTACATGCTAAAATGTATATTAAGTCCTCGACCATTAGCCAAACATTGATACGAATCAGTGTTATTTTACTGTCTTATATATTTATTTATTTATTTATTTTATTAATTTAATTCAGGTTTATTTTTATTGTTAAAGCACATCACTCTAAACAAAATGAAAATTGTATGTGTAACATTGTCAAGTATTGTGTAGTATATAACCAGTGTTGTGCAGTTTCCTCTCCACAGAACTGAGCCAAAATGCACCCTGCCTGAGTGCAGTATCTTCACAAAGACATTTGGATTTCTTTAGAAAGTTTCTTTTTCCATCATGGTATTTTGACCCTGCTTCAGGTAAGTATTAAAAGGTGGCATTGAAGCCTGCACACCCACCATGTGAGGAGCTTAGATGGGGACAAATACTGAGCACTGAGGTTTTTTTTTTTTTCTTTTAGCCGCACAGACAGCAGGTCTTTGTTTAGGCTTTCACTCCTGGATTAACCAGGAGTGAAGTGTGTGTGCAAGAGAGGCCGTGTGTTGTACTTTAATGAGTGATGTGAGTGTTTTTGCTCATGATTTGCATGGAAGTGTCAAAATTCTCAGCGGGCATACAAATCATCTTTGAAATTTGACAGAGGCCAACATGGATGGATTGTGTGGCATTCATTATCAAAAACCATGAACAAATCTATACAAAGTAAAAAAAAAAAAAAAAGACAATACAACATGCTACATTGTGTCTGGTCGAATGAAACGCTTAGACTAGTCTTACAAGTCATTCATTCATTCAAGCCCATTCCTGCCACAAAATAAAAGCATTTAAAAGGGTACTTGAAACCTTATCTCACAATTCTGCCTTTTTCCTGAGAATTTGACTTTACAACTTGCAATTTTGAGTTTATATCTCACAATTGTGAGACGAGTCAAAATTGCAAGATATAAACTTGGAATTACGAGAAAAAAAAAATAAAAGTCAGAATTGCAAGTTTATTTCTTGCAAATATGACTTAATTTCTCTCAATTGTTAGTTTATTTCTTGCAATTCCGAGTTTATGACTCACAGTTGTGAGTTTATTTGTCACATTTCAGAGAAAAGAAGTCAGAATTAAAAAAGTCAGAATTGCGGGGGGGAATTTTTTTTTCCAAGTTTGACTTAATATCTTGTATTTCTGGCTTTATATTCTGCAGTTCTGATTTTCTAAAAAAAAAAAATAATAATTATACATCCAAATGTGTATTCTAAAGTTCTTTTTTTTTTTTTTTTTGTAATTTTTAATGCACTTTCATGAAAACAACAACTCAGAGACCAACAAATCTGAGCGTCATTCATAACTGACAAATTCCTATTATGAGATGCATGTTTTGTGTAGCTGGCACTATTGACCAGCATTGGCGGGCAGTATAATAGCCTTTATGCATGTGTTTTAGGTTCATTTTTGGAAGATGGAGAGACAAATCTGTACTTATTTCAGAAAGTATTGATGATAGTGATATGAGTACATCAGGACAAAAGCAATGAGGATGAGGGCAGTGATGAAGAATAGGTTGCTATAGAAGTCAGGCATTTGGGTACATTATTGTATGCCAGGTTGAAAGATGTGATCTATACAACAACCAGAGGTCAGAAAAGATGCCAATGTGTATTGGCATTACTATACTGACAGGCAGCAATGCTCCAGTGAAGACTGCACAAGTCAACATCTACTTATCTGTGTGGTACACTTAAAAAGAGTCTTGTTGACTTTCACTTGTGCTACGATAATTGGTTTGAAATTCCAAGATGAAACAATGTTAAAATTGTTTTAATGCTTTTGAAACACTAAGACGAATTTGTATCAAGTTTCAGACATGTTCACACGCGAGTTCCAAATCAAATATAGCAGCACATTAAAAAGATTTTTAATGTTTTTTTTGAAACAGTAAGACCTTTTCACTTATTTTCAGATAGTGAAAAAGCATTTGATTGTGTGTGAAGTTTCAGACAATTTGCCAAAAATGATTTACCCAAATGGGACAACATCAGTTATAAATGATGGGTTTAAAAAAAAGTCAAAGGTCACATGAAGAAAACAAATTTTGGAAAATAATTTTACTCCTAAATATAAGTAAAATATAAAGTCATTTATTTTTAAGCCGTAAATTCACAATTAGTCCTATAGACGGATATATTGTCACACATAATTTTAAGTCAGAATATGACTGATTACCTTTTGCCTAAATGTTAGTTGGTCAGGTTAGTTCTTAAGGTACTGTAAAGTCTTAGCATATAGGCTTTATGCAACAGGCCACAGGTTGCATATTTTTTGGGTCACCACTTGATGTCTGAAGTAAAATATTATGTTGTGGTGCCAAACCAGAGCCCAAATTATTGTCATAGTGAATTAGAGAGTGGAATTAGCCACAGCCAAAGACTGTGATTTCCCAAGCCATCTACTTCACGGTAAAATTTGTCTTTGGAGGAAGCCTTTGATTGGGTGTGGAAGTCTTGCTAATATCACCTGTCAGGATGCGATGCTTCTAGCACTTCATTCCACTTGAGAACATGTGTTGATATAGGTATAACAACCGAGCTGCACTGCATCCAAATGAACGGCTTTTATATGGCTTGTTTTTCAGCGCAGGTGACAAGGTCAGGTGATTGCAAAGCAGAGACTTTAAAGTACCCCTGATACCCAAGGTGGATCAATCACAGTAATTTAAGTGCGGAGAGGTGTGATAATGTTTGAAGAACCCATTATGAGTGAAAGATTAAAGAACATCCCTATTCACCGCAGCCTCCTGGCTTTGGCTAAACACTCTCTGGAGACAGACCACAGATATGGAACTATTACCTTATACACAGGAAATGGGGAGAATGGATGAGACGCGGGGAGAAGTTTAATGACGATAACCCAGAGATGAATGTCAGAACATAAATAAGGTGAATATTTAACGTCAGACACCAGAATCAGAGAGGTTCCATTATAAACTGAAATTGGATCTTTTATATGACACCTTAAGAATCCAATTTAGTGGTTATGCGCGTTAACGGTATAGATGGCTTTGTTAAGTAGCACGAGATGGGCTCACCCTCAGCAGAGATGCATCCGCTTCATTTTAAATCGTATAGCCAGCACACAATGACTCATACCGTTGGCTGGTGTTTTGTGTATCAGGCTTGGCAGGTGGCTTATGTTTGATAAGCTTTTGCTATTCGAATACAAATGGGCAGATTTAAGGGGCCAGGGAAGTTGATCTTGGACTGTGACTGTGAAACGCTTGATGCATTTGGCCCCTGATTTATTGGTTCATGTTTAAAGAGAGACCCTACGTCAAAAATGTGATTTCTGGTATCTGCGTGAATATGAATGCAGCAAAGTGAAAACCCACGGTCTTATTTCCAGAACCTTGTTCTGTTATTTATAACGTGTTTCCACCTCACTTAGTTCCACAGTTTCAGTCAGGTCTACACTGTTAAACACACACTGTTGGTAAATCAACTAGACGTGGTATTTTTAGGTCATCGTTTACATTGTTTGTCGTTCCAACAACACTCATTTAGTGTGAACAGAACCTTATAATCCACGTTATCCTGTATGATTTGGGAATGTTCCAAATATCATCCACTGTTCCAAGTGACCTTCAATAGGAGGGGAAAAAAAATATGACATTTTGTAGAAAGTTCTTAGCATGCGCAATGTGAAAAATTTGCTTCTATATTATTAATAATTTAGAAACAGTACATTCTTAAAAATGCCTTCTTCATTTTAATTATTTTTTTTAACCAAATTGTTTTTTGCACAATTTAAATGGGATTTTAAAGCTAGACATTTCTGAAGTTAGCATTCACTTTGGAGGCTTCATTTCAAGAAGATAAATGATAACATTAAATGTGAAAAATTTGATTTTAAGTCTTTCTGGGTGATGATTTCTTTAAACAAAGATGCATTATGAGTGAGTCTCATAACAAATGAGTTGAGTTGAGTTGAGCTGAAATGAGTGGCTGTTTGGCAAAATGTATTGAGGAAATAAATGAAGCACAGAATCATGGTTGTAGGAAGCTTTTTTCGCAGTTACACTTTTTATAATGGGCTGATTTGTCTCCTGATACTGCATATCAACCCAACTCTCTCTCTGACCTTGTGCTGGCCTTCTAATACTGAAAGATTTCCATTGCTGTTCCCAACTCACAATTAATTCAACACTGTGATTTTTTTGTAGGTAAAAAAAGAGAAAAAATGATTAAACTTATGATAAATTCTACACATGGAAATCCTGCCATACATAATGCATTCTATAAATCTGATGCAAAGATGTCTTACAGTGTTTACCTGTGTTGAAGGAAACAAGTCTCAAATGGGTATATTTTTTATTATTATTTTTGGTAACACTTTATTTTTATGGTCCCTTTTGAACATTCTGTTGACACTAAGTAATGTTGCAACTACATGTCAACAAACTCTCATAAGAGTATTAGTAGACTGTCTGCTTCATATCTACTAACTCCTTATTGTGTTGGTCTCCCAACAGATATTCTACTGACTATAACTTTGCAAGAACGTGTCAACTTAATGTAACCCTAACACTACCAGTCAACTAATACACTACTAACACTCTAATGAGAGTCAGAAGAAATGTAGGTGCAACATTACTTATAGTCAATAGAATGTGTTAAAGGGACCATCAAAATAAAGTGAAACCATATTTTTTTTTTTGAGGATCTTCTAAAATCTGTCAAGAACATGTTCATCTTTCATCCCAATGGAAACATGCATACATATACTGTATATCATAGTAGTTTTAATTTTGTTTTATTAAGTTTGCAACAAGTAACACACATTAGAATGACATTTCTTAGTAATACATTATGATATGTGCTTAGTTGTCATGAAAAATAATATCAAAATGCCCAAGATCATTATGGTCCTAAAATAGGCTTTGCTTCTTTCTGCTGAATATAAGTGTTTTATATTTTGTGACATGTGACCTGGACATGATTTTGTGAGATTTATACATCACGATCATGGTTACATGGTCAGGTGTCACAATATCGCTGCATGATGGACACATCTAAATTAAACATTAATCTTTCAGGATCAATACTAATTGTGTGCAGTACTGTTATACTGTTGTTTCCTGTAGCTGGTCTCCACGCACAGATACATATTATAGTTATGAGTTCATGATGAGGTCTGGGAGCATTGCGCCTGTTTTTACGTGTCCCTTCACGGCACAAAACTCATAAAAACAAACACGAAGACACAGAAAGATTACACACACCACGCATTCACTCGATGAAACCCCAGAGAGAGACGATCCATAAGGTTACCTGCACAGCAGTTTCATATTACATGCTTTCCTCATGTTTGCCGGAGCGAGGCGAGTTTCTCAGAAGCTTTCTTTATTTTCCATTTCTATCTCTCTGAGATGAAGCGGAGGGGCTGGAAGATACAGGCTGGCGAACAGCGTGTCAGTCGCACCCCTGGGCTGTTAGCTGGCTCATCAAAACAATGTGTGCAGGAAGGAAAAGGGTAAATTGTGCACATCCTCAATTTGCAAATAAAGAGTAGAGGACAGCTGAGTGGGTGTGAGCTGGGGGTGGCGAGGAACATTTCTCCACAGGCTGATTCATATTGGTCACTGCAAGCGTTCACTTCCATTTTACACAGTCTGTTGATGGGCTGGCACACTGCTTTAGCCTCCCCAAAACTGCAGCTGCACTTCCTGCGAGATGTGCAAATGTGACTGTATACATGCTATGTGACAATTGGTTACAGTGTCCCACATACATAAATACATTTAAGAAAAACAGCATTGAGTGAAATTCGAACTGAGATGTTGTATAACCTGTAACACTGAGTCTTTCAGTTTTAACAGTTGTTGAGTGAAACAGGTTGATGTAATAAAATCACTTTGTAGCATTTGGACCAATCAGACACAATTTCTCATTTGATTTAACAAATGAAACTAGTTATTAGATTAACAAATAATCACAGACCCCTCACCCAATACACATTCTTAGGTGCCCCTATGTCTGCAGACGCCGCCAGAGCACCCCCGGTGCCATGGCAACCCATCAGATAACATTAGTTTTATTGCGCAAAGGAATGCAAAATGGTCAAGAAACACTCACTTCATATCCACTTTAGGAAAAGGACATTTATGCCATAAAATGGACTCTTCTCTAATTAATTCATAGGAAAACCTTTCTTTGAATGAGCACACATATCATTAAGTCCTTGTGTATATTATTACTGTTTTTGTGTATTTTAATACTGTTTTATGCATGCTTATAATAGATCAATAGTTAATATCACTCTGACTGTAACATGTTTGGTCTCTATCAATTCGTCTTCGGATGATCTAACTGAGAGTGAATATTACATGTTGATACCTATGCAACATATCAGTGTCCTAAGAATCTTTAATAGTTTGTATAATAACTTTCAATCCAACCCCTTTTGGAAATTACCATGCTCTCAGACAAAGGGCCATAAAACCCCCAGTATTTCCAAAACTCCCGCTTGGAAATTCAGCCTTTCTCATTGGTCAAGCCCATCCTGAAAGGCGTGACTCTTCGCAGACTTTAAAGAGCCCACGCGCTCTCTCTCTCCCCCTTCTACCAAAAAGTGCCCTGGAGATCACCTGGGAAACCTCGCGGCTCCCCTTCCGGGGGAGCCCGATCTTCTGGCAATTTTAAGTTCGGTAACTTTGGGAACTCACTTCGGACTAATCATGGCTGGAAGGACGAAGCTTTTACTCCAAAAGGAATCCCCCCCCCCGGGAATCTACGCATTATACATGCACCAGGATACTTTACTCAGCACCCACAAAAACCATGCAAGTAACCGCTTGTTAACTATCTAGATGCGCTTCTAGGCTTCGACCCCTTTTAATTAAGGTGATATGATTTTCTAATGGCTCAAACCCAGGTTTTAGTTAGTTAAAATCCTGCCATGGTTCTCTTGCGCGCGAGCGCTCTCTCTCTCGCTCTCTCTCTCTCTCTCTCTCTCTCTCTCTATGCCTTCCTTGCCTTGGCATCCATGTTTAATGTGTGTATGTCTGTGTCTAGTTCTATGTTTCATGTTCCCCTGTAGTGTAGTTTAATAAACATCCATATGTATTCACGCTTGGTTGTCTGTGTCTGCTGCTCTCAGAACTAAGTCACTTTAACGTCCGATCTTGCAACAATGCTCGGAGCACTGCTTCGTTAAGAAAATTATTTGTCGTGGCCAGAGGAATAATTTTTCTCAAAGTCAATAGAAGGGTCCGTACTGCGGACGAACTAATCATTCTATTGTACTATTAATACTATAGCTAATTCCTGAAGATGGATATATAATTGATAACCCGTTATGATTTATTATGTTCATCTCATAAAGCAAATATGCTACAGATGGTGGAGAAATTTAGAGCAACGTTTTAAACCTAGTTCTGTGAGCAGACTCAGTAACAATTGTGTGTTTCTTATGTGTGTTTATTCAAACCAAGACTACTATCCAACTGCGTCTTTTTGTGAATGAATGTAGGCTACACGCCCACTTTCCGTGCCTTAACAGTTCACGAGTTGCTCGCTGAGAAACCAGCCACTGTTAATGGCTTAAGTTAACTGTAGTTTATAAATCTGACCCTATAAAACGAAGAAACCTTTTATAGTGTGTCTTAATGCTATTTTAACCGCCCTAAATCGAGCGAAGAAACCCTCTTTTAGCGCGAAGAAGATGGCTTAAGTTAACTGTTTATAAATTTGACCCTATAAAACGAAGAAACCTTTTATAGTGTGTCTTAATGCTACTTTAACCGCCCTAAATCGAGCGAAGAAACCCTCTTTTAGCGCGAAGAAGATAGCGAGCGATGTTCCTCGCTTATCTTAAAATTAAGGCCTTATATTATATGTAGCTAGATTGATGCCATTGGTGTTCCGATGCCATACAACTAGACTATTACTCCCGGGGTTTAACCATTAGCGTAGCTAACTAATGCGTGCCCCCTCGCCCGAGCAACATTAATCTTACTGCAGGTCAGTGTCGGATTAATGATAACTGGGAGTCTTAAAATCTTGATCAAGTAATTGTTGCAACAACCGCACAAGTCCCATATAGCTGGCGAAGAAATCCCAGATCGGCAGTGCGTATAAATATATATATAATTATTTTTTTTTTATATACTAAAGTTATGATCTTGGGCGAAGAATCCCCATTTTCAGTTTTGAACAGCATAAGTCCCATATCCAACTAGTAAATGTCAGATCGGCAGTGCGTTTTAGATGAAATCTATTTGATATTGGGTAAAGAAAATCCCCACTTGCGGGTTTCGTGGTAAACTGCGTAAGTCTCTCCTGAACAGATAAAATCTCTTCAGGACAGCGGCTTAAATTTTAGCTGTGTGATAAAAAAAATCTCACTACAGTATTTCATCTGCTTATTGTCGCGTGTCATTGCATGCATATTAATCCACTGATGTGATGCAATTGGTCGATTTAATGGTGTAATGTTTTGCCATTGTCTGTGAAGTGAACGCGCTGTGTAAGTTATGAATGAAGTGTGAACGACAGCTCGACTGGATGAGCGCGAGATTCCCATGCATGTTTACATCTGGCTCACGTGCTTCGCGCACACACCGGTTGTTAAGCGTGCATCGGTTTCTTAGCAACGCCTGACCCCGAAAGGCGATAGCGAGCCCTTTCCGGTTCAAACTAAAGACAGCGCATACGTCACAGACTAATGTAAACAGACCATTGCATGTAGCCAAAGTTACCGCGCTAACGGCCCTACATGGATAGGAGCTAAAGCCCTTACCTCAGCTGTTAGCTGTTAGCATCCGACTGACACTTAGAGACAGCGTGTGTAAAGTGTAACAGAACTCCTACCTCTACAGTTTCTTTCTGTTCCACCTTCTGCTGAGCTATCAATTACTTTGGTCTCCCCCACATGCTTTGGTTGATTTGTGTATTTTATTTTACCGTGTTATTTGCAGCAATTATTTATTTATTTTATTTGGGCTTGTTTTATTTCATCTACTCCAGTCTGTAGTTAAGTCTAGCTACACCTATTGAGCAAAATTTAATTTACTTAGATTTTAAATCTATTTAAAACAATTTTCCATTTATTTTCCTACGCAATTAGGACATTTTAACTTTGTTTCAATTTTCAATTTTATTTTGTTACCCTTTTCCTCTCCTTCCTCTATAGGCATAGGTAATGCTAGCCACAAGCTGCTTCATCCTAGACGCTTAATCTTTCTGTTGTCCCCTCTCAATGTTCCCTGTCAGGTAGCATGCCCCCTGGTGCTCGGCAGTAAGCTGACGAGTCATCCATGGGGAATTCTCGGGGGCTGGACTCGTCTGCCTGACCTACCCGACATGTACTGGAAAGGGGGCGCCTCGGATACCTCTGGCCCTGTACTCCGAGTGGCAACACGCAGCACGACATCAGCAATAGGGACCTCAAGTGTTGTATCAACCATACTGACTGACACATAAGGGCAATTTTGGTTAAGTACCCTGTGAAGTTACACGGTGGTCCACCCTTTTGAGAGGAGCGAACTCATCCATAGTTCGAGGCCCAAAAGGGGTCCGTGTAACTTGGGACCCACAGGCGAAACCCAATTTTGGCTGTGCCAGCTAGTCGTTGAGCCTCCCTCACTTGAGTGATGCAACATTGTGCCAAAAGGCATTGCTGTTTGAGTGGTTGCCACCGGGTGCCATGGGTGCGAGTGATCAGGAGCCCCTGCAGTTGTGTGCTCGGGAGAGTCAAGGGAGACGGCCCAATCACTGGGGCTCACCCGGGTAACCTCAGCTCATCACCAAGCCTAACAACACCTAAGATATAGCCATTCACTCAATATGAAACGTGAAGAGGACTAGAGAGCCTCTCTGCTTTAGCGTGCTTGGTCTGTCCAGCTATCTCTCTCATCACCTCCCTAGGCAGTACAAGAGCCCCGCTCCGCAGTCCTTGTCACAGCCCCTAGAGGTGGTAGTAAGCCCTTGATTTCCCACTATTCCTTTCTAAATTTGAACTTTGATTTTTTTTTTTTTTTTATTATTAATTTCGGTTCTGTTTGTTTTGGTTGTTTTGTGGGCCCGGAGACCAAACCTGTTTGAACCATCAGAAAATACTTGGTAATAACGTTGATAAACCAAATAGCCTAAGTCATTAAATGACCCCCTAGGTTATCACCCATCAACAGTGTTACCCATAGTTTTCGGGTGCTCACTCACACCAATTATTCACTCCTGCCTTAGCAGCCACGATATGTAAGCGTTTAGTTTGCGTCACTAACTGATCACACCAGTTAATCATGCAACACATAGCCCAAATATTTTAGCTCACTAAATCTGTGCGGACTTGCATTGGTGTTTTGTGTTTTTCCCTCTCCACTTGTGCTCCACCTGTGTCCAGATTATCCGGCTTGGCTAAGCACTGCAACAGACGCCCTCCGGTCCGGGACCACTCCTGATCTACAGCACATGAGCGAAACAGCTGGATGACAACCTGAACTGGCAGACAGACCATGATCAAACCAGGGCTACAGCCACAGAGAGCCAGCCAGGATCATCGGTGCTCTTGCCTGCAACCGCATCATCCAGTTAAAGCCAAGCGAAAGATGCTTCGACCACAAGGAGGCCCGGAGGACCGGGAGCGCGTGCAGAACCGCCAGGCCAGCTGGACCAGCAAATGACAGCGGATGAAGAGGACAAGGAGCTACAAGAGGAAGTAGAAAGTTTCAGGATGCCTCTACAAAACCCACACAGACACTGAGCACAGAGAGCAGCTGGAATAGAAGCCAGAGAGGCTCCAGCAGGCTAAAGCTCTCTTAAGTAATGACCCAGGCGAACTGAAACAATGCCTGTGAATGCCACCTGCAAGCTGCCGAGCTGAAATCCAAGTCTCTGCTCAGCGACGAGGCAACTTCAAACGCCAACCAACAAAGCCAAGGCGAACTCAATGTCACAAATGAACTGAAATAGGCTTGCAGACCACGAGGTGAACAGAAAGGGAAAACACAACACAGAATTTCCCCTGACAAGCAGGCCCAGGCCCACTGTTCACACCTCACTTGCCAGCAACCACAGGTGGGGCAGGGACCCTTCCAGAGCATCACTGCAGATACACACACCGTGTGGCCCCACAGACCCCAACCAACTGGCCCGCAGAAGGCCACCACACTGGCCTGCCTGCAAAACATGAACTTTTATGCTCGAACTCTGCCCCATGTGACCACACGAGACAGGCTATCTGCTCAGGATCACCTCCGGCCTTGAAACACAACATCCTGTACCAGCAGTCTGAAACCGTCAAAGCGGATTACAAAAACTTACGAGAAGCCTGCTACAGCCAGCTCTGAGTCTACGGCAGACAACAGATGCATCACATTGTGAGTCACCATTCAAGCGCCATGGTCTTCCCCCGCACAATGACCACCTGACATCTGCGGAACTCAGCCCATATGGCCTACAGACAACACAGCGCTGCCTCCATAAAGACTGGTAAAATCCTGCCTATCCCTGCACAGTACCCAGAACTGACTCTGGAGTGCACACGGGCCAGCAACAGAGATCCTGAGGACATAAAACGTGGCCTCCACAGCAGCGCAAACAGGATATATCAGACTCTCAAAACTCCTTTTAACTGCGAGTGGCATAAGAAACTTACCAGAAAGCCCTCCTACTAAAAGAAACGCCCAGATCTTGTCAAACAGTCTCTCACAACAGAGACATCCATCCTAATGCCAGATGGTCATGGCACCCAAACAGCACATCAGCAGACGGCTGACGGCCCACGACAAGCCAAAATAAACACACGGTCAACTCTCCTGCACCTGACCATCAGCTCCATGAGACCGTACACCCTGTGTACACAACCCCAAATGAACACCGGCCCTCTTTTCACCAACATGGACCTGTCGTATGGTTTTGAGCCCGAGGGACTTTAAGCATTCAGAGAATTAGCCTCAAGTGCGGGAACTTTCACACTTCCAGCCTGCCAACTCATCTGAAGTGCACAGCCAGGTCACAGAGATAAGACCTGACATCTCAGCTGGTCGCGAGAACTCAGTCTCAAGGTCAGACCAGCCCACGACCCAGACTCCTCCTGCCTTTACATCTTGAAAGGCACATCACTGTGATAGATGCTTCATCAGAAAGTCAACACAGTTCCCAACCAGCAGGAAACAGCATGTTGGAAAACAAGGCGAGACTTGGAGTTCTGCTGACACTGGAGTAAATCCAATTTTTATGTCAATTCCAACTCTTGGGCAGACCCCAAGCTGAAGCTCAGGAACAGAACTGAACTCTTAAAGCCCAAAGGTGTGCACGGAACACGCAGCCATACATGCATACAACCTTCTCAGTGATAAAGAGCTGCTGGGTCACATTGACCCTTTGCTGAAAGTGAGACAGCCGAATCTCCGGGCTGAAGGGCAAGAACCCCAGCCACTCCAGCCAGACAGGTCACCTAGACAGACTGTCAGGTCACAGAGGTCACGGGAAAATCTCACAGCCAGCCATGAGGACATGGCCTGAAGCCTCACACGCTTCAAAGCACTCACCGAGCACACACCAGACCTGCCTGCGCAAGCAAGTGCAAAAGTTTCCTATGAGACCTCGCAACCCCCGGAGAAGCCCTGTAAAGTGCAAGAACGTCTGGCCAGACCATACCAGATGTTTACACTGGCAAAAATATGAGACTGCACTACCAGCATACACAAAAGGGGAACGGACAGCAACAGTGTGACACACAGACAGCGTGGCCAAACCCTCAAGCACACACCTTCAAGGGGATGGAGGGAACCTGGCCCCACTCTGAGCCACACCCCCTTTTCTAAGAGACATCCTGCACCTGTCGACAACGGCCAGTGCCAAAGCTGCTCTTCACAAGAAGCAACAATGCAGAGCTGATGTCAGCTATGTGGACTCACTCAAGACCACATTACATCATCAAACTCAAATGGCATCTGCACTCTACACCAACAACATGGCCAGAACTAAAGGGGGGTTGCCCACTTCAGCAGAACACTGCTCCCACCGGGGCACTAACTACTCAGATGACAAAAGAGCCCAGCTCCGCACTTCACGAATCATCCAGTGATTCTCCAGTCTACCACAGCAACACTTCAAGCTGGACTCCCAGTCATCACAGTACAAGTGACAGCCATCCTGATAACCCTTTAAATCGCATCAGCTCACAAGAACTGCATCAAAGAACTCCTCAGTTACACAGACTCAAATTATGCCAATCTCAGCTTCGCACGCCACCTCCTTGGCTAGAAAAAAAATGAGTTTGCCACTATGAACAGGAAGCCAGTCAAGCACCAACACCTGTACCAGGCGTGCAACAACATCGCAAGTGCATTGCATGGTGAGCTACGGCCTCAACCATGAACCACCCACCCACCCACCAATGACATGGCAGCCGTAACCAGAATGAAACCAACTTTCACCTCCAGGGTACACACCTCGCAGCCCTGACACTAACTTAAAAGCTATCCATAAATGTCATTGCCTAAATGCAAACCGCTGACTGAACAATAAAGCTTGTTCTCTACCACCTCCCTAACCCCATCCAACCACCCTATCACATCTACTCGACTTGCTGCTGCTCCAGCCCTCAAACTGCGGCATGACGTCACACACATGCTACATGTGCTGAGCAACATTGCATACTGTGTCCCTGATGCCCACTCTGCGCCAAAGCTTGTGGTGACACAGTGACAAAGGGGGGTCAGGTCAATGCATACCCACAACGCACCATGTGCTGGACACCACAGTACCAGAGACACTTATAAGACACTAAAACAAGTGGCATACGGGGCTGGCATAAAGCAAGATGTGGCGGAATGTGTCAGAGCATGTCAATTCCAAAACAGCAAGCCTGAACCACAAAGCCCCACTACAATGCACTCCACTTTGGGTTTACAATCACTGAAATGACCCTTAGCTGTTTCACCACATATGGGCCGATAATACCAAGCAGATCTGTGTCAGTCCTCACTTCCCAGTCTGCCAGCATGTCACAGAAAGCAAACCCCATAGGAGATGTGAACACCTGACTAAGAGGCATTACAGAGAGCCTCACCCTAAAGACCACTGAACTTTTAATATTCTGAGTAATAGTCACAATCCGGAAAAGACTCCTGACACACGACTCAAGCCAGAATCACCACCACGGGGAGCTAAACAAGGCCATCAGTTCCTTAAGCTATGCCCTCAAAGCCCAGCTGACACTACGCGACAAGCACAGCACCCATCGGCAAAAGGAACTGATACATGGCCAAAACCCGCATAGACAAACTGGCAGCGAAAGTCCAGGATGGTTTCAGGCATCAGACCACTGAGTTCCTGAGAGAGCTGTTGCACATCTCACGCTTCACAGACAAGCTCGAAATGAAGACTCGGGATAAAC
The DNA here is from genome assembly GCA_036784905.1 of Acrossocheilus fasciatus. NCBI lineage: Eukaryota > Metazoa > Chordata > Actinopteri > Cypriniformes > Cyprinidae > Acrossocheilus > Acrossocheilus fasciatus. The sequence continues at coordinate 29,198,139 of CM071956.1, forward strand.
TCAAGGTACCAGGTGGAGTGAAACCGGAAACAAAGGAAAAAGTTGAACAGCTCCAAGAAGCCCTTGCAGTTGCTGAAAGTGACCGACAAGAACTAAAGGCTTCCCAGAAAGACATGAGAAGACATCTACAGTCTGCAGAACAGCTACTAAAGGAAGCCAAAACTGACCTTAAAACAAAAGACTCTGAAATAAATGCTCTGGAAGACCACCTAAAAAGGAATTAGAGCCAAGAAAAGCGGAGCCCTCGTCAGCATCACCACCGCTGAGCAGAATGGAGTCCCCCATCCAAGAATTGCTACACACTGGAAGAAGTGAATGGCCGCAAACCAAAGCATCGCCAGCCCTCACCACAGAACTCTTCCCTTCTAGCAAAAGAAGAAACCCTCTCCATGCAGACCCCGAAACTGCACGAGACGACTCCCAAAGACCTTGACAAACTGGCCAAAACATCCCCAGTTCGACCAAACACTACAGAAGGCCGAGATATCCAGAAGTGGAAGCTCACGCGACTGACAGAGACAGGTTACACCTCCTCAGACCCACATCCAGTCCTGAGAGTCAACCTGATGCAAAGGCCCATGAACAGGTGCACAGCTGCACGCCCTCAGACCTTCAAACGGAACCACTGGAGAAGAGGGGCCCAGGTGGAGACACTGCGTGACCTGACACGGAAGGCCTTTAACAAGCACAAGGCCTCTACCAAAGGTGTTTGTAAGACCCCACTGAATCTGAACTGCACAACCCAGAATCCAAAACAGACGCCAGAAGGCACCCAGCATTGCCACAATGTAAGGCCCTTCTACAGAAAGCCACTAGCCAGCAGAGGAAAGAGCCATTGCCATGGCAACAGACCCAGGTCCCAGAAAAGCCACTGGCAGGAACCATGGAAAAGGCCATCCTCATCCTGCGAACACCATGGTATGTCCGACGACAGTCCCCACAAGATCCTCCTCCACACCTTTCACACAGGTGCCAAACGGATGTTTCACAAGGACAGCCGGACACTCCTACTTCTGAGTTACAGGAGCTTCTGATACTGGCAGAAGAGCTCCTTGAAATAGACTCAACCGAGGAGTACTGCGAAGGACAAACTTCTGACTCCTCGCCTGACGCAACACAGCATCAGACCCCTCCAAGGGAGGAGCATCCCTTAAAACTAGTCGACACCCCAGAAGCAACCAGACAACGTTGGGTTGAGCAACGGCCCACATGCCCGACAGCGAAACCTCTACCAACACAACTCAGGCAAGCTCAAGTCGGTGCCGCCACAAAAGCAAAGCGACACCGCAAACATCAGATTTATGGTAATGTTCCAGCAGAACAGAGGGCTAACAACCACCTGCACTCTCACCAGTGAGAGTCTAACCCGGCTGTTCCACACCACGGGTACCACAGATAGCCTTCTGGCTAACAGCATCAACAACCATCTGACCCGGACCAACCCACTTCGGGATGACAGCTGACACTGCCTCGACATCTGCTGCACCAGCTCGAGGATCCGCACCTTACTACAGCCTACAGTTCCACAGCTTCCCACTTGACAGCATCCACCACGGCACCACAACCACTCCTGGAGGCAACCAACAACCAGAAAGCCACCACTGTCCCCCAGCCATGAGTGGCAGGTGCAAGTCTGATTGTTCTGCATCTTTAACGTCGCTCGTTGCTGTCTATTGGACGGACAACAACGTTCGAAAGAGGGGAATTATGTAGCATTTGGACCAATCAGACACAATTTCTCATTTGATTTAACAAATGAAACTAGTTATTAGATTAACAAATAATCACAGACCCCTCACCCAATACACATTCTTAGGTGCCCCTATGTCTGCAGACGCCGCCAGAGCACCCCCGGTGCCATGGCAACCCATCAGATAACATTAGTTTTATTGCGCAAAGGAATGCAAAATGGTCAAGAAACACTCACTTCATATCCACTTTAGGAAAAGGACATTTATGCCATAAAATGGACTCTTCTCTAATTAATTCATAGGAAAACCTTTCTTTGAATGAGCACACATATCATTAAGTCCTTGTGTATATTATTACTGTTTTTGTGTATTTTAATACTGTTTTATGCATGCTTATAATAGATCAATAGTTAATATCACTCTGACTGTAACATGTTTGGTCTCTATCAATTCGTCTTCGGATGATCTAACTGAGAGTGAATATTACATGTTGATACCTATGCAACATATCAGTGTCCTAAGAATCTTTAATAGTTTGTATAATAACTTTCAATCCAACCCCTTTTGGAAATTACCATGCTCTCAGACAAAGGGCCATAAAACCCCCAGTATTTCCAAAACTCCCGCTTGGAAATTCAGCCTTTCTCATTGGTCAAGCCCATCCTGAAAGGCGTGACTCTTCGCAGACTTTAAAGAGCCCACGCGCTCTCTCTCTCCCCCTTCTACCAAAAAGTGCCCTGGAGATCACCTGGGAAACCTCGCGGCTCCCCTTCCGGGGGAGCCCGATCTTCTGGCAATTTTAAGTTCGGTAACTTTGGGAACTCACTTCGGACTAATCATGGCTGGAAGGACGAAGCTTTTACTCCAAAAGGAATCCCCCCCCCCCGGGAATCTACGCATTATACATGCACCAGGATACTTTACTCAGCACCCACAAAAACCATGCAAGTAACCGCTTGTTAACTATCTAGATGCGCTTCTAGGCTTCGACCCCTTTTAATTAAGGTGATATGATTTTCTAATGGCTCAAACCCAGGTTTTAGTTAGTTAAAATCCTGCCATGGTTCTCTTGCGCGCGAGCGCTCTCTCTCTCGCTCTCTCTCTCTCTCTCTCTCTCTCTCTCTATGCCTTCCTTGCCTTGGCATCCATGTTTAATGTGTGTATGTCTGTGTCTAGTTCTATGTTTCATGTTCCCCTGTAGTGTAGTTTAATAAACATCCATATGTATTCACGCTTGGTTGTCTGTGTCTGCTGCTCTCAGAACTAAGTCACTTTAACGTCCGATCTTGCAACAATGCTCGGAGCACTGCTTCGTTAAGAAAATTATTTGTCGTGGCCAGAGGAATAATTTTTCTCAAAGTCAATAGAAGGGTCCGTACTGCGGACGAACTAATCATTCTATTGTACTATTAATACTATAGCTAATTCCTGAAGATGGATATATAATTGATAACCCGTTATGATTTATTATGTTCATCTCATAAAGCAAATATGCTACAACTTACTATATATATGAGAGGTAATGTTTGTTTTTTTCCCCCTTATTTTTTTATTTATTTATTTTTTTTTAACCAAGACAGTGTGACAGTAAATGGAGAACACATGCCAGTTCACACAGCAGGTCTTAATGCTCAGATCGGATTTTATGCTGAAATCGGATTTTTTTTTGCACTGTTGTTCACATTGCCATTTAAATGCGACTTCCATCAGTCTCATGTGTGAACCGTATACGGCCCTGAAGTGACCCGCATGCAGAGAAGAAGACGTGACGTCAGACGCAGCGCACTGTGTTTGCAGAAATAAAAATGGATGCTGCTCGTATTAGCGCGTTTAGCAATTTTTAAGTTAAAGGGGTGGTTTACTGCTTTTTTTCTTTGCTTGATTGTGTTTATGGGGTGCAATATAACATGTCTTCGTGTTTCGTTTGTTAAAAAACACCTTATTTTTCATATTTATCACCTTTATTGTAAGCTGTTTTCTCCTCTGTCATTTGAACGACCGGTTGACTTCCTGATTCTCTGAAACCACTCCCTCAGAAACAGGCGATGGGCTCAGATTGGTTAGTTGGGCCGGTGTGTTGTGATTGGCTAAACTGCGTACTGCGCATTGTCTGGAAACTTCACGCCCATTACCTTCACCAGCGACAGCTGCACGTGCTCCGGTCAAATGTAAATAATGGTGTCAATATTGCCGTATCAGTTTGAGCCAGAATCAGACCCAGAAAGCGGTAATGAAGAGAGTCAAGCAGAACTTCCGCAAGCACGGCTCTTACAGACGTTTCTGAATGGAAGTTTGCTGTTGTGATTACATATCATTTTTTGAAGTTTGTACGCGTTTGTCTTATACACACAAAACAGGATCGAACTAACTGGCTACTAACCAAACAGCGCTGGCTTGTGTTTACGTTCTTGATCAAATAGAAAAATTACGTCATAAAGTATACATGGAAAATATATTTACAAAATTAGTACATAATTACAAATTCGGGTCCAAAATGTTTGTACGCATTTGTCAAAGACACACGAAATATAGCATTTAACTAACTGGCTACTAAAGCCAGCGTTGGCATTTGTTTATGACCTTGATAAAACTAAAACATTACGTCTGAAATTATACATGCAAATACATTTAAAATGATGAAATCTTACTTACAGGTTGTGACCCAACAACAACTGCTCCATGTTTTAGTAATAGTTTCTGTGTGAATCCGGCATTGAACTCTGGAAGCTGTCTTCCGTAAAATGTGCAGCACAGAGAGCTAAGATTGTAATTGTCAGGAACATAATCAAACATAAATTTTAACCATTGTTGACGAACTACGGCGTCCGTAGGAAGCCCGAACACAGAAGACCTGACAGCTGGGTGAAAATAACACCGTTTCGACAGCACGGCTACAACTCTCCACTATAACTCTTCCTCTTTGACAAAGCCGCAGAACATGGCCTTGCCCCCTTTTCTGCATGTTCCGGAGGGAGCGGTTGATGGGTTTATTTCGTATGCAACCCGGGAAGTATCTCGTTGTAGTCCCATATGAGTCGTTTTTGTAGGCATTAAACTTCCTGATTTTGAAAAGACGATATCTCCGCTTACGTTGAACTTTCAGCGCTGCAACTTTGCAGATACTGTTCATGCACCAACAGCAACGTTACACACTATTTAAAATGGAAAACATCGGATATGTATCTGATTTAGGACCACATATGAAAGTGGCCTGGGCCTGATTTGAAAAAATCGGATTTGTGCTGTTCAGAATGTCATAAGAAAATCAGTTATGGGTCACATTTGGGCAAAAAGTCGGATTTGGGCCATTTTAGCCTGCAGTGTGAACCTAGTCTAAGTTCTCCCCGTTTCTGTTCAGTCCTGGCTGGTTATTCATTATGTTGAGTTGTTGTGCTACCTCCTGAATTCTTCCAGTTTATTCTGTATGGATTTATTATTAAAGACTACTTTTTTGGGATTACTTCTGTGTTATGTGTCTTGATGTGCACTGCATGCGACACATTACTTTTTTTTTTTTAAATATATATATATATATATATATATATTTCTTTATTTATTTTTTTTATTTTTTGGCAAATATAAAAGCCCTTTCAGACCTAAAGTGAAATGGGTAACACTTTATTTTGATGGTCCCTTTTGAACTTTATGTTGACACTAAGTAATGTTGCAACTACATGTCAACAAACTCTCATAAGAGTATTAGTAGACTGTCTGCTTCATATCTACTAACTCCTTATTGTGTTGGTCTCCCAACAGATATTCTACTGACTATAAGTAACTTTGCAAGAACGTGTCAACTTACTCTAACCCTAACCCTACCAGTCAACTAATACACTACTAACACTCTAATGAGAGTCAGTAGAAATGTAGGTGCAACATTACTTATAGTCAATAGAATGCGTTAAAGGGACCATCAAAATAAAGTGAAACCTGAAAATGAAATAAAATGTGAATTGAACCCTCTTCAGCAATTAAAAAAAAGAAAAATGTTATGTTTATCTAAAGTCATTTTTGCTTATTAGTATGGTTTAATTGGGTTATTGAAGGTCAGCAGCAAAGACATTTGTTAATAAAATTGAATTATAAATACATAGTGTCATTTAACATATTTAATTATTGCAGATTTGTGTCATTCATATTCATATTTCACAGTTTTTATTAATTTGAAGGAACGCTGAATCTGTTTTTGTGCAAGTGAGATGAGCTTGGGCACGGGGGAGCAGTCAGTCAATACATGGAAATACATGGGAAAACAAAGTACTGTAGCTGGTGTTACTTATTTGAAAATGTAGCTCAGATATTTTCTTGTACAGAAAAAAAAAAAAAGTAATGTTACTTTACTAGTTACTTGAAAAAAAAGTAATCTGATTGCATAACTCGTGTCACTTGTGTTACCCTCAACACTGCTGGTAGCCATTGACCTCCATAGAAATACTATGGAAAAAGACTATGGACATCAATGGCTACCAGCAGCTATTTAGTGCTTTAAAATATTTTTGTTCAGTAGAAGGCAGAATTTCACACTGGTTTGGAGCAACACGAGTGTGAGTAAATGATGACAGAATGACCTCTTCCTCAAACTCTCCCCTGAGAAAAAGGCACATGAACTCTGAAGAAAAATCTACTTCAGAGTTTCACAGGAATGTCTCAAAGTGTAGGTTACTCAGATTTGCCAACCTCATAGATTCCATTATAAAAAATAAATAGATAAAAAAAAAAACATCAATTTGAGGTTTAACTGTGACAGATCTTATATTTACTTGCTTTCTTGTATTTTTCAGAATAAAAATACTCACATTACATTGAATTCCCAACACTTACTGATAAGAAAATAATACCCTTGCAAATACACAATGTAAATGCAATTAAGATTTGCATAAAACCATCTTATATTGACAAATTAATGTACAATGACAGATAGTAGAAAGAATAGGTGTCTCTTTATATGACACCGGATACCTTGACTGCTATAAAAGTCAACAGTGATTGATATAAGGGGGACATTTCCATAAATCTTAAAAATCAATGGCATTTTCACACTGAGGAAATCCCAGACTCACAAATGTCAACATCAGCTCTCCTTCTGTGGATTACCAAGGCAGAAAATAAATAATCTACCAATGTGTCTTCAACACTGCATATATTCATACTGAGTGCAGAGAAAGGCAGTCCATTATTTCTGTGAATCAATATCATCTTCTCACTCCTGACCACACATAATGAGACTGTTTATACTGACTACATAAAAACATTCTCATTTGCATCTAAAGCCTTTGAGACCATTGTCCTATATTGCCTATAAACCCAGTTTAACATCAATTTGATGAAAATGTAGATTGTGGTGGATTGGGGTTTCTATGCCTCACTAGACACACGGACAAAATCAGCCTTCCTCCCAATAACTGGTGAAGAAACTCGGAAGTATGGCTCCATTTTCAGATGTGAGGTTTTTATGTCCAAACTGAAGAGGACAAAAAGTGTCTAAACGAGAGGGAAATTAGCTGCTCTTGAGTTCCACAGTAACACAGATCCACATAAAGAAATATATAAGGCCAAAGACTCAAAAATGATTCCTTGTTGGGGGAATTTATTTTCTACTTTATTTGACTTATGCAGAGGTACTGAATTGATTGCCTTATTTAGCCAATATAAAATTTTAATTAAATTAATGCAGTTATCATTGGCATGAATGTAAAATCACTTCTCTTTTTTTAATGTTAAATGTTATACGTGAAACACTTCAGCATTTTCTCACAAATGTTTCTGTCATTTGGTGGAAGTTTGCCAAATTATGCAGATGCCGGCACGGAGAAGGTTGTAAGATAAACAGGTAAACTTTAGACTGAAATCATGTGACAATAATGTCTCAGTTTACAATGTTTATTGCATTCTTTTTGCTTTGTTCACTGTTTTTGAAAATAGCATGCAGTATGTAGTATATACTGTAAACAGTACACTAAAATAAAAAAGGAAAAATGTAGATGCCTTCCAATAAAAATCAAGATAATTATTATAAGTAGATAATGAATGAAAAGCGCTCACAAGTCAATGATAAAATACTTATTTATAACCAATATTACTGCACAGATAAAATATCAGTATGTAGTCACAAAAAAAAAAAAAAAAAAACAGAAAGAAAGAAAAGGTCTCATAAAACATTCAAAACAAGAGAAGTGACTCCTCTAAGAGCTATTGACTTGTCAAAATGCCAGGGTGCTCATTACTGCGAGTGTGATCCCATCTCTCTCGTCATTTCGTTCCTGATTCCAGTTCTGTGTGTCATCTCTTTCTCCACACCATTGCCTTTTATTCCACCATTTCATGCTGACTAGCCTCATTGCTCCAGTAAGTACTTTTATGAATATGTTGTCACTGCACCTGAATACTGTCACAAGACAAAGGCTAAGTGAGCTCATTATTATGAAATATGTATTACCACCTTTTAGACACAATGGGCTTGTCTGCATTGATGCTTCTTTTTGAGGCTGCTCCCAAATGACCTGCAAATATCGGCTATATTGGTTTTGTTGCAGTGCTTTTGTCAGTGAAATTGCTATTGCATATTTTTGCATATTCTGTCATCATTTACTCACATTCATGTTGTTTCAAAATGGTATGATTGTGTTTCCTTCATGAAACACAAAATAATATATTTTGAAAAATACCATTCCATACACTGAAAGCATATTACTCTACGTCTAGGAGCTGTCAAGTGACAAAAAGGGATACAATAGTAGTCCACATGGGTCATGTATTATAATCTTCTGAAGTCATATGATCATTTATGTCAGATACAGACACCTAGGTTATTATATGCACATATTCAATTCAAAATTTATAAGGAAACATGTGAGAACCAGTGACATTTGGCCATACTGACATTAAATCTATGCTTGAAAGGTTTTTTTCTTGGTCAGACAGGGTTGGAGTTACATGAGGTTGAAGAAAACATTATTTATATACTACTCCTTTAAAAAGTAAAATGGAATTTAGTGACTACGAAACATTTGGTGTAATGTTTACAAAATACTTTCCGATATTTGTTTATCATATTATTACCTGTTCCTCTTGTTTTCTGCCCGCTGTGGTGGCCATAAGCCCGTATAGCTGTGTGCATCAGAATGGGTCATTATGTAGCTCTAAGTGGCCTATGAGCAAAATAACACCCTCTAACACAACACATTTATTAACCATATTATACAGCTGCCTTTCATAATGGCCTCCTAAAACCTGGAAATAACAGGCTTATAGCAATAATAGCTGAAATTGTCCGTGTGATGGTGACTATTTGTAGGATAAATGCTCCCATGTTGTGCTCCAATGGCTAACAAGCCACAACGACTGAAACCAGTGAAACATCCAAGTAAGCATGTGTGGGCTGTTGCTTTTGTGGCAGACTGGTTGTTTATCATGATTTACATTACTTCTACAGTATATAAAATATGTTGGGCTTTTTACCTTTACAGTAAAGTGGGACAGAAAAGTAGTGATAAATAGAGGTTGTGAGATCAGGACATGACCCAGGTCAGACTTGAACACCACAGCTAAGACCTCTTACCTTTACTACTCTCAAAGTTTATAACATATGCTTTTGGAATTTTATTACTAGGTATTGTAAATGTTAACAGGCAAACAGCTTAGGAAAATGAAACGAAGGTAAGTTTCACACCAGTGACTGACGGGTTCATGTCACTCATAGCTGTTGAGGTGTGAGTATCTATCTATCTATCTATCTATCTGTCTGTCTGTCTGTCTGTCTGTCTGTCTGTATGTCTGTCTGTCTGTCTGTCTGTCTGTCTGTCTGTCTGTCTGTCTGTCTTTCTGTCTGTCTGTCTTTTTGCAGTAACTCGCCTGTCATAGTTTAATGAGTGCATAGATGACATGAAGTGTGAAAATGTGAGGTTAGCTTCTTTGAAAACAGATGAGGGCACACACCCTTCACACGGCTCCCGTTCGGGACGAAGTCCATGGGATTTTGTCCACAAAATGATAAGAGAACACATTATTTTATTATTTCACACACAGTATTTTAATTTAAGCACTGCAAGCCATGCATACAGTGCTGGACATGGACAGATTTGCTGGAAAGTTACGGAAAACAAGTACTTTATTCAAGGACTTAAGGAATTCCATAAGCTTATTGACATTGCTGTGGCAGCCAACATTACCACAGCTTAACCCTGCTTAACTTTTTTATATTTAGTTAAATTGAAAAAGCTTCAATTCAGTCAATCATTTTTTTTTTTTTTTAACCCCATTTTAGCATGGATAGAGGGTAATTAGGAGTAGTAAGATTAAAGGATTTATCTTGAAATCTGCCATGGAAAGTATATATTCAAACAATATAAACAATTTAATAATCAATTTACAATTTGTACCTGTGTTGTATTACGCTGTATTACACAGTGGACAATCACTTTGTAAAATTAATGGATGATGTATGATTCAGCTGCAGGCACAATCTTCTGGCGAGACAGGACAATACATTTGGCGCTACTATCAGAGTGCATTATAGGTATTCACTATAGCCGTTGAGCATGCACCAGTTGTATACTCGTTTTTGCGGTGCATTGTGGGATTGAATGAGTGCACTCGAGAACGTCCACTATGGTTTTGTATATAGCCTCTGATGGACAGTGGGTCCCTAGGAACAGGGTTGAGGACCTCTGCATTACAGGATTAGTAGACTGTTAGGTCGGGTTTAGGGTCAGTAGAAACATTAAAATAAAGTGTTAGCGGATATTAAAGGAACACTCCACTTTTTTTGGAAATAGGCTCATTCTCCAACTCCCCCAGAGTTAATAAGTTGAGTTTTACCGTTTTTGAATCCATTCAGCCGATCTCCGGGTCTGGCGATAGCACTTTTAGCATAGCTTAGCATAGATCATTGAATCCAATTAGACCAGTAGCATCGCGTTTAAAAACGATCAAAGAGTTTCGATATTTGTCCTATTTAAAACTCGACTCTTCTGTAGTTATAACGTGTACTAAGATCGGCGGAAAATGAAAAGTTGCGATTTTCTAGGCTGATATGATTAGGAACTACTCTCATTCCGGCGTAATAATCAAGGAACTTTGCTGCCGTAACATGGCCGCAGCAGGCGTAGTGATATTACGCAGCGCCTGAAAGTAGTGCCCGGTAGCTGGGGACTACTTTCAGGCGCTGCGTAATATCACTGGTCTAATTGGATTCAATGATCTATGCTAAGCTATGCTAAAAGTGCTATCGCCAGACCCGGAGATCGGCTGAATGGATTCAAAAACGGTAAAACTCAACTTATTAACTCTGGGGGAGTTGGAGAATGAGCCTATTTCCAAAAAAAAGTGGAGTGTTCCTTTAAGCCGACAATCTAATAATACTCGAATGACTGCCAGCTGACATGTAGATGTAACGTTACTTATAGTCAGCAGAATGTGGACTGTTGCTATAAAGTGTTACAAACTAAATAAATAAATAAACAAATAGTTAGTTAGTTAATTAGTTGGTTAGTTAGGCAGCTAGTAAGTTAGTTTCCACAAAAAATATCAAGCAGCAGAAACACATGTGGCACTTAAGTATATGCATGCTGTCCATTTCCTAAGGGTGTCCAGTCCTGCTCCTGGAGGCCCAACATCTTGCAGAGTTTAGCTACAATTCGCCCAAGACACCTGCCTAGACATTTCTAGTAATCCTGAAGACCTTAATTCACCGGTTTATGTGTTTAATTGGGGTTGAAGCTAAATTCTGCAGGACAGTGGCACTCTGGGGACAGGACAAGCTGAAGACTTTGACCTAAGTGGTCAAACGTGTTGTTTATAAATTTGTATTTTCTTACACCTCTGAACAACACCATCATACAACTATCCTGATTGAGCTTGAGTGTTAATGTGAACTCATTGTTCTACAATTAGAATAAATGTGTGAGACCTCACATTGAAACTATTGGCATGTTTCAGGGATTCAAAAGCATCCTGAGAATCTGAGGTTGATAAATTGGCTCAATATTCTGATTGTGTGAAGAATAACAACAGCATCATGTGCACTTTTAAAGCATTTCCAATAAAGAGCACAGTCCTAGCAAAGCACTCTGCTCTGTTAAAATTTAACCTATAATTCACTGAAAGGGGAGATAAAATGGGGACAATTTCGATCACAAAAGTCAGAGTACAATTTTACCATTGTCTTTGTATTATTGCTTGTGCATTTGTAAGTCCCAAAGGCACAATATTAAAGTGGTAAAGCTTCCTTTCTGTGAGTGTAGCTTGTCAGGATCTTCATTAGCCAGTTTAACCTGACTATACTGATGTACACAAGTATACAAGGGGAGTGCATATAATGCACATATTCATCTGGCAGAAAGTTTCAATGGAGTCGGTCAGATTTAATGGATTTCAGCAATACAAATATTTCAAAACTGCAAATAGAAGGGAAAAAAAAAATCAATCATATAATCCAATAAGCATTTTCATTGCTTCTTTAGGAACAATGGTAACAATTTGTATCAGTCCAAATGCAACAGAATGAAGTCTTATCAAGGACACAATTTTCATTCTGCTTGCTTTTAATGAAGAAACTTGAATAGAAGGATTCAATGGAAGCATTTTAATATCTGGCATGTTAGCAGAAGACACAACTGATCACATACAGCACTTTGTCATTAAGAAAATTCACTCAAGAGAGCTCTCTGAAGGACCCCATGAACACCCAAACCACACACCTACTGCAAGCAACTCACTTTACCAGAAGGATGAACCAATTTGAGGAAAAAAACAAACAAAAAACTCCTCCTCTTCATTATCAGTATCTGGAAATATCTCACCCTCAGGTTAAACAAATACAAATCAAAGCATTGTTGTGTGGGTGATTGGTTATTGATTAAATGCCAGTGCATTATATAGGTGAAGTTCTGCTCTGGCCACAACAGAACAGGAAAATAAAAAGGAGAACATTGCTCCTCATGTCATCTTTTCTCTGAAACATTGAAAAGACAAAGGCTTATTCCAAAAGCCCCTTTTGTCAATTACATATTTGCAGGGGCTTTTTTTAAGTACTATTTTCAGAAGAGGAAACTATTTTCATTTTCGAAACTCTACAAAGCTGATCATGCTTTAAAACAGCTGTTTCCTTCCACACCATTATTCCTAATCAAACATTTTCATTGTGATGTGTAATGAGGATATGTGATTTAATCACCAAAACTATGGGTAAACAGTAGTGCATGGTGCTATTAACATCAAGGTCATGGGTTTGATATTACATGCATTTAAATGTGCTTTGGATAAAACATACCTACCACATGAATAAATGAGAAGCAGAATATAATTACCTTCTCTTCCTTGAATGCATTCATTTTAATGACCAGTTAATTTTGTAGGAAGAAAGAAGGTAAGATGAGACAATACACCCACTTAGCCTTACCAAATCACAATGACAAAATCCATAAATGCCAGTAATATATATCCAGAGCCATCAGAAAGTATTGGTCTGTAAAGACTTACTCAATGACTTTAAGGACAGATGCAAGTGCAAGTATTGCAGCTTTAATAAAGTTTAATAGTACAGCTTAAAACATTCATACAAAAGCACTTACTGTATTTGAACTGACACAGTTTTGTAAAGTGGTGTAGGTTCACTGCGGAAATAATAAAACAAAACAATGTCAATCACATTACATTAACATTCCAAGGTCACCATAGCCACCAGATCCAGTCAGTATCCAGATCAGATGGTGGATTGACACCTATAGACAATCACAACAGCCCTGAATGTCAGCCGAGACCATGTCAACTGGATCCCCTGCGAAGACCTCATCAACTAGACAGCCATCGGCACAAGACAACGAGAACTAAAAAAGTTATCTGCACAGACTCTGTGGCCAGCTTCAACTCCTTCCCCATGTGATGTGTTCAGTCTTCAAGTGAAAGGAACTGGATGGATGTTCTGAGTATTGCCAGTCTACAGTCTGACCTGTGTTGCAGCCTGGAATTAAACCACACATTTTTCTCTCCATTTCTGTCACTGATGGAGCATATTTGTCACAGTTATGTTCAGTTTCATGGTTTTAGTTTGTTTGACCTGGTTTTCCTGTGGTTTGTTTTTGCTTCCTTTGTTTTCCTTGTTCTCATTTCTCATTTGTTGCCAAAGACACTAATTATATTACACACCTGTTTCTTGTTTTACCCCCTGTAAAACACCATCTGTATATATTGCCCTCAGATTGTTCAGTTCCCTACCTGTCGGTCACTACGAGTTATGTCATGACAATATTAGGGGTCTTACTTGGGAGCCCAAATCCTCTCTGATTAAGAGAAAATGCCAATGGCTAGTGGATTTTGCATGCTGAGCCACTCGCCGTGCACACGGGATATAAATAGGCAACAGGTGCATCCACTCATCAGATTTTTGCTTCGGAGCCGGGTGAATGAACATAGTTTGAGATTAACCAGGCAAATTCTCTCTGCTGCTGGAAGAAGAGGCGATTCTGGGTGGTGTTACGGCACAATCAGCAACCAGGGACTGGTCCCCCAACTGAGACTGGTTTCTCCAAAAGTTTGTTTGTTCTTTCTATTTTTTTATTTTAGTCCCTGTTAATTCAGTGATTCCCCTGGGTGCTTCATCTTTTTAAAGACGCTGTTTTGTCTGTGTCCTCTTGGTTCCTCCGTCGACAGCCACCATCAATGTCTTCAGTGTCTGGACATCCAGCACGCTGAAGCTGCATCCATGGATGGTTCATGCGTTGACTCTGAGCATATGAACATGGCAGCACTGAGATCAAGCCTCTCTCACCTTACAGGGATGGGAGGGGCTCCCTCTGTCACTACCCGTGCTGGCTTCTCTGCCATGAGCAGAGTGCCATCGGCTAGTGCTCGGAGCGATCTGAGGGTTACAGTGAGAGCGCAGCCTGCCCCAGCGTGATCCTCTACCTGCCACCGTTCCACTGTGGGCCACACCTCAGCCTGACTGTCGCCTAGGGTACCCTCCTACGGTTGCTCCACCCCATGTTGAGACCATGTTGAGGCCGGTGCATCGAGCCTCGCTCAGGAGTGCGGCACCAAATCCCCCACCACCTCAGGTTTCTTAAGGGAAGTGGGCACCAGGATCCTCAACTATCTCAAGCATGGCCCACTCGCGAGAACAGTCGTGTGATCACTCGGACCTTGTGCTCCGGCACCTCAGCCAGTTGTGGCTTCAGGTCAACTAGGAAAAGAGCAAGCTCTCCCCCCTGCAGAGAATCGCTTATCTCAGAATGAAGTTAGACTCTGTGAGTATGAAGGTGCGTCTCACCAACGAACATGCCCAGTCCGTGCTGAACTGACTGAGTTCCTTCAGAGGCAGGATGGTGGTACCACTGAAACAGTTTCAGAGGGTCTTGGAGCATATGGCATCCACAGCCGCAGTCACGCCGCTCGGACTGCTGCATATGAGACTACTTCAGCACTGGTTACGCTCCCAGGTCCCGGGATGGGCATGGCACCCTGTGGTACAGTTTGCTTGTCCATCACGCCGACGTGTTGCCAGTCATTCAGCCCCTGGATGGACCTTGTCTTTCTATGGGCCGGAGTGCCCTTAGAACAAGTGTCTCGGCATGTTGTTCTCTCGACGGATGCCGGGCAGGCAGCCTCAGGGTTCTGGACAGGGCCTTGACTGCTTTAGCACATCAACTGCCTTGCATTGCTGGCAGTGCTACTAGCCTTGTGGCAGTTCTGGTCACTGCTTGGCAAGCACATGTTGGTCCGCACGGACAACACTTCAACCGTTTCGTACATCAACTGGCAGGGTTGTTTACGATCACGTCACATATCATAACTCGCCTATCACTTAATTCCTGTCTGCTAAGACAGCGCTCCTGACCGTACTCACTTCCATCAAGAGTGTCAGGAACCTCCAAGCATTTTTGGTGAGCGAAGAGTGCCTTGAGTTTGGGCCAGTCTACTCTTACGTTGTCCTGAGATGCCCAAGGTTCCCACCACACCTTTTCGCGATCAGGTGGTGAACCTGAAAGCACTGCCCTCAGAGGAGGCAGATCCAGCCTTGGTGTTGCTGTGTCCCGTAAAAGCGCTGCGCATATACATGCACCGCAACCAGAGCTTCAGAGCTCTTAGCAGCTCTGTGTCTGCTACGGAGGTCAGCAGAAAGGGAAGGCTGTCTCCAAGCAGAGTTCGAGCTGCTTGTCAACATTTGCAATGCCATAGGGTTGTGACGGAGTTCAGGTTGTGGCGCTTTCCATGGACCACTAATGTCGTGACATGACATAACTTGACAACATCATGTCATAACTTGTAGTGACCATCTCGGTTATGTAGTAACCCTCGTTCCCTGATGGAGGGGACGGAGACATTATGTCCCCATACTACAACCTTGAACCATTGCTGGTTGCCAGGGACAAGTTCTCGGCCCCTCAGCATAAAACCTGATGAGTGGATGCACCTGTCACTAGGCTCACTATTTCATTGTTCCTTGCCTGTCTTCCGGTTCCTGTCTGCCGTGCTGCTGAGTGGTGTGCAATTGTAGCTCCGTGTAGATTCACTTTTCTGTTGATCTAACTATCACTCTCTGTTGTTTAAATTGATAAAATATAACTTGATTCCTAATATATTTCTGATATTATCTACCAAACTAATCTGACTAATTTGATCATTTGCTTTTAATCTAAAACCGTGAGTGCAGCGAGTTAGCATTCATTAGCCGGTTAGCTTGTCATTCTCGTTTCTATTCAAGTCTATTACTGTTTTCTTTTTTCTCGCTCGGTTTCTTTTCTCTCTCGCTCTGTTTTTTCACGAGTTCATCAAACAACAGTGGTAAGTTGGAATCAGTCATCAATCACGGTGAGTATTGGCTTCTTCTTCTATTGTTGTTTGCAATGCTTGCCACATGTACCGTTTATCTCTCTCTGTCAGAGATGAGGGATTCACATGTGATAAATGCAGGGAAATAGTTAGGCTGACAGAGAAGATTTTAGAAATAGAGACACGCATCCAAACTTTAGTTGAGGTTAGTAATAATGTGAGGGCTGTAGATATGGCTTTGGATGCGACTAGTTCAGGAAGTCCTGTACATTGTTTGTTTTTGGTAACAGAACCCCCGCAGCAGGGCAACTAGGTGACTGTGAGGCGGCATAGCCGCGGGTCAAAACACCACTCTTCAGTTCCGATCAAAACATCAAACAGGTTCTCCCCACTCAGTGACACACCCACTGAGAAACCTGATGAAAGTGTTCTAGTTATTGGCGATTCTGTTGTACGGAACATGAAAATAGAGACACCAGCCACCATAGTCCAATGTTTACTGGGAGCCAGAGCACCTGACATCTTGGCAAATTTAAAAGTGCTGGCTAATGCTAAACGTAAATTCAGTAATATTGTTATCCACGTCGACGCTAATGATGTTCGACTTCGCCAGTCGTAGATCACTAAATGTGTGTGAACTTGTAAATACAATGTCAGACACTGTAAAACTGTATGCTCTGGTCCTCTCCCTTGCTTACCGGGGTGATGAGATTCATAGCAGACTGTCGTCACTCAATGGCTGCATGTCTAAGTGGTGCCCGCAGAATAAAATAGGTTTTATAGACAATTGGACGAGTTTTTGGGGCAGACCTGAATTGTTGAAAGGAGCTGGTCTTCATCCCTCCTGGGGTGGTGCTGCTCTTCTCTCTAGAAATATGGCACATAGTCTTAGAGTTCGTACTTGACTAACTGGGGCCCAGGTCAGGAAGCAGACAGACTGGCTAAACCGACCGTCTTCTAGCCGCCTCACATCACAGAAGTCAGTTCATTCTCAGCACATAGAGACTCTTTCACCAAGATACCACACTGTAGAGACTGTTTCTGTTCCCCGAACTAGAAAATAAAAAAAATAAAAAAACGTCCAAACTAATCTATGAGTAACAATTTAATTGATGTTCAACAAATAAAAAATGTATATAATACAGAGAAACAGATGATAAAGCTTGGCTTACTGAATATCAGGTCCCTTACTACGAAAGCACTTTTTGTAAATGATTTTACAACTGATCATAACCTAGATGTGCTCTGTTTGACAGATACCTGGCTAAAACCAGATTAATACATTATTTTAAACGAGTCTACCCCCCAAGATTACTGTTATAAAAATGATCCGTGTCTAAAAGGCAAAGGGGGAGGTGTTGCTACAATTTATAGCAATATGCTCATTATTTCTCAGAGGGCAGGCTTTAAGTATAACTACTTTGAAGTAATGGTGCTTCATATAGCATTATCTAGAGGAACAAGTGTTAATGATAAATCCCCTGTGATGTTTGTACTGGCTACTGTATACAGGCCAGCAGGGCACACTACAGACTTTATTAAATAATTAGCTGATTTTCTATCGTGCTGGCTGCAAATAAAGTCTTAATTGTTGGTGATTTTAATATCCACTTTAATAATGAAAAAGATGCATTAGGATCAGCATTTATAGACATTCTGAACTCTATTTGGGTTAGACAACACGTGTCAGGACCTACTCGTTGTCGAAATCTCTAGATTTAATATTGTAACATGGAATTGATGTTAATGGTGTTGGAATTCTGCAGCAAAGCAATGATATCTCAGATCATTATCTAGTCTTGTGTAAACTCCATATAGCAAAAACTGTAAATTCAACTCCTTGTTACAAGTATGGTAGAACCGTCACTTCTACCACAAAAGACTGCTTTGTAAGTAATATTCCTCATCTCAATTCCTCAGCATATCCAACAGCACAGAAAAAACTTGGTGATGTAACAGAAACTATGGACTCTCTTTTTTCTAGCACTTTAGATACGGTTGCTCTTTACACTTAAGGAAGATTAAGGAAAAGAGTCCAACACCGTGGTATAATGAGCACACTTGCGCCCTAAAGAGAGCAGCCCGGAAAATGGAGTGCAGCTGGAGGAAAACAAAACTAGAGGTATTTCATATTGCGTGTGTACCCTATCCTACAGAAAAGCATTAAAAACTGCTAGATCTGAATACTTTTCGTCTCTTTTAAAATAAAATAAACATAACCCCATGTATTTATTCAATACAGTGGCTAAATAAAAAAAAATAAAAAAATAAAGCATCAACAGGTGTTGACATTTCCCAACAGCACAGCAGTTATGACTTCATGAACTACTTTACTTCCAAGATTGATACTATTAAAGATAAAATTGTTACCATGCAGCCGTCAGCTATAGTGCATTATAGATCCCTTGAGGAACAATTCCACTTATTCTCTACTATAAGAGAGGAAGAATTGTTAAACTTGTTAAATCATCTAAACCATCAACATGTATGTTAGACCCTATTCCATCTAAACTACTAAAAGAGGTTTTTCCAGAAGTCATAGATCCTCTTTTGGCTATTATTAATTTGTCACTGTCATTAGGATATGTCCCCAAAACCTTCAAATTGGCTGTTATTGAGCCTCTCATAAAAAAAAAAAACACAATTACAGACCAATCTCGAATCTCCCTTTTCTGTCAAAGATACTAGAAAAGGTAGTATCCTCACAATTATTTTCCTTCTTAGAGAAAAATGGTATCTGTGAGGATTTCCAGTCAGGATTTAAATTGTTTCATGGTACTGAGACTGCTCTCATTAGAGTTACAAATGACCTGCTCTTATCATCTGATCATGGTTGTATCTCTCTATTACTGTGACTGGATCTTAGCATTGTGTTCGACACTATCGACCACAACATTCTTTTGAATAGACTAGAACACTTTGATGGCATTAGTGGAAGTGCATTAGCATGGTTCAAATCATACTTATCTGACCGCCATCAATTCATAGCGGTGAATGAAGAGGTATCATATCAATCACAAGTGCAGCATGGAGTACATCAAGGCTCAGTACTAGGGCCATTGCTTTTCACGCTTTGCATGTTACCCTTGGGAAATATCATCAGGAACCACAGTGTTAGCTTTCACTGTTATGCTGATGATACCCAGCTCTACATTTCTTCGCGGCCCAGTGAAACACATCAAATTGAGAAACTAACGGAATGCATAGTTGATATAAAAAACTGGATGGCGAATAATTTCTTACTGCTAAATTCTGAAAAAACAGAGGTGTTAATTATCGGACCTAAAACCCCCACATGTAATAACCTAGAACACTGTCTAACACTTGTAAATTCTTCGTCATCAGTTAGGAACCTAGGTGTGCTATTTGATAGCAATCTTTCCTTTGACAGCCACATTTCTAGCATTTGTAAAACTGCATTTTTTTTCATCTTAAAAATATATTTCTAAATTTAGACCTATGCTCTCAATGTCAAACGCAGAAATGTTAATTCATGTGTTTATGACCTCAAGGTTAGATTATTGTGATGCTTTATTGGGTGGTTGGTCTGCACGCTTAATAAACAAACTCCAGATGGTTCAAAATGCAGCAGCTAGAGTACTTATTAGAACAAGGAAGTATAGCCACATTAGCCCGGTTCTGTCAACACTGCACTGGCTCTCTATTAAACATCACATAGATTTTAAATTCTTGTTAATTACTTATAAAGCCCTGAATGGTTTAGCTCCTCAGTGCTTGCGAGCTCTTATCGTATTATAGTCCTCCACATCCACTGCGTTCTCAAAACTCTGGCCATTTGATAATACCTAGTATATCAAAATTAACTGTGGGCAGCAGATCCTTTTCCTATTTTGAGAACAATCTACCTAACACTGTTCGGGAGGCAGACACACTCTGTCAGTTTAAATCTAGATTAAAGACCCATCTCTTTCACCTGGCTTACACATAACACACTAATATGCTTCTAATATTCAAATCCGTTAAAGGATTGTTAGTCTGCATTAAGTAGGTCAACTGGAACCGGGAACACTTCCCATAACGCCTGATGTACTTGTTACATCGTAAGAAGAATGGTATCTACGCTAATATTAGTCTGTTTCTTTCTTATTCCAAGATCACCATAGCCACCCGATCCAGTCCATATCCAGATCAGATGGTTACTACAGTCACACGGATCCAGTCCATATCCAGATCAGATGGTCACTGCAGTCACACGGATCCAGTCCGTATCCAGATCAGATGGTGGATCCGCACCCCTAGAGATGACCTCTACAGCCCTGAACATCAGCGGAGACATTTACGTTTACATTTACATTTAGTCATTTTGCAGACGCTTGTATCCAAAGCGACTTACAATTGGGGAATACATACAGCGATTCATCTTGAAGAGGCAATCCGACAAACGAAGTGCTTGTAACACCAAGTCTCAGGCATTGTTTAAATAAGTACAAGCTAGCAGGGGAAGGAATAGATAAGGAGAAAGATTTTTTTTTTTTTTTTTTTTTTTTTATATGTAGGGTGAAGTCAAGTAGTGTCGAAAGAGATGAGTTTTCAGCTGTTGCTTGAAGATTGACAGGGATCCAGCACTCCGAATATGGGTGGAAAGATAATTTCATCAGCCAGGAATGGTGAACGAGACTGTTCTGGAGAGTGATTTTGAGCCTCTTTGTGATGGTACCACAAGGCGTCGCTCACTAGCAGATCTCAGACTTCTGGAGGGGATGTAGATTCTTAATAGTGAGTGCATATAGGCGGGTGCTGAGCCTGTGGTTGTTCTATAAGCAAGCATCAGTGTCTTGAACTTGATGCGAGCTGCGATTGGTAGCCAATGCAATGAGATAAAGAGAGGTGTGACATGGGCTCTTTTGGGTTCCTTGAAGACCAGTTGTGCCACCGCATTCTGAATCATTTGTAGAGGTTTGACTGTGTTTGATGGAAGTCCAGCCAGAAGAGCATTGCAGTAGTCCAGCCTAGAAATGACAAGGGCCTGGACAAGAAGTTGTGCAGCATGCTCCGTCAGAAAGGGCCTGATCTTTCTGATGTTGTGTAGTGCAAACCTGCAAGATCGAGCAGTCTTTGCAATGTGGTCTTTGAAGGTCAGCTGGTCATCAAAGATTACACCAAGATTTCAAGATGAACCTAACTGGATCGTGATGTCATGCTGTAGAGTTGGAGCGGCGAGAAAGACAAGAAGCTCAGTCTTTGCCAGGTTGAGCTGAAGGTGATGTTCTTTCATCCATGCCGAGATGTCCGCCAGGCAACCTGAGATCCTTGCAGCTACTGTTGGATCATCTGGTTGAAAGGAGAGATAGAGCTGTGTGTCATCAGCAAAGCAGTGGTAGGAGAATCCATGTGCCTGTATGATGGGACCCAGCGATGTGGAGAAGAGGAGGGGTTCAAGAACCGATCCTTGAGGAACCCCAGTGACCAGTGTATGTGCTTTGGATACCTCCCCTCCCCAGGCCACCCTGAAAGACCTACCAGTGAGATAGGATTCAAACCAGCGAAGTGGAATTCCAGTGATGCCCAGTGATGAGAGCAAGGAGACCAGGACACCTAGACAAGCCCCAGCCCTTTACACAATCTGACTTTTCTGCAGTTGGAATTAAACTGCTGGTTTCATCTGGCCAGAGGAGAACTGGCCTCCCGACTGAGCCTGGTTTCTCCCAAGGGTTTTTCTCCATTCTGTAACTGATGGAGTTTTGGTTCCTTGCCGCTTTTGCCTCTGGCTTGCTTAGTCGGGTACACTTATTTTCCAGCGATATCATCTACATGATTGCACAGATACTATTTAAACTGAACTGAGCTAGAAGATGACATCACTGAATTCAATAATGAAATGCCTTTAACTGAAAATTGAGTGTTATATATTGTCATTTTACATTATTGACACACTATTTTCTTATTCTGATATTGGAAAGTTGCTTTGACACAATCTGTATTGTTAAAATAACTATATAAATAAAGGTGACTTGACTTGACCTGTCACCTATTCATACCCGTGTGCACAGGGAGTGGCTCAGCATGCAAAATCCACTAGCCAAATTTCATTGGAATTTTCTCTTAATCAGAGAGGATTCGGGTTCCCAAGTAAAACCCCTAATGTCATCACAACATAACGTCTCCGTTCCCTCCATCAGGGAACAAGGGTTACATACGTAACTGAGACGTTCTTTGTCTTGTGGCATTTATGCTGCCATATGTCATTTCTGTTTCTCTGTTAATAATTATTAACAGTGCTACAAACAGATAATTTCTCCTCACAATGTCTGACCCACCATGACAGAACACAAGACCTCGCTGTGGATTTAACAGCAGAGTTCTCTACACTCACCCACAAGGTCTATCTGCTTCAAAATGGCCAACCTTTGAAAGAGTAAAAGCAGGGGTATTTGGATCCTTACAATCAGGTGTACTGGGCTGACGAGGATTTGTTTTTTGTTAGTTTTTTCCGGAGTGGACAGGACATCATCCTCAGGCAGATCATGGTCTTTGTCAATACATGTATTAATAAGCACTCTGCTGAAGTCTGTCACTAACAAAGTGTTTTTGTTTCTTGTTTTCACAGACACAAGCATTTTTGGATCACGTAAAATAAACATGGATATTAGAAAATGGCTTGTCCGCTTAGTGGCTTGCATGAGACACTTGAGACTGTGGAAACATTGTTGGAAACATTTGGGATAATGTACTGTAAGTACCCAACAAAACATCATGGCTGTCATTTTAGCATGTTAATTTAATTAATTAGTTATGGAAAAATAATGTAATTAAATATGTGAACACAATTACTGTAATGCACCTGCCCCACCCCAAACCTGTACTTCATCTTACATTTCATGAAGTTGACTGTTGACAAACATGATGCATGATAGCCTATAAAATTAAGTTATAAAGAAAAGAGAAATAGGCAACAAAAATTTTTTTTTGTTTTGTTTTTGTTTTTTTTTGGATATAGCCTATGCATCAAAACAATTTGCCTTTGACTCTTGCTGCTGATTTGAATGGCGATGCTTCCCGTTTTAAGTGTCAGTTGATGGCCTTTCATTTTTATCCAGAAATGTGCTTAAATTAACATCAGAAAATATGCTTTTCTGATGTTCATTTCAGTTTTCCAGGTCTTTTTCCCGTATCACTTGAAATGCATCCGTTTTGAATCATTGTGGTGAGACACAAGGAAAAAATAAACGATCAGTTGTGGGACTATTCTGTCATAAATCGCATACCATTCATTTCTGAACTTTCTACCGTCCATTACTGGAAATGAAATTACTGGTTGATATGTCCCGATCTCAATAAAGTTTACAAACATGCACATGCATCCAGCATCATTCCCGAAACTTTGCAGTATGTATGTGTCCGAAACACGAAAGTTTAATTCAAATTCTGAATGGAATATAGCCAAGAAAACACACAGTCCCTTTATTATCACTAAAATAATCACTCATCAAAGTTCATCACAATCTCACAAAATTCCGTTATAGTCAAGCTCTCTAAACTACACAATAAATATCTTATTTACATCGCATCTGCACTTAGTCATGAGATGATTCACAAGTGTGCAAAACTCCGGCGCTTTCAGCTGTGAGTGAATTCTGAAAACTCTTAACGTTTCTGATTGGTCTTTGCGTTGAAGAAATCAACAGAAATTGCAGCCAAATTGAG
The DNA here is from genome assembly GCA_036784905.1 of Acrossocheilus fasciatus. Lineage (NCBI taxonomy): Eukaryota > Metazoa > Chordata > Actinopteri > Cypriniformes > Cyprinidae > Acrossocheilus > Acrossocheilus fasciatus. Next base: position 29,222,261 of record CM071956.1, read on the forward strand.
GTCCTTAGGCTTGTGCGCCCAGAACACTGGGGATGTGCCCCCTGCCGCAAAAAAATAAATAAAATCCGATGAACATTAAGAGCTCCTTACCAGCACTCTCATGGAATCTGTCCAATCTCCATCACATGTGGTACATGTGGTACTGTCAAGGTTCAGCACACCGAATGTGTAACGTCCCCTCAGCAAAACAAAGTGTCAAAATTAGTGCACATTACAGAGAATATGAAAGCATGGAAATTACTGCCAAATACCTCTCCTTAGGTCCTAAAGACAGTAGAGAAGGACTGCAGAATGTAGTTTGCTTTCTCCATGTTTCAACGGCATAGTCTTCACTACCATGAAACTGGAACAAGGGCATTTGTTGAAGCAGGAATTGCAAGCTCTGCTGGAAAAATGGACTACATAAAAAAAAAATAATAATAATAATGTTTATGTTTAATGTACTTAATTAATTTGGGTTAAAACTATTTCAGGGATAACAGTGTACACTGTAAAAAATGATACACTCTATTTACTCAATAAAATTGTGTCAACAGATTACAAGCAATATTATTAAGTAAATTCAACACATAAAAAATAATTAGAATTAATCAAATGAGATGCTAACGAATTATCAATTCACAATGAGTAAAATAGCACAAACAAATTAAGTAAAATTTAAACAAAAATATTAGTTTCATTGGACAAAGAACAAAACAAACACTATGCTAATGAATACTATGTTATGCATGCCAGGACAGTAGTTGATGATCAAGAAACACTGCGCAAAAAATGTAATATGCATGCACATGACGTCACCTTTTTCACAAATTCATGTTTTTGTTGTTTACATGGAGATGATACAGGCATCATGTTCAAAATCTTGTGTTTCCAGGCCCCCAAAATTGAGTCATTGAAGACACCTGATGTTAACACAGAATCACTGAAGGAGAAAATCATGTTTTACCATTGGGTCACCATCATGGTGGTCATTGTTTGCTTTAGTTGGGCTCTTGACCCTTGACTCTTTAACATCAGAAATTGTTTGGCTGCTGTAACTGAATTAAACAACAGTTAAGACAAGCCAAGAGAAAAGTTGATCGGGTGGTGTTGGTTATGTTTTGACATCATCATCATTTGACCTGAATCTCTGAGTTGGATTTATCGTATCAATTTCTGCCGTCCTGTGATTGTACAGTGTACATCATGCATTGCATATTTTTAGTAGCTTGTTTTGTGATGTTCAGAGTTGATCTGTTTATCTGAATATGCTGTTTATCACCGCTGTTGACATTCATAATCTGATTATTGATGTCAGAGTGTGCCTAATATAACTTTTTTTTTTTTTTTTTTTTTTTTTTTAACTTTGGTTTATACTGGAAATCCCAGATCTTATACTGTATAATTACGGGTCTGTTGTAATTAAAGTAAATCTAATTCAGAGATTAACCTCTAAATGAGTTCAGAGATTCAGGTTAAATGATGATGGCAGAACATAATCAGCACCACCAGACCACCTTTTCTCTTGGCTTGTCTAACTGTTGTTTAATTCTGTTACAGCAGCCAAACAAAATCTACTGTTAAAGAATCAAGGGGCAAGAGCCCAACTAAAGCAAACATTGACCACCGTAATGGCAACCTAAAAATGTAGATTTTCTTCTTCAGTGATTCTGTTTGTTAACATCAGGTGTCTTCAATGATTCAGTTTCAGTGACACAATTTTATTGAGTAAATATAGTGTATCATTTTTTACAGTGGTTTCCCTTCCTAGCCAAAGACCTTTTTTTCTCTCGTTCAGCACTAGGCGAGTGTTTTGGACCTTATATATCATCCTATTGTGACTAAAAAGATTGTCTGAAAATGTAAAGACAAGAGAGTGCTTGGTAGCTTTGGAGTAAGCCACCATTTTTCCATAAAGACCCATAGGTAAAAGGAGCCAAACAACAGCTCCTCAGGACTGAGGGTTTCCTGGGCAGAGGTCGGATTCTTAATTTTACCTTCAGAGCCCTGTGGAGATGGGGTCACAAGCGTTGTTTGGACCCTCTTATCATGGAGGGGGCGAGCAATCCCATGCCATTTCACTTTCCTTGATTAAGATTTGTGGCTTCACAGCTTGCAGAAAGAAAAATGAAGAGAGAAGAGAGGCATTTTCATTAGTATTCCGCCTGAGAGAGGCCACTAAGTCCTTGGGAGGGCTTTCTGCTCTGATGTGAATGACAAACTGAAATCAAAAAGCAAAGTCAGACACACTGAGCCCTTATATCTGCCTGACAAAACTAACAGTAGAAGAGAGGACAAGAATGACGGAGAAAGAGAAGAAGAAACAGATAAAAGGAAAGAAAGCAATCACAAGGTTGGACTTCACTACTGCTGTTAAATTTCTCCTGGTTTCCAGATATTGTGGTGCAGCCCAAAAAAAAAAAAAAAAAAAAAATCTGCCATCATGTTATTCCAATCCATAAAGTATTTTTGCAGCTCTTACACTATTGGGATTATAGCTCTCATTATAAGAAAACGGAGTAAAGGACATTGTTAAATTGCTGCCTAGTTAGGGGTTTGCTTGTAACTGCATGACCTTTTCACTCTGTTCACAATTTATTTTCAACTTTCACAAAGTGAGAAAGGCAACAAATAAACTACCCAGGCTCATTGGAAATGCATGCTTCTACTTACATTTCTGCAAAACTTTTAATCCTTTCCACACAAAGTACAATTTACAGGGCCAGAGTTGAAATTAATAAAGCCTAATTTTCTCATAATTACTTGCACAATATTATGACTTCAAAAAAAAAAAAAAAAAAGCGCATCACACATACAGCTTCATATGTATGGGTTTCCTAACTCGGTAGGTTAGCTCGGTGGCTCACGTGATATGGCATTGCAAATAAAAATAATGTAATGTAATGTAATGTAATAACAATGTGGTTTTATTTTTTAAATTATTTTTTGTTATTGTTATCCTAAATAAGCTGATGAAACACAGTTACAGTTACTGTAACTGTGAAAGGTTATGTAAGCTGGCTACCTTACTTTTACAACTTCCCTTAAAAAGTTAACCATTGCCAACCATGGTTTTACTATTAAAATTAATTATTTAATTAATACATTTATTATATAAAAATATAATAACAACAACAAAAATGATAATAATAATAATATAAAAACTAAAATAAAACAAACAAAAAAATGGTTACTATAGTTAAACCATAATAACCATGGATTTACTACACTAATCATAGTTTAACCATGGTATTTGTAAAATTGTGGTGTACAAAAATGGCAAAAAAAAAAAAAAAAAACATGGTTAATTTTTGTTTTGTTGGGGTAATTTTGTTGTGGTCTGTGCTACTTGTGTGTTTCTCTATTTGGTTGTGTTGTAAGTATTTGTAGCACATTTCTTTATTTGTTTGTGAGTATTTGCAGCGTGGTTTTATATTTGTTTGTGTTGTGAGTATTTGCAGCACATTTCTTGAATTGTTTGTGTTGTGAATATTTGCAGCGTGCTTTTGTGTGTGTGTGTGTGTGTGTGTGTGTGTGTGTGTTGTGAGCATTTGCAGCGCATTTATTTAATTGTTTGTGTTGTGAGTATTTGCACCGTGTTTGTGTGTGTGTGTGTGTGTGTGTTGTGAGTATTTGCAGCGCATTTATTTAATTGTTTGTGTTGTGAGTATTTGCACCGTGTTTGTGTGTGTGTGTGTGTGTGTGTGTGTTGTGAGTATTTGCAGCGCATTTATTTATTTGTTTGTGTTGTGAGTATTTGCACCGTGTTTGTGTGTGTGTGTGTGTGTGTGTGTGTGTTGTGAGTATTTGCAGCGTTTCTGTTTGTGTGTGTGTGTGTGTGTGTGTGTGTGTTGTGAGTATTTGCACCGTGTTTGTGTGTGTGTGTGTGTGTGTGTGTGTGTTGTGAGTATTTGCACCGTGTTTGTGTGTGTGTGTGTGTGTGTGTGTGTGTGTGTGTTGTGAGTATTTGCACCGTGTTTGTGTGTGTGTGTGTGTGTGTGTGTGTGTGTGTGTATGTGTGTGTGTGTTGTGAGTATTTGGAGCATGTTTTTTTATTTGTTTGTGTTGTCTGCATTTGCAGCGTGTTTCTTTATTTGTTTGTGTCTGTCAAACTGATGAAGATGTTTTCTGATGCAGCTTGTTGAGCTCTCTCGGCCACCGAACTACCTGGAAATTTCACTTTAAAACTTCTGCAAAACGTACAGTAAGGTACATACTATCAGTGTTGCAGAAACATCACCACAAGCATGTATAAACAACACTGAATGCCAATCAGCTCTCCACCAGCAGCCAGATCCTAACAGTTGTCCACTGTTGTAAAGTATTTGAGTAAATGTAATTAGTGATTCACCAAGTCGAAGGTTGGGTTGTTGGCGAGCGTCTGTCGGGCTAGTTCAGTTTGTTTGGTGTGTTCCACACGTCGGCTCTCGGGCTAACATCGGCAGCAATTTCCCCGATTCTACTTGTTGAACCTTCAGGGAGAGTGAGAACTCTGATAGGATGTTCAGTTCAGCGAACGAATCAGTGAACGATAATTAAACCAAAAATAATGAAAATTTGTAAGTAAATGAAGGTGGCTTAGACAGAAGGCTGTTCTAATGTTATGTGATCTTTCCAAAACATTCCAATATATGAATATTTTCATAACAACTTGAGCCGATTAAAATGAAGAAAGTTATCAACATAACTGAAATTCATAATGGTAAGCAAGCACTGCTTTGTTTACATTTCGTATATATATTTTGTATATATTGCGTATATCTCCTATATTCATCTTTCGGTTTCTCCTTTTTTAATGATTAATATATACGCTTGATTGCTGCTGATACAGACAGCTAATTCCTCTCATGCAGGCACAGAACGCAGGTGTTAGTTTGTAGTCGGCTGTAGTTTGTGCAGTGCGTTCAAGCACAGCGTTTTGGTCCAGACACTGACAACGCAAAGCGGCAACACCCTTGGCTTTTCCATTTGTTGACATGACATGGTTAGATTCAGATGGAAAAAAATCATATATTATGTTTGGTGTCCACATCAGAGATGGTCACAATGTTTAGAATGAAACCATCATATTTAAAAACATGATCTCAATCATATAATAAACTATAATTTGTTGTTACTACTGTAAATCTATATTCAATTGTTATAGGATCTCCTTCAATGCTTTCAGAATTTTTACTTTTTTTTCTGTATTTTGAAATATTTATTTTTTTATATTAATATTTTATTGACAGTATATTTATTGAACAAAAAATGTATTCTTTATTTTTTCAAAATAAGCAGACAATAGTACAAACTTTGCTAAAGTGATTGTTTTGAACAAGTATTAACTTGACATAAAAATAAAAAAAAAAGAAAAAATTTAGCTGAAGTATTTGTATCAATATTGTGTGCCTTTTGATCCATGCCCCCCTTGCCACCTCATACATTTATAAGATTTTTAAACAAAATAAATTACTTGTATGATTTATTTTCACTCAAAATATGTTGCTCCTTTAATATTTAATATAAACGTATAATTTTTTTTCTGTAATTATACATTTAAAGCCCTAAACACACTGCAAAAACTGAAAAAATTGGCGTCATGAAACAATCGTGGTGATTTCTGTATTCGTGGGTCCTGTGTCGTACAGTGAGATGTATTTTGTCTTGCAACCAAAGATAGCCTGTGATACAGCATGATCATCGCACAGTGTTTGCTGGTATGATCCACATTTACTGACCAGCCAATAAAAATGATGTATGAAATCAACGCGACATGGTGCTACAACTGCTTAAAAAACTGCTTACCTCAAGCTTTTATTCCTTCCTCTTTTGCCGCTTCCACTTTTTTTCTGCACACATAAAAACCACAGCTAGTGTAATTTATCGTGCTCTTTTTGTTTACCACTAACGCATGCTGATGATGATTTATTCTTCTATAGAAATGTGCGCCGTGGCATATGAGTCAACAGGTGTTATCGTCGTACAGTCTACACACACATCGTACCCAGACAGCAACATAGTTTTGGCCCAGATCCAGCCCACATCTGGCCCGTGTGAAATCCATGCGGGCCAGTTGTGGGCCGGATCTGGGCCGACACTCCTTGCTGTCTGGGTAGCCAAGTTTATTAGATCCATGTCGCACAGTGTGACATACAGTGATCTTATAGGATTGCTAAAATTGTGTAATGTGTTTTGGGCTTTAGGCACAGTTTTAGGCGCACATTTTTTCTTAAGGTGAGCCTTTAGCCCCATTGTACCCTATATGTACTCTTTACATGTGTGGTATGCAATGCAATTACTCATTGCATTTCACATGCTTTTTCTGCAGCATTTTATTTCTGCTACAAAAGAAGTGATATCATCCTCTACAGGGCACTGAAGGTACTAGATCTTGATCATTTTGGCCTTACTTGTCAGTATGTCCTTTTTGAGTACTTGAGCTCAACTGAGACTACAGTGTTTGTAGATGTTGTGTTGACCTTGATTCATTGCAATATTGAGGTGTTCCATATTATTTTTGATTTTAGAAAATAAACGTGATTGCACTCTTCAGAAATAAAATGTTTCTTGTTTTTCACTTACGCAACATGTTGAGGACGGTGCATCTCCCCAGACAGCAAGCAGTGTCGGCCCAGATCCGGCCCACATCTGGCCCGCATGGATTTCACACGGGCCAGATGTGGGCTGGATCTGGGCCAAAACTATGTTGCTCTCTGGGTCTGAACCTACATTCAGTATGAGTAAACTATTTAAAGTACTGTTAAAATCAGATACTCTAAGACTTTTACTCAAGTCGTATTGGAATTGGTGTCTTCTAACTTGTACTGAAGTCATTTCAACATTTACTTGCTATGGAAAATCAGCTATTCTCCTGTAGAAGACACTTAGAGTACAACATCACAAAGTAGCATCTAAAGTTGTGCATGCACAATAGAATGCCAGAATGCTGTTTCATAGCAGCTGTTGCTTAAAGTCCCTATAGTACCAGTGTGGTGTGGCACGTGTAGGGTGCTTTTCAAGAGAAGGCTGCATCCTAGTGAGGCTCTTTCCCAGACCAGTACTTGTGAGGCTTTTAGGCTCAACTCCTCCTCAGCATTTTGAGTGATTGAAGGATGTAAAGGATAGACTTGATGCATTCTTCAAAATACACTGAAGGCCTCAAAAGCCAAAGCTGCCCTCCAGCGACTTGAAAAGAATCACTAACGGTTCACAGCAGAGCAGTGTTGTATAAAATGTTCTGATTTGATTGGCTGATCTGCATTAAATGAGTTCTGCATGATAACAGTACAAAAACACTTGGACTTTTCACTACTTGTGTTGCTTGTCTGTTCTGCTTAATTATGTCTGTGGAAACCATGTTTTTTTGGATGAAAATAAATTTTAAAAGAACACTATTTATTTATTGGTTCAACCAACTGTCAAAGTCTGCAGAGGTTAACCGTGCATTACACACATGCATGTGTATCACCGAGGATTTGAACAATGTAAGTTTGTTTAATAACAAACAAATATACTGGAAATATAGGTAACAATTTACTATGTATACTATGTATAATGCATTATAAAGTGTCATTAAAGGGTATAATGCATTATAATTATTCGTAATGCACATTGTAACACTTTGTATCTTGTGGTAAATAAGTATAGCTTAATTTAAAATGCATAGTGTAACAATGAATATATTTATAGTGCATTACACAGTAAGGCTTTAAGTAAATTGTTACTTATAACTATCTTTATTAAATAGGAGGAATATATTTTTATTAAAACACTGAACTTTCTGTATTTACTTTAGACATACAGAACATATCCACATTTGTGCATCAATGTCTAATGTGTCCATGCGTGCAAATTTTAGGTAACATATCCAAAATGAAGGCTAATCAATACTCTTCAGTCATGAATTTCGAGTGAATCAAATTGGGACCACAGATACCATTAACTATAACTGAATAAAAGGCAATAATCAGCTACAGTATATGCATTCACAAGAATACATTTGTTTGAATGTTTCATTGATAAAACATGACACTGAGTTGTTAGAAAAGAAATAGTGGTGTTATTACATGATGATAATTTTGTATTTATTTGTATTTGCAACACTATTATAAATGTGTTCAATGTGTCAGCATTTCTAATACCCAGGATACTACAACTAGCAAAACACAAACAGAAGAACACAACAATATCTAACAAAGACAGACAAAGAACCGAGGAAAACACAAGACTTGAATACACACCAAACATATCAATACAATGACTCATAGAAATAAACTGAAAACTAGGTAAAATAACCAAAACAAATCCTAAACAGAAAGAAAACATAGAATATGTATCCATAGACTATCCATATATAATGTCACTTTTAATCAATGTAATGCATTCTTGCTGAATAAAAGCATTAATTCAATAAAATAATGCAAACAAAAAATAAAAATTAAACCTGACCAACCTCAAACTATACACACTGATATATCACAATTATATCCATCCATCCATATATCAGGTACAGACTCAGAAATGATATTTAAACCATCAGAATGAACTAAAATCAATTTCTCACATTCGCTAGTTTGAGTATTTCTAACCAAATCTGTTTTTGATTCCTTTTTGCTGACATCAGCTCCTCTTACTGCTAGACCGTGACGTCCCATTATAATGATAATGCTCCATTAAATGAGAGACTTGTGTAAAAAGGGCCGTGGAAATGGTCAAGTTAGTGCTAATTGCTTTCTAAGAAACCCATTTCCGCTGATGAAGCCAGTCATCTGCACCTGCCCACATCAGAGATCTGAATATTAGCTGCACAATGAGTCCGTCTCTAATCACTGACCATCATTCACTTGCTGAGATGAGAATTAATTGGAATCAGTTATTACAGTGGTAATGGGAAAAAAAAAACAAGAAACAAAGTTCAGAAATGGATGTCAGGGTCTCTCTGTTTAATTTCACATTTTCCATCCAGTTTTGTCTAAAAATGTTTGAACTTTTGGCAGTCCAGTTAAATAGCCATAAAGAACATGATAGCTGATGTCCATTGAATATATATATATATATATATATATATATATATATATATACACACACACAGACATGTGTGTGTGTGTGTGTGTGTGAAGAGTTCAGATGCAAAAGCCTCTAAGTGGCATTTGAAATTGTCTTCTAAAATGTAATTCTTCTAACATTTTTTCTCAGGCTCCTATGTTTATGTTCAGTTTTTTTCACTTTAATGGCAATGCAAAGAACCTATTCAAGAGCCTGTTAATATTAATACATTAATATACACTGAAAAAAAAAACTGGTTTTAGTCAAAAATGTTATTAAACATCACTCAACCAACATATAAACATTAATTTATATATATATATATATATATATATATATATATATATATATATATATATATATATATATATACATATAAACATATTTTGTATGGATTAAATCAGGTAGTAACACTTGCAGGTTAGCACCTTTTATTGTGTACATATGTACAAATGTTATACATGCCAACTTATGGAATGTGCATTTGTCAGCATTGGTTTTTATTTATTTATTCATTCGTTTATTTATTTATGTATTCATTCATTCATCCATTCATTCATTCATTTACTTATTTATTATTATTATTTTTTATGGGACAAAGCATTTCACAAAACAGTATTCCTGTATTCTGCGCATTTGTATGAGGCACCAAGTGTGATCTGATGAATTTATAGACAGTGTGCTATGACAAATGTTATTACACTTTAATGCCTGTTGCATTTTGTCTGTTCAAATGTAAAGTCCTTCATCACATTGATCCCATCATGTAGTGCACAATATTCTGAACCACAAACTGAATTTATGCATTAACTTAATATCCCATTCCAGCGAGTTCATACCATTTCATGGTAAAATGCACTTGAAATTTTGTGGAAAACAGAAAACACCTTTCATGGACAAAATCCACACAGCATATCACAAAATACACGTTGTGAAGAAAATATGAAAATATTCATTTCATGCATTATGCATTTTGTCCACTAAAAAGCCTGTATAGACAACAAAATGTATTTTGTCCATGTTGTCCTTTTTTAACATTTATTTATTTATTTAGACTCTGCCTGTCACAATGCAAACATTTTGTGAATGACATGTATTTCACCCACAAAATGGGTTTGATCACAAAGTTTTTTGTGCTATTTGTATCTCTATAAAAGTTCAGTGATGCTGCAGATGAAATACAACAAATAACATTAAACATTTGTATGTGTATATATATATATATATATATATATATATATATATATATATATATTACTTTGTATTTATTATTATTATTATTATTATTATTATTATTTTATTTATATATATATATATATATATATATATATATATATATTTTTTTTTTTTCAATTGCAATAGGACCCATTTCTCAATATCATTCTCAAGGTCATTTTTTTTTAAAAACTCTTCACACTGTTCTCCTAACCATCTTTCACCTTGGCACAGCAGTTAATTTCACATTCATATTGCTCTAACAAAAGATGTTTCAAATCCACTCATTCCTCAACTTTGTCACTCATAAAACACAGACCTAAAAACACTAATGACAGGTACCATTAGGCAATGTTTTATTTGGTAAAATGTTGAATATTAGTCGAAATGCTTTACTTTTGACTCTTCATGTCACAATGTATAACTGCATTTCATGAATTACGGGCATTTCATCCACAAAATGTTGTTTTGATAACAAAATGCATTTTGTTCACTTAATATGCAATATTCCAAACAACACTTTCTGTCAACATAAACATAACACATTAACAAAATAAACATTTTTTTTCACTAAATGCTTCTAAAAACAGTAAAAGAGTCAGTGTCATTCATTTATTTATTTTTTTTTTTTTAAAGGCATAAAATATTCATTTAATTTATCTTTCAATTAATGAAAATTAAACACATTTTATTTTTTGGAAAATTGAATATTACAATTAAAACATTGACAAAATATTGTATGATTATTCCTTAAAATTAAGGTTTTATTCATTTTATTAGTAGTAGTAGCATATTACATACATTCTACTGAACAACAGTAGGCTAATAAACATATATTTCTGCCGCAATGTCTTCAAGTTAAACCAAACTTTTATTTTGACGGGTTGCCGTGAATACCTTTACATTTATGTGTGATACGAGGATAGTTTTACTCAAATGAAAGGGTAAAATGTTCATGAAATGACTCTCAGAGCAGTTCTGGAGATGTTGTTCATGTATTTATGTCCTCATTTAGTGAAACGGGAGATGTTACAGTTTTTTACAATTGCTTAAGCACAATTTTAAAAACAAGGCTCTTTTTTTGTCAAAACACAACACACAATTCACACATCCAGACACACAAGTATCAGAACACATCAGATCTTTTGCAAAATGAAGCACTTCATTCAGAACTTTACAATAATTTAACAAAACCCAATTTTGGCACACACATGGTTCATACAACCTGATTCTCTTTCAACCACTTACACACTGTGGTGCTCAATCTTAAACACATGTAACATTTCTACATTTTTCTAATGATATACTAGTCTGAGTTTGATTTTTTCAGAAATATTGTTAGAGAACAGTACATGATTGACCAAACACAACACACAAGACCAGCACTGTACATTGATGAAAACCAATGTTATTTCTCTCCACATTGTAAAAATCAGTCAATACATCTATGCATTTCCAAAGGTTGCATATTGCACTGAAAATCAGAACATATTCTAAATGCAATATAGAACATAAACAACAAAAACATTTGTGGAGAGAAAAAGAAAGCAGAAAAAAACCCGTCAACATCATATCTTTGCTGCATATGGCCATAGCACTTCGTCCACATCTTTTTTCGCAAGACAGTGAGGGAAGAATCGTCTTGAGTGGCGAATCCATCCTTGCACAGACCCTGAATCAATCAGGTCACAGGTCTCCTCCATGGCTTGAATGAAGGATATCCTGACAAAGGGTTGGGGATCGTAAACCATCCATCGCCATGCCAAAAAAAAAGGGGTGGGGGGTGGGGGGGATGGAGAGTATGGTGGGAGGTATTGGAGTGAAAATTGTGGACTCTTATGAAACCAGATTTGGACCACAGCAGATCGATCAGTGGAAAGATACATTGTCCCAGATGACAATGTGTCTCATCTGCTCTGCATCCATTTGGTCTTCTGCTGTGACAATATGGTGTAGTCTGTCTAAAAATGTGAATATGTGTGTTGTAAGGGCCTAAGATGGCATGCTGGTGGAAGACCCCATTCTGCATGATTGCAGCATATATTGTGATGTTACCACCACATTGGCTCGGGACATTCAAAATAGCTCTGTGACCAACGATGTTTCTCCCTCTCCCTCTTACTGCAACATTGCAATCCATTTTTTGAAGACACATAAACTCATCTTTTGCCTTTTTATAGTGCTTGCACCTGCAGAGACATGCATAATTCATATTTAAATAGTCGTTTTGTGGCTTAATATTTACAAATATTAGTGGGAGTGTGCTCACTTGTGTGTGTGTGTGTGTGTGTGTGTGTGTGTGTGTGTGTGTGTATCGGGGCGGAACTGTGTGCGATACAGAGAGCAGAAATGACATGCCGTCGTGTAAATAAGATAAATAACCTAATGCTATTTAGTTTGTTTAATAAAAGAACAAGGTATAGGCCTAGACCTGTTCTATAGGGAATGTAACTTTAAATGACTTCTGTTGTTATCTGGTGCTATAGAGAAATTAAAATTAAATCAAATTAACTTGACCTTCAACTTAATGTGTGTTGCCCCCCTAATGTAACGGCAGGGGAAACACTGCCTTACATAGTGCATGCTACACAAATAGTGAGAACTCATTTTAACAGTGTACTATTCTGGACATGCCTCCCCTAATGCACTGCCAGCAGCAGCTCCTCTCACACGCCACAGAACCCATGGATAATCCACAGCAGTCAAATATCATCAGTTTTCCAGCATCCCAGGAGCTGTGACATCACAGGCCCTGGGCCGCTCTCTCTTTCAGGAGGAAAGTGAATCGCCTGCCCTCTGACAAATTTATCATGAAGGGATGTTAGTGTATACAAGATACAATCAATAATGTGTTAGCAGAAAAAGACACACTATGGAATGCTAAAATACTTTGAGACCTTGATAAAGCAGAGAGAAGTTACACATTTTTATTTTATGGTGGCATCCCAGTTGTCTATAATGTACTCTATTTGTGAAAGAAAGTAAAGACTTTGTGCAGCAGAATAGTAGACAAACTTTGGGACGTATAACCATGTCATAATTGCAGCCTCTTGTACAGTATGCTGTCACCATAAACCAGTCTGTCACAGTTATTATCCTCATATCCACACTCCATGGTTTATTTTATCGTATTGAAGGGAAAGCAAGTAGCTCGTTGATCTGCCATGTGTGGGTCTTTCATGCAGAGATCTCTTTTTGCATTTATTAATTAATGATCATATGTATCTGCTGTTGTGCTGTTTGTATATTTATGGAACTTTACAGTGTAGGCTTTGTCCATCATAAAACAGTGACCTTTAAAGAACACTAACAACAGGTATCATTACACATTATTTTCTTTTGTAAAATGTATTTACAAAATAAGAATGTTAGTAGTTCCAAAAGCACAATGGGTTGTGGGCAATATCAGTGTTCAAGAATCCACAACATCCAAAACCTACCAGAAATAGTAGACAGTCCGTGACTTCTGGCATACACTTCTCAACATGCTATGATTTTGGACACATTCTAATCTCACATATAGTGTAGGATGGATAGTATTTTATGTACATTGGGTCACAGGGTTACATTCGGCTCCCAAATATTAGATCCACAGTGATTGAACGGCATCAGGTGTGGTGTAGATCAGTATACAACCACAGACCGCACACAGTCTGTTCACTGACCATATGATGCATATACTGTATGAGACAACAACAGAAAAGTTCAATAAAAATAAAAAGACTGATTGCTTGGCTTGGTGGAAGCACAGATGATATCCATGTGCACTAGAGACTGTCAGCATATTCCTGATTTATTTTTGTTTGTTTTCATGTGAGATAAAATAACCTGCATTTAATATTTTTTGGTGGCACAACTGAATTAATTTGACTGATATTGATGATACTTTCCATATTTATGTTTTCATAATCTTCATTTCAGTTTTAACAGTGATCATTAATAAATCGAATTGTACTCATTTATGCTGTGTATGCTATGTATTTGTGGACTGGAGCTTATAAAACAATGAATATATTTGAGTATGTGATTTTGAATTTCCTTAATAATTTGTGCAAGGTTTTGGAACTGTTTCAACTCTTTAATTAGTTCTGTCCTTCCCCTGTAAAAGATGAGCACTGATGTGATGTTCCCATGACATTTTAAATAAATGCCACAGTATGTGTTTTCTGCCAGGCATGTTTGAGAAAAATGTGAAAATGTTAGCTTTCGAGTACTCATGGTTTTATTATTATTACTATTATTCTGTCCATTCTAAAGAAATAAAAGAAAAGACGTGTGCATATAAGTTGCTGGTTCATCATTTTAGTAAACAAATCCCTATCATTTCCAAATACTCTCCGATCGCATTCTTATAGATGCTGCATGCAATTCCCCAGCATGTCAGAGCATCCTCTACAAATCCTCTCTGACTGAGGTGTATGGAATTACACCGTCATGTCAAAGCATATGAGAGATAAGTCATCCACGAGCAGAGGACAAGAACCAATATCCAATCACAACTGCAAGGGATTTAGGGACATTCATTTCTCCCAATGCCATCTCTCCTGCAGACGACTGCACATGTGGTCAATAGACAAGAGGTAATTAAATATTTTGCTGCATGCAATGGCAAAAACAAAAACAAAACATGTCGTGGTTCATTGAATTCAGAGGAAACAACTAGTTAGTTCAAATGTGAACTTGAATGTATTAAGCAAAATAATTCAAGCATGAAGAAATGAGAACTCTTAATAATCATGCTAGAAATTTTGTGAACCTTTAAGATTGTTCTGTAGCTAATACATTTGACATTAAATGAGAGATCAGATATTAATTTAAGTCCTATTACTAGATAAATAGAATCCATTTAAGCACACACACACGTGCACAAACACTCTCGCACTATGTTTTATGTTTGTGTGTGTCTATTAAGTTATCATTTATTTAATAAGCTAAAATATCTAACATTGAATGTCTAGGCTGTAAAAAACAAAAAAACACGTGTTCTTTGCTTTCAGTGTCCCTTGAGCTGGCAATAACAGCATTGTTTCTAGGAACTACAGTGGCGTACTAAGAATGCATGTTGCCTAAGGAAACAGTCACTCAAGTGACCCTCACCCCCATCATTTGAGTGTCCTTATTATAAACACAAAAAAACATTATTATTATAATTGTTTGTTGTTCTTGTTGTTGTTGGAAACACATTGGAAAGCACATTGGGAAAATATAATATATCCTGTGCTGAAACTGTGCAGATAACCTTATATTATGGTGGTCATAACACACACCAAGTTTAGTGTGAATACTCTAAAGCACTGCAGAGATATAGCCTCACATCTACGAGCTCTTCAGCACATTTGTTTACGTGGTATTTGGAAATGGATTGGCTGATGAACTTGATCTCCATGTTTTTAGTCAATATAATTGACATTGGAGATGATATGGTTCAATTTTTGTGAAAATTGGACAAGCAGTCTAGCAGGAGTTCGAAAAAGTAGTTTATTTGTATTTTATTTATTTTTAATTTTTTGAAAAAAAAACAAAAAACTGAGAATTGCCTTGAGCCAAGGATTCAGAGGGAAAAAGAGGTAACACTATTTTAAGGTGTCCTTGTTAAACACATTACATGTAGCCTACTTACAATTATAATAACAATTAATTATGCATAATTACATGTAAGTAATGCTAAGACAAACCCTAATCCTAACCCTAACCTTATAGTAAGTACATGTAGTTAATAAATATAACTCAGTACTTAAATGTATAATTACACTGTAACAAGGACACCTCAACATCAAGTGTAACTGAAACATAATTTTGTTTACAGCCCTTCAATTATCAGCATAAACATGAGTGAAAATGTGGACTAGTGGTGGTGCTAGAGGGTTTAAGTTAGAGACTCCAAATTTGGTGTGGTTAATGTTCAGACTAGCCTCTATCGGTGTGCCAAATTTATTTATTTATTTATTTTTTTTATAATATGATTCTATGGGCTGCCATAGACTTCCAATGCAGCATCAGAAGGAGAAGAAGAAGGCCCAGTCCCAAATGGCACACTTCATGTGCACTTGTGGTTTTGCGGACTCACAATGGCCACTGCATGCACATGTTCATTAAGTCCACAAGACCGTAGGGTGTCCTATTCATTTTAACTTTCAGAAGGTAGCTTGCATGCACCCCATTTTCAGCCACTATATGAGCCCTCGGTGCTATGCACCTTTTGTGCTTGGCCTCTAATAACACTATAGTGGCAGTAAAACACCAGCAACTCACAAATTGTAAATTATAATTAGAGTGGCAAATTATCCCAGATAATCTTGCACAATGTTATGTTATGAACTCAAAACACTTTTCAAAAGCTGAAACATTTGTTTTTCATCCATGTGCAAAATAAAAATAAAGAGAAAGAATTATGAGTGCAAATCACAGCTGAATCTCAAAACACTTCTATCATAGATCATGATCTAATACATGTTGATGTTTGCATCAAATAATCAGCTACATATGCATGGCTTTTTTTTTTGGACATAGCTGTAGTAAACTTGTTCGGTAGCGCACCTTGTACAGAGCTGTGTTTGCTAAGTGTACATGAGTTGTGATTAAAAAGGCATAAGCAAGCTTAAATTGCTACTCATATTTTACCTAACTTTATCAGTTAGGTGTAGGGTGGGATTAATGTAGATGGTATGTTATAAATGTGACAAAACATTGTTGTTTTAACATCAGACGTTTCCTTTCCAAACACTCATTTTATTATGTTAGTTGTTTTGCATATCATGTCTATTTGGAAATGACTCACAAACATCTGTTTTGGATAAAATTGTATGACTTTTTATTTATGTATTTATTATTATTACGATATTTATTTATTTATTTTTTTCTGGTGAAACACAAGAAACAACAAAATAGTATTTTGCAGAAATGTCGCCACAAGCATGTTTATCCAATTCCAATGAACCTGGGTTGCATTATATTTTGTATTCCTGTAGTTAACATATTGCTTAGTATATCCCAATGCAATTTAAATTTAGATTACAAATATATTTTGCAATTTAGAGGAATAACCTTAATGCATATTTTAAATCTTTCCCCAGATGTCTAGAAGTGCTGTGAACTGGTTACATTATTAATACTATGCTGAAAATGGAGTGCTGAATCCAGTGTTTGAGCATGACTCTTACTTTGAGGGTAAATAGAATAATATCTTGCCTTTTTGTCAATTGCCTCTGTTTTTCATTCATGGCAGATCATCCTGAGCTGGCAGGTCAGATCTCAGCGGACATATCACACAGCAGAAAAATGTCATGAAAAAAAAAAAAAAAAAAAAAAAAAAAAAAAAAAAAAAAAAAAATATATATATATATATATATATATATATATATATATATATATATTCTATTCATATAAATAAATTAGTGAAAAAAGTGACAGACACAGGCCGTGTGCTATGTGTGTGATAAATTGTGCCACAGCATCATCCCAGGACTCATATTTCCTTCTGTTCTTTAGTTGATTTGTTTGTGTGCTTTGGGTCATTGTCTTGTTGCATCACTCGACCTTTTTAAAGTCATGAACTGCCATCCTGACATTCTCCTGTGAAATGCCTTGATACACTTTTGAATTCATTGTTCCTTAAATGATTGCGAGGTGTCCAGGCCTGGAGGCAGCAGAGCAGCACTAAACCGTGATGCTCCCGCACAGACCCACACTTCCAATCTCATCTCCTTCTTTGACTTCAATTAGCTTTTGGCGAAGTCATAACACACTTGCTGTCATCAATAACATTTTGACTTAAATTAAGATCAGACCACATTATGTCAGTAAGCAATTGACAGATTTTCTAGGCTGATGGACATGCCTGTAATATTAATGATGTTTCTGAGAAAATTAAAAAAAAAAAAAATGCACGCACATCAGTGAGAATCACAGTAATAACAACATACAGTATATATGTGTTTTACAGTTTGTTATACATATGCATTGTTAAATGCAATTTAAACCTGTCTTTGTATTTTGAAATATTTACAACAATATGTAATATTTTGTATTGTATTGAAGTGTTGTTGAAAATGAATTCCTGTTTATTTTTAATTGCATATGCTCCCATTATTCTTTGGGACATTAAACTATATGCTTTGTTTTACACTGCTATTGATAATGTTTTCTTATGAAATTATTATTCTCATTTTGTGTTTTCTGGAGTTCACAGTCAATTCAAATTGATTATATTAACAATTTGTACTGCTTTTACTCAAAACTGAGGGCTTAACTCTGAGTTTTGGTCATTCAAAATAATTTGCCTTAATGAAATGATACTTTTAAACTTCATCAAACATTGTAAAATTCATTTGACATTGTCATAATAACAAAAAACAAACATCAGTGACTGAGACACTTGATTATACTAAAAGGGCAAAATAGCATTAAACATACTGGCCTCACTTTACCTAACGTTCCATATTTTTTGTTGTACTATTGTAATATCATGGCATCCTTTGAATATTGATATCACAGTACCATATGGTACAACCATTAAACATTAGTCCTCTGAGAGAAATCAAACAAATAAAAAAATAAAAATAAAAAATAAATCTTGCAGACTATGAGCTACGGTATGCTCAGGGCTGCTGGTAAACTAACATGCAGATGGACAGTCCTGAAGCGTGTAATGTATGTAAATAGCAGCGTAAGTGCAGTACAGTACATTAGCATTCAGCTAGATCTGTGTTTTGACCGCGGGAAGAGTGCGGCTTAATCAAACCCAAAGTAAGAACACATTAGAAATAAGCATAACACCTTGAATAGCAGAAGACAAGTGGGTATATTTTTCTGCCAATTTTGGTGTCTCTCACCCAGACTGATAAATACAAGTAATTTAACATGGCACCAGTTCTCCTTGTTCACTCTAAACCGCTTTGAATTAATCATTGCTTATATTATTGTGCATTATTGTGGCATGTAGAACTTTAACTAAAATATATTTTGATTATATGCCATATACATAGTGTATTTATTTAATCTGCAAGTAATCAAGCTTTGCAAGATATAATCAGAATCCCATTATTCACATTTAGTTGGTTATTTTCGGGATAACTTGGAATTAAACTGGGATGTCTGCTGGAATATTTAGTCAGTAAGCAGGTTTAACCATCTGAAATATTAAAGTATCAAAGTGAACATTATCTCTTGATTATAGGCTTTGTCTATTCAAAAACAAAACTAAATTTAATCAGTAATGACAAAACCAATCTTAATTCTTCACCTTACGATAGCATTCACACTGTGGGCTTGCAGTTTTGTTAAACATGACCTCAATGTTGCTTTTGTGTCTTGATGAACATTTCTTTTTTTTTTTTTTTTTTAAATGCATTGCAGAAAAAAACAAAAAACAAAACAACAACAACAAACAAAAAGCATTAGCTGCTATAACAGCTTACACTGTTCTGGAAATGTCATCCAAACCTCCAGCTAACTCAGCCAGGCTGGAGGAATGAAGCCCAGGCCTCAGCCGTCATCAAACATCACAGCATTACAATGTGTGTCATGTAGACAAAACTGTTTTGGCCAGATAAAAATATCCCTCCAGAAGCCACACACAAACAATATTCCACCAGAGCTATTCTTACAAGAACATAATCAGGATAAATAAGGAAATAAATGGTATCAAGTTTCTTAAAGACATCTGCTAGTGTCCAAAGGATCAACTTGGACTGAAATGCAAGAAATTGAAGTTCATTCTGCTTAAGCCCATTGATAAGCCAGTTATAATTTACTGGCTAAACAGCAGCTCTATCTTCATGTTTAACCCAGTTGGACTGACTACAACTCTTCCTTTTCTCACCTAACACCAGTGTGATGTACCGCAATCAGTATCACACTGTGTTTCTTCATTTAGGCCAGAGGAGAACTGGTCCTCCAACTGGTTTCTCCCAAAGTTTCTTTTCTCTATTTCTGTCACCTTATTGGGTTTGGGGTTCCTTGTCACTGACACCCTGACCTGCTTAGTCAATGTTTACAGCGTTTCTTTTTTTCAATTGCTAACATCCTTTTATCCAACCTCTAGTCAGATTTTCAAAACTCTAAACACAATTAGCACAACATCCATCTGTTGCAACGATACCATTAACACAATTTGTGTTGCTTTCACACTATATGCAGTCAGTTACCATGTTTCTAAAATGCTTACATTTTCTTTTCATACAAGCGTACCCAAAACCGAAATCATGGATCTTTTTAGTCTTATTTACAAATGCTTAAACACAGCATGTCAGAATTGAAGACCTAATGTTCCAAATCTTAAATATAAAAACAGCAGCTCAAAAGTATTGAAAAAAAAGTCTCTCTATACAAAATATTGTAACAACTAATGAGCATTTTTAAGATCACTGAAATATTTAGAAATAGCTGATTCCAGTCTCAGTTGGAGGAATAGTCAGGTGTTGAAGCTCTTTCCATTACGTCAACAACATAGAGTCAAAAATACCTCTTTGAATTGTTTTGGGGACGCAGAACAACACAGAATCAGAGAGAGAGAAAAAAAAATGCCTGGGAGAGGGAGAGGAGTAGTTGGATCAGAAAAAGTGAGGAGATTTAGGGGAGACGAGTGAGAATGTGTATTGGACTGTGCATTTTTTATGTTTGTTTGTTTGTATGTTTTCCCCTTTCACATGTGGAACCTATGAAAGCTTACTTCTGTCATGGAATATAAAGGGTAATGGGTAATTGTGACTTTGCAAGAAAAAGTCAGAATTCTGATATAATTATGAATTTACAGTATGCCACGGTTCTGATAAAGTCAGAACTACAAGATGTAAACTCGCAATTCCAATAATAGAAGTCTGAATTGTGAGATAAAAAAAATCACAATTACTGGTTTTCATTTTTTTATTCTGTGATGGAAGCAAGTTTGCATAGTAACCAAAGGCCATGTACACTATATTGCCAAAAGTATAGAGTCACCCCCTTCTAATGAACAGGTTTGACTACTTTAGTAGTCAAATCTTAATGTTTAAGCATATAATGCTATTCTAGGGAATTGTGTGCTTCTAATTTTAAAGCAACAGTTTGGACAGGACCCTTTTCTATTCTAACATGACAATGCTTCTGTGAATAAGGCAAGGTTCAAAAAGAAATGATTGATTGAGTCAGTGTGGAAGAACTTGACTGGTCTGCAGAAAGCCAAGTCCTGATCCCAGCTGAACACCTCTGGTGTGACTTTAAATGCAGATCTTGAGCCCAAAACTATTTACCAAACACCAATGACTTGTACATACACTATATGGACAAACGTATCGGGACACTCCCTTCTTTAGAACAGAAAAAGGCACTTCCAAAACTGTGGCAACAAAGATGGAAACATAATTCATGTATTTAAAAATTTTATTTTCATCTCTATTGCAACAGTTTGGGAAGTGTCTAAAATGACTGTACCCATATGTACAAGTCATTGGTGTTTGGTAAAGAGTTTTTGGCTCAAGATCTGCATTTAAAGTCACACCAGAGGTGTTCAGCTTGGGTTAGGACTTGGCTTTCTGCAGACCAGTCAAGTTCTTCCACACTGACTGAATCAGTCATTTCTTTTTTAACCTTGCCTTATACACAGAGGCATTGTCATGGTAGAATAGAAAAGGGTCCTGTCCAAACTGTAGCTTTAAAATTAGAAGCACACAATTCCCTAGAATATCATTATATGCTTAAACATTAAGATTTGTACTCATGGAAATGACTAAAGTAGTCAAACCTGTTCATTAGAAGAGGGTGACCCAATACTTTTGGCAATATAGTGTATGTTGGAATTTTTGTTGATCACTAGCATTAGCTACCATGGGTGCACCATCCACATCCAACCCTCAACCACTGGAAAGCAATTTCAATCAAGTTTCTGCATAGGGGACCGCATTTTTTCTATTGGACATTCTATAAAGTAATGACTCATTCAGTTTTAGATAGTATGTTGCCAAGAATGAACACATTCAACACTTAAAAATGTAAAATTGTAAAATTTCAGTTGAAGGTAAACTGAAGGCTTAATTCTAAAAAAAAAAAAAAAAAAAACTATGTATGTTTATATTGTCTATTATATGCAGGTAGAACTGAAATATGACAAGTAATGCAGTTTTTGTAAAGCCATCAACTGTTAGTATTTTGACAGTCACTGTGCTATGATTGACTATATGTTTCTGTTGGATAGACACTCATGCTAATGTTTTGACCGAATGACTCGATTTTGAATCAGGTTTGGTGTGTTTTGATAGTTAGTATATGTAGAAAAAGGTATTCAGCAGTTTGAAACGTAGAGTTTGTATTTATTTAACAATGTGGTTTTGGCCAGAACATTAACTATTTGGCTAATTGTGTGATGTAGGTGTGTTGCTTGCTGTGTTAAAAGTTTAGAAAAGCACTTTAAGTATTGCTAAATGCTTTCTAGCAATTGGAAGAAAAAAAAAAACACTGTAAAATACACTTATTATTATCAATTTGATGCTACTGACACTACTGGGTGAGAACAAAACTTGAATTGAGTTATTGAACTATTGTCTTTCATGCTGTATAGCTGAAATTAATTTGTTCAGAATTGATTTGAATTTTGCAACATCAACACTGTTATTGATCTGGGTTGTGTTTCCCAAAACCCAGAAAACAATCGTTTTCAGTATCTACAAACAGCGTCATACAGGTTTGGAAGTACACGAGGGAGAATCACTGATAACTGTATAATACCTTTATTGTTTTCACCTCTTCCTGAGAGTTTTATATCCTCAAGCCATGTAAAGTTTAATTGGCTGGTTGTATGATGTAATTTATTGAAATGCTGAATATGACATCAGCCACAAATTGCACATTCATATTCATATTCAGATTTACATAGTTTGATCAACTGTATTCTGTTTTACCAACAAATATTTTTAGAAAAGGAAATTTTCACTGAAGCTTTATGGTGGAATGATATACAGCTGAATCCCTCTCAAAACGCCTGAAGACGTGTTGAGCGCTTGACTTTATTATTAATGCGCTAATTAAACTCTTTAAAAAGCCTGTAATATTCTTTCACCACTGTCTTATCTACATCTAGGTACTTTAATTCTTTTCTGAATAATTCCAGACTGTTGTATTCAAGCACTTCATCATGTCTCCCTTTTGTTGTTCCTAATTATTATGGATAAAAGCATCTGCTAAATGAATAAATGTGACTTTAATGCAAACAACATCTCAACTCAGAACATGCAAGTAAGAAATCTAAAATCTAATCTCATAGTGCACATGTAAACACAAGTTCACAGTATCATTGTATTGCATTTCAGATTACATTAGTTTTAATCAATGCACCTTCCAATTATCTGTAATATTTATATATATATATTATACTGAACTCGTTGAGGTTTACACATTGGAGAATGCATGAGGCTGCTTCTTATGCAAAAAAGTAAAAGAAAGGATTTATGTAAAACAAAGTCAGTGAGTGCAAACCTTGTGGAATACTATGAAAAGATGTTAGCAGGGCCATGGGAGACAATGCATCAATGTTCATATTAGTAGCCGCAGGAAGGATGAGGCTTTTGTGTGAGATGCAATAGAGAGCATCCAGGTTCTGTAATCGCTTTAAAACAGACACTGTGCGCTTCATACCACATCCAATCCACAACACACAATGGAGCGCTGTGGACTAGAAACCATCATTAATTTACTAGTTTCTTAAATCTTCTGTAAAATCAGTTCTTCACACCTTTAGGAATACTAACTCAAAATGGTCAGTGCTTTTTGGAAAAAGTGTGGTGATGGGAAACAAATATTGAGATGGAAAAATTATATTTTTTGTTTTTTGCTTGCTGTGTTCTCTTGCAAAAATATTGCATTCCCCCAAGAAACATTGTATAAACTTTATATAACCATATATATATATATATATATATATATATATACACACACACACACACACACACACACACACACACACACACACACACACACACAGAGCTGCTTGAAAGTTTGTGAACTCCTTGCAGAATCTGTGAAAATATGAGTAATTTTAACAATTTAAGAGAGGTCATACAAAATGCATGTTATTTTTTTATTTAGTACTGTCCTGATATTAAGACATTTTACATATAATATGTTTACATTTAGTCCACAAGACTAAATAAAAAAAAAAAAAATAAAAATGCTGAAATTATTAAAATAACCACATACAGGGATGGGCAGTATTTCAAATACAAAATACTATTTTGTTTTTAAATACTTTTTTTTTTTTTTGCATTTAAATACATTTAAGCTTAGTGTTTTAAAATACAAAACACATTTGACTTTCTCCAAAGGTATTTGAATAAAAAATGCAAAATAGTATTTCAAATACATGTATTTGAAATACTGCCCATCCCTGCAGGAAATAATAAGTCTAATAAGGAGGTTGATTGGTAAATTACCTTCTGTATATTGAAAATACAAACATACTAAGATTAAATGTATTTAAATGCAAAAAGGTATTTAAAAACAAAATAGTATTTTGTATTTCAAATACATGTATTTGAAATACTGCCCATCCCTGCCCATTCAAAAGTTTGGGAACCCTTGGTTCTTAAAGTGCCCCAATAGAGAATGAGGAGTTACGTCACAATCTTTCACTCCGCGTTGCATTTCGAGAAGGTGCCGCCATATTAGCAGGATACTCTATCCGCTTCCATGGTTACTTCTCATTCTCTACATATGGATAACTGCTTATTTTTTTGTTTTTGCCTTTAAGTTAAACAATCATTCATTCTTCATTGTATAGTTTGCAGGGAAGAGAAGCTAATTTATCGCATTGCATGATAATTAGATTTGTTTTTCTCTAAGGTTTTGTAGAATTTCATTTACAATGTTGATCTGATAACCGTGAAAACAGTGTCGCCCGCTGGACGCTCGCTGCTGCTTCAGCCGTCATATTAAAGACAGTGATGCTAAAAGACATGCATGTGAGCCAGAATATTAATGCGACATGTTGAAACATTAAGCATTTTTCTCCCTTTAGAAAACCAGTGATATTTAATGTTCATATTTTGGGCTTATCTGTTTTTCTGCACATATTATGATTTATTAGTACGGAGTGTACAGAATTTGATCTTATATTATCACTTTCTCTGTGCATTAAGCGTGTTCTTATGAGAGGAAAATGCTTAACATAAATAAATGAGTTGCATTTACATTTTGAGCTTACATGCGTATCTGCACATAATACCGACCCAAATATAAGACTATTTTTTTTCTTAGAAATGCATCTGAAAAAACTCGGTCGTCTTATATCCAGGGTCTAGACTTTGACATGTCAATAATACACCCACAACAATAGGTGGCGCCAAACATGCTTAAAACAAGTGTGCCATGAAATATGTAATGTGTGTTAAAGTAAAGATCGCGAGTGAAAACAAAAGAAAAAGAAAAGCTTACAGCGGCACGAGTCGTGACTGTCATGTTAGTCTGATGGGAACAAACTTCCTCTGTAAGTGATTTTAAAACACAGTACCCAGATTTGAAGACTACAATAAGATTTCACTTATATTGTTAATACAATTTTGGTAGGCTACTATGAGATGGACAGCCTAAATGTTATATAATTCAGATGGGCTACCTGTTATTTTTATGGTAGCCTATTTCAAAAAGTGTATATTTTTTAGTGTCATTGTTGGTACATTTTAACAGTATTTACCATACCTTCAAAACAAAAATTAAAATACGAAAAATATGCAATATGAAAATACTTTAAGAAAAAATGTGTTTTACAGAGAGAGAGAGAAATATTTGGTTTTCAAAAAGCCTTTTTCCAAAAGGTACATCTAGAAAAAGTGGGGCCGTCTTATAATCCAGGTCGTTTTATATTCAGGTCAATATGGTACATGATTTACAATTTTGTTTTCATCACTGTCTTGGTACATTAAGCCACTTTATTTCTCCCTACCTGTTCTTACTCTGTTCACAACTACTTGCTGATTCTTTTAAACAGAGTACTCTAAGAGGAATTACAGTTGCAGATAACATCATCACCATTAGCCAATTAGTGGATGATACCACTCTTTTTTTTTAAAAAGATGCAGGGGAAATACCCAAAGCTATTAATATTATCCATATATTCTCTAAAGCTTCAGGTCTTCATTTGAATATTAATAAGTGTGAATTAATGTCTCTTAAGCAGTGCGATTTGCCATCTATTTGTGGTATCCCTATAAAAAATGAAGTCACATATTTAGGTATAAAGATTGTAAAGGATGAAGAAAGAAGATGTGAGCTAAATTTCTCCCCTGTTATTGATAAGACGAAGAAAAGGTTAAATCAGTGGTTACTAAGAGACTTATCTTTGAGGGGGAGAGTATTGATTACAAAAGCAGAGGGCATCTCAAGGCTCACACATACAGCTCTTTCTCCAGCAGTCAACAATAATATTTGCAAGACTATTGATAATATGCTTTTCATTTTTTTTATGGAAAAATAAAACCCATTATATTACGAAATCTGTGGTTATGAACACAACTGAAAATGGAGGTTTGAACTTCTTAGATTTTACCACTCTTTTAAAGTAAACTGGATCAAACAATTAAAAAAAAAAAAAAAAAAAAAACTAGTATATGGAACTTTATTCCTCATTGTATTTTTTCACAGGTTGGAGGTCTTTATTTTCTTTTGCGTTGTAGCTACAACATTTCTAAACTTCCATTAAAGTTATCCAATTTTCACAAACAAATGCTTCTCTCCTGGAATTTAATTTATAAACATAATTTCTCACATAATAGATGTTTTATATGGAATAATAAGCATATGTTATATAAATCTAAAACACTGGTTTTCTAATGATATAGTTTTGGTGAGCCAACTTTTCAACCAAGAAGGTCTTCTGTTAACTTATTCTGAATTTTTGTCTAAATTTAAAATCCCTATCACTCGTAAAGAATATGCCGTTGTTATGGATGCTGTCTCCTCTGGATTAAAAATGCTTTGTAAAAATACATCTCCCCAATCTTCAATGCAGTCTTTAGATCTTGTTGACACTGCTGTTGGTCGAGTTTGTTTTTCTTCTTCCTCTGTTAAACACAATAATCGTCAGGTTCGGGCCCTTTTTCAAAAGAACGTTGTCTTTAGACCTCCTCTTGTAACTTTCTGGAATAGCTGTGTTGATGGTTTGATATGGCATAAAATCTGGAAATTACCTCATAAATATTTAATCACAAATAAAGTAATAGAAATTTCTTTCAAACTCATTTATAAATATTACCTCAGTAACTATTTTCTTGTAAACAGATTTAACAGTGATATTGATATACATTTTGTGGTCTACATACAGAAATGTTTTTCATTTATTCTGGAGTTGTCCTTACTTCTGCTCATTTGTTAGAGATCATATCGTGCCCAGCTTTCAACTTTGTTTTGAAAATGTTTTATTTGTTTTTTTCACTTACAACATGTCATTCCATAAGGAATATTATTTGATTAATTTATTACTTTTGCTGGCAAAGTTTAGAAAACATAAATGTAAGTACGGCAATTACAAACCATCGTTTCTCATTTTGAAATCAGAAGTTAAGCAATACCTAAAATCTATTTACACTTTGATAAACAAGAAAGCTGTTAAGTGTATTAATATATGTAAACATTTCCATGTTTTTATGTAATATTATTTTTATTTTATTTAATTTTTTATATTTTGTATCTTTTGTGTGTGTGTGTGTGTGTGTGTGTGTGTGTGTGTGTTCACCCCCTGGCTCCTGTAAAATGTTGTATTTGAGTGATTCATTAAAAAAAAAAAAAAGTGATCGTCATACTTGCAAGGTAACGTTAATTATTAAACCGAAATGTGATTCTTTTATTGAGGAGAGGCAGTGGGTTTAATCAGTGACATTAACAGATTTAGTATTCGGCGTCTTCTTCGCGACCTGCTTCTTGGTGTTTTTATACATGGAAAAAAGGCGAAAAAACATACTGTATTATTCAGCTTTCTCTCAGAACGATGATCTGAGTTACTATTGCAATTCTCGATGCAGCATGAATGACATAATGGTGACATAATCACGACAAAAAATAAATAAAATAAAATACTGCCCTAAACTCAATAGCGGACAGGCAGCGCTATCCTGCAAATATGGCGGATAAACAAAGCATTTTCCCAGAACTCACCGCGGCATTACGTCACATTCTCATTCTCTATTATGCCATTTTTAAGGTTGCTAATATTGTTTTATGAGTCTCCTAAAACAGGTTTACATGCATTCAAGGTCAAAAAACACTTTAGTTTTCTCAAAAAATATATTTAATTTCATTTATTTCATTTATTTCTAAATGATTCGTAAACGATTCGTGCGAAGCAATTCAAAGAATCAGTCTCTAAACCCCTCCTTTCCGTGAGCCCTCACTGCTGTGATTGGTCAGATGGCGCAGTCCTTTGTGATTGGTCTACAGCGCATGTCAGAAATGAAACGCCCATAGAGTGGGGGAACTGTGATGTCACTTTGTAGGCGAAAACCCGGAAGCGAGTGCATTTCAGCACTTCCTGTTCCATCGTCCCAGAGTCAATGGGTTTTTTGAATGGGATTTTGGTTAAAAGGACCGTGGTCCATACAGGCTCAAGATACTTTCACGTTTATGTCTAGGACATAAAACACATCAGTTACACCACACTCGTGATTTTTTTAAGCTGTTACATTTCTTAAAAAAGACGGTTGCTAACAAGTTGCTAAATGGGACTACAGGCGCTGTCGGAGACATTTAACGTCATCACGCCGAACAATTTATCAATTTACAGTATTTTCCAGTCGTAGTATAATTTGTAATGCAATTAATTTTAGATAAAAACCAACAAAAAGTTTCCCGCATTTTATAGTTTTGTTTGACAATGTTTTTGTTTTTTTTTTCCCGAAATGCGACGCATCTTTGGAGGGAAGATGCTCGAGTTTATCGCTTACTGATGCGGAGACTCTGTGTTCAGACCATAAGATAAACTCGTATTACGATTATTACATGTTAACACCACATTTACCGGCTTTACTTGTGAAAGTGAAACTTTAATGATGCATACTGCTTAAAGCCACGTTAAAATGAAATGTTTATGGTCACATGAAGCTGTTAGAAAGCATGTAGATTGAGGATTTCCTAGAAGCGAGGATAAAATAACATTTTGTGTACCAATCCTAACAAAACGATAGCTGAAATGTGGTACTTTGTTCACTAAAATAAGTTTAATCTTACCATATCCAAAAACTCACTCACTCTGCTGCTATTTAAAAGATTAAATATGCGGGAATACATTTTTAATGAAAATATTCATATTAATCAAGGATTTATTGACTTTTAATGCACCTTATTTCGAAATGTACAGAAATACGTGCTTTAAATGTCCTTTAGTTATGATTATTTCATTTATTCTCTATTTATTACTAATGTCTTATTTCAGTTTTAGTTTGTCTCTAGTTTTGTATTCATTCCAGTTTATATGAAAAGGTTCCTGTAGCGTGGATTAAAATTCATATACAGAGTAAATCCTTCACTGAACATGTTAAAAATAAGTTGTCAGGAGCGCGCTGGAGGTGACGCTGAAGCCGAGCGACCGCGGTGCTGTAGTTCGTTTATAGCCTAAGTTTATTTTTCAGTTCTGGCGCTTTTATTTAGGCTTCTAAATTCGTCAGTTATATTATTTTGTGACGATTATCTTGATGGACAAAACGTGTAAGTTTCATGAACTATGATTGAACACAGAGTTTATTTGTTTTGCGATTATCCAAAAGCCTATGGAAAAATCCTATTGACTTTTTGTCGAGGGAAACAGTTTCATGCTAACCGCCGATCCGCATGCAAAGTGACGTCACAGTTCCCCCACTCTATTGAGACAACAAGATGGTATAGATTGTACCTTACCAATTCAAGCCGGAGTCTGAAGATGAAATGGTTGAAGTGGCTGATCGACAAGAGCAGGAGTAGGACATTTCTCAGTGGTAAGTGTTAACAAGTTTGTGGTAATTATAAGATCTTTTAATTTTAATTTTTTTTTTTTTTTTTACAAAATAAGAAAAATTCGGACATCTTCATCCTGTTCAAAAGTTTTCAGCCCCTGGCATTTATTAATTAGTCATTAAATTACTTTTGAATGGGATTATTTTTGTCTTGAGGACTAAACGCAAACATCTTTTATGTAAAATATCTTACTCAGGACAGTACTAAATAAAAAAAATGACATGCATTTTGCATGATCTCTCTTAATTTGTTAAAATTACTCACATTTTTTGCAAGGGGTTCACAAACTTTCAAGCAGCACTGTATATAAGCCATCTTTATGCAACATAAAATTTCTTATTGCTTTCAAGTTTTGACAAGATCTTGACATCTTCATTCGGATTTTATGATGTACGCCTGGAGGAAGTAATTGGGCAGTGAGCAAAATTCTAATTACATGCTAATTATAAATCCTAACACAGATCAAATAGTCTGAACTTGCATATAATCAACTACATGTAGGGCTTTGGTTTTCAACAAAGACAAATGTTGTCTGGTGAGACGAGGCAGAGAAAGCAGTCATCTGACCTTATCAGAGCGTTCCAAATAAACAGCATTGTGGGAAATAAGGAGATCAATGCACAGCAAGAGTCATCCATCGCCACCATTGAAAGCCTCTGGCCTGTTTAGCTATTTGATAAAAAGTCCATTAAAGCATGTCTAATTAAATGATAAGCTCAAATGAAATCACAGGTTGGAAAGATTTGCAGTATAACCACCTCATGGAGCGGCAAGTGATCGTGGGCCATCTAATAATCACAAACATACACAAGAATATAGGCACAGCAGCATGCAATAATCACCACGCAAATTGGTTTGACTTTTATATTGAAACGCTGAGCTGCGAGGCTAATTGGATTATATGATGTGTCATGACCGGTCAAGTCCTGGCATGTTCTGATATATCAGTGCTTTACAACTAAGATATATAGAAAGAGGTCCAGATGGGTCAGAGGAACCACAGAGAAGAGACTTATCTCCACACTGCAGTCTTATGAAGCATAATAAAACAATTAGCTCACTGAAGCAGCTTCTTACTATCTGATCAATTACCAGTATGATAAATACACTTTTAATGAAAAGCAAACCGACCAGGAGGGTCGAGTAATAATGAGTCTAATTTACTCTTTTGTTGTACGTGGTTACTCTGCTATGCACAGGATGTGATGTTATTACTCAGATGTTGCTCTTTCATGGATCAGAGCACTTAATGGAGATCGCAGTCATGTTTCAAGTATCATCTTTTTGTCTTAGGACAAACTCTGAGTATTTTTAGGGAAATCTAATTGCTGGCAGTGATTAAAGAATATAGATTTCTTCAAAAACTCAAAAAGAGACACATGAGGGGCCTCATTTATAAAATATTCTGCAGAAACCATCCTAAATTTGATCTTACAGGCCGTTCTCTTTCAGATGTGAAATCGATGAATCGCAAATAAACTTGAACTTGCATTCAACTGAATGGTTCCAGCTCTCTGCCTTGTAAAGAACAAGACCTCAGGAACCAGATGAGTCCTTTACACAATCTGACTTTGCTGCGGTTGGAACGACCTGCTGGTTCGTCTGGTCAGAGGAGAACTGACCCCTGACTGAGCATGGTTTCTTCCAAGGTTTTTTTTTTTTTTTCTCTCCATTCTGTCACCGATGGAGTTTTGAAATTAAAAAGTTGCTTTGACACAATCTGTATTGTTAAAAGCACTATATAAATAAAGGTGACTTGACTTGACTTAAATGACTCCTAATTAATGGCATTAATATATAAAATATCAGTCATCATCCAAATTCTTTAATTTTGAACAGCGAGCTGCAAGAACAGCTTACATTTTCAAAAACCTGCAGTACTCCGACAAGAAAAAGTGCGTACGTCTGCTCGGACCCTGACGTGACGCTGAGCACTTTTCCACGGTAAAGACAGTTTTTACAAATATGAGCGCTGGCGTGGATTTAAACGTACGCTCACCATACAATCAAATCTGAGCGTACGCATGCTTTATAAATGAGGCCCATGGTTACTAGCATCTGAGGAGATCAATCCCAGAAGCAGGAGACAAACCTGAGCCATCTTCAACCGTGTAATTAATTAATTAATCAAATAAATAAATTCAATCAAATACATTTCATGCAGATTGCTTGCAACATCAGTGCAAATGATAAAATATGATGATGATGATGACAACAATAATAATAATTTTTTAATTGCTTTTGAACATTACAGCGCTTTTATTTAGCTAGAAACCAGCAAGACTTCTCTTTTATTGACAAGAGATTCGTATACAATACTCATTATGATTTTTGAAGATGGTTTGCAGATGAAGAATTTTAAAATGTCCTTCATGAGCGAGGAGCAGCATTTAATGGGCTTCCTGTAGCTCACACAGAACAGCATTGTGCTTGCAGACAAAGATCATGGGTTTGATTCCCACAGAAAGCAAGAACTGGTAAATGTGCACCTTGAATGCAATGTAAGTCGCTTCGTATAAAAGTGTCTGCCAAATGTGTTAATGTAACACGAACAGAGCTGCACTGAAAACAACAGATCATGAATTGCTCATATGGAAATAAACAGAAAATGTTAATACTGTCGTGGCAGAAATGCAAATGATATCCAGCACAGAGCTAACGGCACGGCTAACTCTAACACCATTTAATATTGCGGTATAGGAGAAACAATTGAGCTATTATTTTTATTTATTATTATTATTATTTTTTTTAATTTCCTATGTGTATTTCTATTTGGAAAACAAATGTGATACAAAATGAACAATAATAATGACAATGAGATTAAAGCAACATTGGAATGTTTTATTCATTCATGTTACATTTTTTTTTTTTTTTTTTTTTTTTTTTTTAGAAAATAAAACACAACCAATAAATACAAAGATAAAAAGCAACTTTTTGGCGACTGCCTCATTGTATTCCAATAGTAGCATTTCCGTTTCTTTTATATAGTTGCGTATCTTCTTTTTTGTTTGTTTTACTGCGCTCAATGACAGCGGGCAGCGGCACCCAAAGCAGACGTTTCACAATGGATTGCAATGAAACATGAAACAGGCATGCAGATCCATGAGTGATCCTCTTCACGCCCACACACACACACACACACACACACACACACACATACAAACATGAGTTGGCACATTAAAGACAACATCTAGAAACATTTTGTTTGTTTTGCAAAATAGATATTATATATACACAAAAACAAGGAATAACCCCAGAAGCCATCTTTGCATCTCTCACCTGTCAAAACACTTTAGACACTTTAGTGTCACTTTAAGATTTAAGGGTGAAGGGTGTCATTTTTTGCACCACTAGCATCACCAAACATTTGCAAGATTTGCAAGAAAATGTTACCGTTTTCAAAAAAACAGTCCTAAACATGCCCCCATTTCTCACTGGTCAGCCAAAAAGACAGTTCCGCCCCAAACTCACGCCATTGGTTGAGTCAATGCTGCTCAAACAGATAGAGCCACAGTGTTACACTTTTGATGAGAAGCTGGGATAGGAGATTAACGTCAATTATACACATCACCTTTAAGTAATTCAATGAAAAGAAAACCTCCATCTGCCATCACATTCTTACATTCAAGGTATGCTTTCCGGTAAAATCAGGTGAATCAGTACAGTAGATCGCCCCATGTACAGAGTTTAACAATACACGTAATGTACAAACACAATATCACCCATGCGGTCACATGGTTTCATTAAAATTTTTCCTCCTGCTTGGTGTGTAAGGCAGACAGCCAGTCACGTGATCAGAGACGCATGTCGTAATCTCAAAGCTGCTGAAATCTCATCGACTCCCTCATGGGTTTGGCAGGAATATCTGGCACAGAAGGTCGTGGAGGAGAAAACATCAAAACAGAAAGTGCACAGAGGACAATAGAGGTTGAAGGTTAAAGAAATGTGCCGAGTCTTGCATTCCCACTCTTGATATAGATGTGCATTCTCACGAGGACAGAAGGCTCATTCAGGTGGGCTGGATCGGCCCAGGCGAAAGGAAACAGAGGAGGCAAGGTGAAGAGGTTGAAGCCGGTGTCGATCGGGTCTGGAGCTCTCATGTTATCTGACCTCCAGGCAGTCCAGGTACTCCAGAGCCAGCTCGTAGCAGAACCTGTACTGCTCCTACCAACAACAGCGAGGCCACGTCAGTTTCTCTGGCAACATTCACACTGTATCCACTTTGTAATGCTACTAGATTTTTAGATTTGTAGAAAACATTGGCCTGTGTATCATTAATTCAATAATAAAAATCTGATTATTATGTTGTATTATATTTAATGATTATAATGACTATAAAAATGTGTTACAGAGGCTTTCTCAGATTTCTCACAGCAGATACAGAACAAGAGAGACTGAGGAAACAAAGGCCCAGGTTCTGAATCATTATGCATAATTGCGCACATCCATTATGAAAAACCTAAGTTAACTGTTGTTGTGTTCCTACTAACTTCAGATCATCTAAATGTGGGAATATACATTTAGAAATGTACACAGAAAAAAAAAAAAAAAAGTTTAGTATTTACTAAACATTTCTATTAAATTTCACAAATGCATACACACGAAATGGCAAGCAACACAATGAATTAAAGGTGAAACTTTGAAGCAGAAAGACTGAAATATATATTTACATGACAAACTTTAAGACTTTAATGATCTTTAATATTAATAAAATTAATATTATACTTAAGATTTGAAAGTCTATGCATACTTAACACTTGACCTAATGTCTATATGTTATTTGTTAGTTTTCCTAGGCGTCATCCTTTATTTTATTTTATTTTATTTTTTTACTCAAACAACACTAAATGTACATTGACAATTTAGTATTTAAATTCAATTTTCCAGACTCAATTTTTGCCTGTAACACAAACGGTCTCTCCAGTTCATTTTTTGTCCTAGCATTTTATTTTATTTTATTCATAATTATGAGTTACAGATTTCACTATGCGTCTTAATCATAAGGTAAAGAAGTGTAATCAAATGCTTGCAAGAACAATTGGTAAATGGTAAATCCCAAACAGGATTGCTTTGTCCATTGTATCATTTGCCAAGTAAAATAAAACCAGCTCTTTTCAAGTGTGAATTTAGGTATACCGTTGTGCTCAGAAGTTTGCAGAATGTGCAAAATGTTAATAACTGAAATAAAATAGGAGGGATCATGCAAATTGCATGTATTTTTTTGTTTTGTTTTGTTTTTTAATTTATTTAGTACTGTCCTGAATAAGCTATTTCACACAACAGATATTTACATATACTCCACAAGACAAAATAATAACTGAATTTATAAAAATGACCCCGTTCAAAAGTTTACATACCCTTGAATCTTAATACTGTGTGTTGTTTCCTGGATGATCCACAACTGTTTTTATATTATGTGATAGTTGTTCATGAGTCCCTTGTTTGTCCTGAGCAGTTCAACTGCCTGCTGTTCTTCAGAAAAATCCTCCAGCTCCTGCACATTCTTTGGATAAGCATATTCTGCAGATTTGAATCCTTTCCAACATTGTATGATTTTGAGATCCATCTTTTCACACTGAGGACAACTGAGGAACTCATACACAACTATTACAAAAGGTGAAAACATCTTGAGCATCACTAAATGTTTCCACCTTTTGTAATAGTTGTGTATGAGTCCCTCAGTTGTCCTCAGTGCGAAAAGATGGATCTCAAAATCATACAGTAACTTTTGGAAATTGCTCAGATATGCAGAATATGCTGGAAAACCAAAGAATGTGCAGGAGCTGGAGGATTTTTCTGGAGAACAGCAGGCAGTTGAACTGCTCAGGACAAACAAGGGACTCATGAACAACTATCACACAATATAAAAACAGCCGTGGATCATCCAGGAAATGACACATATAAGATTCAAGGGTATATGTAAACTTTTAAATGGGGTAATTTTTGCAAATTCAGTTATTTTTTGTCTTGTGGAGTATATGTAAACATCTGTTATGTGAAATAGCTTATTTGTTATAAAAAATAAATAAATAAATAGATGCAACTTTTATGATCCCTCTTATTTTGTTTCAATTATTAACATTTTTGCACATTCTGCAAGGGGTATGTAAACTTATGAGCACAACTGTACATGCATGTAACACAAATGTTCACAGGCTGTACATAAAAAAAAAGTTGTACATCACAGTGTGATGCATATTGGTTAGGAGTTTCGTCTAAGTATAGGCAATAGCAGGTCTGTAACCACCAAAAGACTGAGGGGCACAAGTCCCATCCAATAATTAGAAATGGTCCCCCAAGATTTCAAAAAAGGTGTAAAAGTTAAATTTGTTGGCTGCTCTGCCTCAGCGCTCTGACAGCGATGTTATAATGATTGCGATAACCAGTCAAATCAAAGTAGGTGTAGTTTACTGTTAACAGAAGCAGAGTGTGAATTCCAGCCCAAGACATCAAGAGAGAGCGAGGTGAGATAGAAGTATCTAAACATTTAATATCTGACAACTGTTTTGCAATAGAATTGTTAAAAAACTGATCCAGTGAATTGGAAATATGGTATCATCTATGTGGTTACTCCAAATTGAATGTGACGAGATTACTTCCCAACTAGAATTAGACCTAGAATTTTCTTCCCTGTTCTATTTCTTTATACTTCATTAAAACAAAATTGGTCGTCCCCAATTTTAATTCGTTTTTGACAAAAGTAAGCACACTAACCATAGACTCCACCATGTTGGGCTTGGAGTTGCGGAGAGTCTTGACAGCGTAGAACACGTCCACCATGTTGTGATGGTGCACCATCTCCATTATCATGGTGCAAGCGCAGAAAGTGCCACTGCGTCCACCGCCATTCCTTAAATACATCAATACGCCGTTTCATTAGCATCTTCAAGAAAAGCGGGAGCGGGATCTGAGCAGCACACTTTCAGAGCTTGTGTGGATTATTGTATTAGAGATGTCTAGAGGGGATAGCTGTGAAAGAGGCATATTTGTGCCACCACAGAAATCTGCAATACTTCTGAGCATGAAGGAATGGAAAGTACCAGTGCGCTCTGGGGAAAAGTCATGCAATAAAAATGTCACATTCTACTGAGCTAAGATCATTTCCCTTGGGCTACTGATAGAGGAAGGGCACCCCAGCACAGATGCTTTGAAGCGCAATGCGCTGCATCTGTGCCACGCTCTCATTAATAGTGGATAGACGTATTAAACTACAGGCAAGTGCAGGTGGCAGGTACGAATCCTGAGGCCAGAGCACTAAGAAGTCTAACACTGAGGAAAATGAAGACATGAAAAAGCGGCCGGAGATTAAGCGCTTTAAGCAGATTTTCACTGTTGGGTGGCCAGGAGCAAAAGAGACCTGGGTTGTATAATCAACACAATGAAGCGTAATTGCTCTCCAATTAGCATTTGGAAGCGGAGTCGTGTGAAACTTACAGGCAGTGCACTACAGTGCGACCGTCGCCGCACTCCCTCTGCCACTTCTGCACTTGTGCCAGAAGGTTGAGAAAGGCCTTCTTAGAGTCTGGGATTTCACGATAAGCCGACCAGCGCAGGAACTGGAAATGTCGCACTACCAGATGACCTTCCTGCAACTGAACGATAAAGACAGAGAGAACAAGAGCAGAGGAAAGAGAAGACATTAATAAGAATAAAAGAGAAGTACAGCAGCAATAATTTTGCTGCTGTTTTTTTTTTTTTACAGATAGGGGGCACTTTGGTATCCTATTACAATAATAATAATAATAAAAATAATAATAATAATAATTCACTATTAACTATGACTTTTCCCTCAATAAATTCCTAATTTACTGCTTATTAATAGTTAGTAATGTAGTTGTTAAGTTTAGGTATTGGGTAGGATTAGGGATGTAGAATAAGGTCATGTAGAATAAGGTATTAATGTGTGCTTAATTAGTACTAATAAATGGCTAATATTCTATTAATATGCATGCTAATAAGCAACTAGTTAAGAGACACTAAAATAAAGTGTTACCATATATAAATACAAAAAAACATTTAATAAATTATTGTAGATAAAAGTTGTTTTAAACTATTAACTATTTGAAATGACATACACATTCAAAAAACTATTTGAAAAATATGCAGATACGTTCATTTTAGTCCTTTCTACAGCATGATAGGAAATAATCATTATAATCATATATTTTTTTTACAATTTTTGTTTAAATAATTTTTGAAATGTTGGTTACATTTGTTAAACTTGTTAACCAAATTATCAAGTGATTGTTATTTTTTGATTATTGATAATTGTTAATTATGATAGCTAAAAATGTACACATTCTACACGTAACTTTAATTTAGACAGAATATGCAACCCTGTAACTCAACCTTGTGTTGAAGGTTTTTTTTTTTTCTTCTTCAAGGTCAGTCCCACATGTAGTCCTAGATAACAGGGTTGCAGAAATGGCAAACCTCACAAACAATAAGAGTAAACTAAAACAGTTCACAAATAATATTTAGTTTGACCTCCTGAAATGAATAAACAACATTATCTGAACAACACTGGACAAAGCACATTTAGCTAGTTTTTCAAAACTCCAAAAATGTACCTACAATTATAATGTATCCCTATTTTCAGATTAAATAAACACTAGAGACAGTAAAACACCATCATTTACTTTTTGCACAAATTATAATTACAGGGCGTTATTAGTGATTAATTAAACCTTATTTTAGCACAGTTCCTTGCACAATATAACCTCAAAAAGCTTTTACCATAGTGCATGATTTGTAAAATAATATGGGTCCCACGGTTGCAATTTATTTTACAGTACGTGCACTTACGTGGGTTTACAGTGCAATTACCAAAGAAAGTACTGGGTATTACAAGGTAAATACATGGGCTAAGGTTAGGTTTATGGGTAGGGTTAGTGCCTAGTTATTACACAGTAATTGTAATTACTATAAGAAGTACAGGTTGAACAGTGAAATAAAGTGCTACCCGTCTCACTTTATATTAGGTGTCTTTAACTACTATGTACTTGCTGAACTATTTTGTTTTGTGCAATGCACTTATTGTTCCCATATTGCATTGCAAAACACTTCTGCTGCTATTGAGGTGGGATACGGGTAAGGTTAGGGACAGGTTTGGTGATATGGGTAGGTTTAAGGGTGGGTTAAGGTGTAAGGGATGGGTCAACAGTGTAATTATAAATGTAAATACATGAATTAATTACAGATGTAATTACAGGAAGGTGTTTTTAAACTTAAGTACTATGTACAAGCATGTATGCACACATTAAGTGAATTGTATCAAATGATTAATTTAAATGCAAGTACATAGCAGTTAAAGACACTTAATATAAATTGGGTTCCTACACTGTAAAAGTAAACCTGTGCAGTTGTTGCTTTAAGGAAATATGTTATCTGATATTACATATAATTCTAGTTTTGTTGTTACAACCTAGTTTAATCAAGATTATGTAACACAAAACAAGAGGATGTCATTTCAACTTAAATTCATTGCATTGATCCAACATACAACGTCCAATAAAACTCAGAATTAACACATTCAAAACATGCTCCATGTTGATTAGTGAATTTTGGCTCAATGAGAAATTATGATTTGAAGCTATTATATGTTTTAATTTGCAGCAAAGTAAAACATACAATTGACAGCATTACTCTTCAGCACAATGGTAACCACTGCAAAAAAAAATAAAAATAATAAATAAAAACAAACTTAAAAATCTAAATAAAATGTCACATGACTGGCAGCAACAAAACATGAAACACTAACAGATCTCATTCTCACTTATTACAATGCGGTCTGACTTTGTTTCCTTCATACCAAACTTCGGTTTCACTTTATTTTGATGGTCCCTTTAACACATTCTATTGACTGTAAGTAGTGTTGCACCTACATTTCTACTGACTCTCATTAGAGTGTTAGTAGTGTATTAGTTGACTGGTAGGGTTGGGCTTAGATTAAGTTGACACGTTCTTGCAAAGATACTTATAGTCAGTAGAATATCTGTTGGGAGACCAACACAATAAGGAGTTAGTAGATATGAAGCAGACAGTCTACTAATACTCTTATGAGAGTTTGTTGACAGGTAGTTGCAACATTACTTAGTGTCAACAGAATGTTCAAAAGGGACCATCAAAATAAAGTGTTACCCAAACTTCTTATTGAGAATTAACTGAGGTTTAGATGTTGATGTTTTATTGAAAATAATCAAGAAGTCACCATTGTGGAGATAAGTGTTTGCTTTAAGTGGGCTCTTGATCTTTGAACAGTTAACATTCATTTTTTTTCTGACTGCTGCAACTATGTGTTTCTAAAGCACATTTGTAATAACAGCAGTTGTGAGAGAAACTGTGATCAGATGATCTTGATTACATATTGATGATGATGACTCAGTGTAGTGGTCAGATTCACAGATCCTTATCATGAGTTTGATGTCTGAGAATGTTAGCTGTTAGACTCATGATGTTATGACAGTCAGATATTGTGATTTTTGTCTTCCATTTTATAGAAAGTGTTTTAAGCTGTGTATTTTTGACTCACACAAAGATCAAGAATCAGCGCATGAATCTCAACAATCAATGCAAACCTTTTTTGTGACTTTAGTAGCTTGTTTTGTGATGTTCAGAGTTGACTGTCACCATTGTTGAGGTTCATACGCAGATTCATGATGTCTGTGAGTCTATGTGATCTTAACCCAATAATTTCTGCATTCTGGTTTAGTGGTGCTTTTAGCGCCACTCAATGCACACTTCATTTTGAAATTTCGAAATTCACTTTCATCAGTTTTAGATAAAATGGAACACACTTTTAGCACCATTTCACTTACAAAGCATTACAAAATGTGCAAGAAGCACTGCAATTTAATTTCACAGAAATTTCACCATGTACACATATTTTCCAATGTACTTAGGTTGAAAGTGAAGCTTAAGCACCTCCTTTCACTCATTTTTTTCAGGATCTATTTTGCATCCTGTTCATGGAATATCTACTGCATGTCAAACACTCATTTCAAAACAGCACACAATATCCAGCTGGATCCTCTGAGCATTAATTAGCATCTAAATTACTCTGTAACAAATCATAAAAGCATTGTTCTGTCTTGGGGCTGTCCATTAAGCAACATGATCTATCAATAACACTCTACGCCTTGTACCTTTTTGGGGAAGTGAGACTCATCGTTCCAACACGGGTGGTTCTCTCTGGGGTCCTGTGAAGAGGCAGTATGGGACAATTTCTGACAATGACATGGAGTGTTTGCCCGGCTTGCAGAGTCTCAAAGAGACAGAGGGGACGTGGGGACTGACAGGGGCTAGCCAAACTGACACAGGCACGGATGGGAACGCGGCTAAAGGTTGACAGCCTGGCTGACAGGAGTGCTAAAGGGGGCTAGCAATGAGAGGTGCAACACTTGGGACAAGATTTCAAAGAGACAGGATGTTGACAATGAAGCCATCAGGGAGGACTAAGGTCAGCTAGAGGTGTGAGAAAGTGCCTTTTTATTCAGACAAGTCAATATCAGAAGCACAGACCACACTGAGAGAGACTGACACAATACGAACAACTTTATCTCTCACACACACGCACATAAAGTGAGAAATAAACAGCTCTAATTCCAGGAGAGCAGTGCCACAAGCACTAGTTTGTGAAATGGAGGCTTTTAATGACTGACCGCACTTTTATACCTTTGCTTTAATTGAATCGGTATTGAATTCATTTTCTAAAAGTCTCTGAAAAGATCATTTAGCCATTAGCCTCAGTTAATTAACCTTTCCGGAGTGGCCCAGAACTCAGACAATCTCTAATCTTTTTAAAAAAGCTGGAGATTAGAAGACGGGTCATTCGTCTAGTGAGGTCTGATTTTAATGGGGTACTGTAATAAATGTCAGTGCTAAGACTGGGCGGGAATGGCTCATGATTGGAAGGCACATACAGGGGATAACATATATCTAAAGATGACTTCTTTGGCCCTATAGACTCACCCGTGTGATGTTGGTCACCCTGAATAGGCGAGTGACGACGTTGTCGTCGGTGGATCTGGAGAGCAGCTCCACCGTCATTGGTCCAAACTGCTGCATGCCCGTTTCAGGCCAGTACTGCAGACAGGGCTGAGAGAGAAGAATAAATTACACATGTAAATTGCTATTTTAATTCACTCCTGTACACAGGATACATCAAATGTGTTGTTTAACAATGGGGCAGTGACCAACTATTGACATAACTGTGACCAACAATTATGTCCACAATCTTATCTTATTTTATTGAATTCATGTTTGTTTTCATTTGGTTTACAAACAAACACAACTAAAAACCAACCAACCAACCAACAAACTTTCTTTTTTTTTTTAATCACTGGTAAATAATATAATAATATTTTAAACATACCTTTTTATTTTTCATATTGCATTTTTAATATTACATTTTTAATTTTAAAAATGTAAAATCCCATATTTGTACTATCTATGATATAATTCATTGTATTTTTTTTTTTTTTATGTATGTGTTTATGTATGTATGCATGCATTTGCATTTATTTATTTATTTATTTATTTATTTATTTGACTCAAATGACAGACACAATGGCACCCTGCATGTCTGTTACACTTTACAATAAGGTCCCGGTTTAATGCATTTAATCTGCATTAATCTAATGTAGTTAATGCATTAACAATAATTTACAATCAGCAATAGATTTGTACAGTATTTAGAACAAATATACCATCTTTCATTGTTTATGTCAACTACTGTAGTTAATTAATGTTAACTAATGAACTGTATTGTAAAGTATAAATGTGTACCTATTAGCCTAATAACATTTTAAAACAAAACATATTTTATTTATGTCATTCA
The DNA here is from genome assembly GCA_036784905.1 of Acrossocheilus fasciatus. Taxonomy (NCBI): domain Eukaryota; kingdom Metazoa; phylum Chordata; class Actinopteri; order Cypriniformes; family Cyprinidae; genus Acrossocheilus; species Acrossocheilus fasciatus. Next base: position 29,265,264 of record CM071956.1, read on the forward strand.
TTCATTCATTCACTCACGCATTTTCCCTCATTATGATCTTGGAAATAGCACCCTTAGGTTTTATTTATTTATTTTTTCCACCTAACATTATGACCCACATAATCATAGAAGATGCATATTACAGTCAATGTCTGCAAAAAAAAATAAAAAATACTCCATTAATAGATAGCAGACAGAGAAAATGGGCATCTTGCGATTAGGCGAAGGGTGAAGATAGACAGTGAAAGGATAATGGAGTCAAGGAAATGCCAGAGATAGGCTAATCAGCACAGAAAATCCAATTGCGGCCCACCAAGATAAATAATCCTTGCTCATTTCTCCATATCGCCTGCATTTTCTAGTCCAATCTTCCACCAGATTACCATTTGCTCAATGTGTCAATTAATTTTCGCTCACGCCAGTTGCAGACAGATCTAATCCAGCGCAGTGTTATTTGAAACGAGCAGGCGTGAAACAGCTTCAGCCATGTATTTCCAATGAGAGATACAGAGATGTTGATACAGATGAGATAGAAATTGATAAATCCTTGTCACAGTGATGCGTATTAACAGAGTGACACTGTGCCGAAGAAGATAAATATTCATCCGAACACACTCAGACAGATCAGAAAAGGGTGACTGTAGCAGAAGGAGAACAGAGAGATATTTCTAGAAAGTTAGATGACTAACGGAGTGTGATAATGTCTGGAAAAATATTCGCACACATCAGATGGAAGACAAGAAACTGAAATAACTATAAAATAATCTTGTGCAGATCACTTCACTAATGCAAACACACACACACACATGCAGGTATTATCAGGTAAGTCTTAAAGATGACACACTCTAATTTTGCATTCAGTGGAATAATGTGCACCAGAGATGCTTTATCATGGAGAATGGGTCACAGTGCTTGCCTGCAGGGGGGAGAGGAGCGAAAATCATGGGTAAGTTGGTATCTCGGTGAGTTTGTCCTTTCCGTTGCCAATTTAGACAAGACAAACACATTATCAATGTGGGGAGTCTCAAATGAAAGGCACGTTGCGTGTTTGCTGTTCACCAAGAGTGAGAATTATGGGCTCCGAGGGTGGGGTGGGGGATTGTCTGACCTACCAAAAATACCAAAAAATAGCTTGAAAACCCTTAAAGACTTCAAAACAAACGGGTGTAGGGGGTCTTAAAATATGCAAGGTTCTCTGGCCCATACTGACTTTTCTCACATGTGGAACAAAAAGTTCCATAAAGCTCACAAATGTTTTATAAAGCTCACATAAACAATGTACATAATAAATTGTCTAGAAGTATCTCAGTACTGAATAAGGCAAAGCATGTTCTGGACCACAAATCACTCTACATTCTGTATAGTGCATTAATATTACCATACTTAAATTAGGTTTGGGGTAATACATATAAATGCAGATTATTATCATTATCTATGTTGCAAAAAAAGAGCAATACGGATAACTCACAAAATTGGTTATAGAGATCATACAAATTCATTATTTATAAAATCAAAGACATTAAAATTCATTGATTTGGTTCATTTTCAAACAGCACAAATAATGTATAAAGCAAAAAAGAATTTACTCCCTGGCAATATTCAAAAGTTGTTTCTTAATGGAGAAGAGAGATACAATCTTAGGAGAGAGCGTGATTTTAAGCATCTTTATGTTCGTACAACATTAAGAAGCTTTTGTATTTCTGTATGTGGAGTGAAATTGTGGAACAGACTAAGTCTAGTGCTGAAGCAAGTGTGACCCGGTTTAAAAAGCAGTATAAATGTATGGTTCTCAGAATGAATATGGAGGAAGAACGGATCTGATTAGGTGTTCATACAGATTATTTAGTGATAGTTTTTTATTTAGGTTCTGTTTGTATATATACTATACATATATATAGGAAAGTCAAAAGAGTGTATTAAAACAAGGATGAGATGACAGAGTTATGACGTTAATTTGATGATTATTGTTATTTATTATTATCAATGCAGAGTGGAGAAGGGGTAGGATTAAATAAATGTATGCGTCTTCCAACTCCTTTTTGGACATGTATAAGTTAAAATGATTTTGTATTGTGCTGTATTGTTTTTGTTTTGTTTTTACTATACTTACTTACATGTTCAAAATAAATGTTTCGATTCAATTAAATTCAAAGTAAAAACATTACAAATCACAATGAATCTAATGTTTTTTTAATTGTAATCTGGACAACTTTCATATGTGGAAACAAATGTGGCAATGCAATGCAATGTTTTATTTACTTTATTATGCTGGCTACAAAAAAAAAAAAAAAAAAAAAAAACTTTTATATATACACATATACTGTATTAGGGATGTGCATCTCCATTACTGAGACCAATGCGATACACATCTCGATGTATAGCTAATACAATAATTTAAAGATACATATGAAGCAGCTACCAATGTGATACGATACCATTCACCCCTATTATGATGAAGAACAATCCAATTTTCGATTCAATTCGACACAATTTGATTAAATGCAATATGATGCAATGGGGGAAAAAAATGCAATTCGATAAGGTACAGTTCACTTTTATTTATTTATTTATATTTGATCTATTTTATGAATTGCATAGGATTGTATCAAACTCTCCATCTCTCTGATTAAACCTAAAGTGTTTCCAAATATTGGATTTGTAATTGTTTGGTGGAAGATGCAGCTCTACCTCTGCCATGTTAATCTATAGGCTATTCTGTGTGACTAAGGACGCATCTCAAAAAAAAAAAAAAATGCTCGTTCAGTGTTTGTTCCAGTGTCTGTCAACCTATCTATTTGCATACGTTCGTGCAGCTAATCCAATGTTGAAAAATACATTTGTATTCCGTTACACTGGCAGTGGTTTTACAAGATGCACAAAATGTTTGGGTTTTAATTGATACCACAAGCTTGTGGAGTTTCCCTTTCAGGAACTCGAGCTGCATCGAGACGCTTAGGGAACACCTTCAGTGTGACCATACTCTGAACCACATGTGTAATCAGTCCAATGGGCGGGTGACGTAACGACCAGGAAGCTTAAAGCACGTTTGGTTGGAACCAGCGTCAGTTTCTAGGAAAGAGGCTATCGCATTCAGTTCGGTGCTCCGCCACCGCCTTTCAACGGGGTCATTGCCACACTGGTGTGGGAAGCGAATACTCTCTTGAGGAAGGAGGCCATCGAGGTGGTCCCTCCTCATGACAGAGAGTCCGGGTTCTACAGCCGGTACTTCATCGTCCCTAAGAAGGATGGAGGATTTTAGATCTGAGTCAACTGAACCGCTCAGTCATGCAACTGAAGTTCAGGATGCTCTCTATTGAGCAGGTCGTGTTTCTGGACTGATTTGTCACAATCGATCATTAGCTCATTCAGAGCAGATGGCAGTTCGGCATCGAGATGTCGTTCTCGCTCCTTGAGCTGGGGTTAAAGGGGTCATTTAATGATATATCCACTTTTCCAAGTTGATTGTACTGAAATGTGTGTTGGCAGTGCCTGTACACAACCATCCTATAATTATAAAAATCCATCCAGTGTTTTTTTTTAATCTCCTAATATGTTTTCTCCCCGTCTCAAATCGAACTGTTCGTCTTGTGACGTCACAAGATCGGAGGCCCCTCCCACAATTGTTGATTGACAGGAATGTTTCAACACAGACCTGCCCTGAGCGAGCTGTCATCATAGTCCGCCATTGTTGATACGCTGGAGCAGAATGGCGTCTATGCGATCGTGGTGTTCTGTTCTTGGGTGTAATAATGAACACAGCAGTCGTTTTGATGTTCCTAAATCAGAACCGCTGAAGACACAGTGGCTGAGTTCTGTTTTCGAAGGGAATAGTCCCCCAGATCAACCTCAATTATTTCATGTTTGCGCAAATCATTTCTCACCAGACTGCTTTATATACAAGGGTCAGTTTAAAGCTGGATTTGCCAAGAAGCTGCTCCTGAAAAAAGGATTGGTACCAACTATTCGTATTCCTGCTGCACCTCCAGAAGAAGTGAGTGTAATGTTTTATTAACCTTTATATTAATCTTTGCTAATCACTTGCATGTTTCACCATGAATGTGGCTAAAGTTTACACTAACTTTCATTACGTGAAATCAACGCGTTATGGTTATTGTGTTATTATAAACTGTGTACACTGTGGTAAAGTTAACGTGGTAACAGTACATTAAAATGAATGAAAGTGACCTCAGAAACTCCTGCTGCCATTCTTCCGCCAAAATATACCCTCAACTGTTGTCAAGGCAACACTGTGTTGTGTCACGCCCCATAGAGAAGAGGGGCGGGGTGAGCAGAGCTCATGATCATTTAAAGGCACATGCACTGAAATGGCGTGCTAAACAGAGAGCTGTTTTTGATCAGGTAAAATGAGTGTTTTCTTACAATACTAACAAGAATTTTTAATTAAAGCATATTACAAACGTTTTATTTAGACCCTAAAGAATCATATTAACTTTTACAAAAATGGCATTATATGACCCCTTTAAGACTTAATGCCAGAAAAGTGTGCTTTCTCCAGTACAGAGAACCACTTATCTGGGCCAGGTGTGGGATTCGACCACGATGCAGGCACGTATGTCCCCTGCTTGGATCGAGTCGATCCTCACAAAAGTCAAGAGAGTGAGAGAAGGCTCACTGTTAAGCAGTTTCAAAAACTGATGGGTGAAACCGTGAAACCTTGGTTCTTGTCTCAGGGTCTTGTCTTTGTTCTTCTGCTGGGAGCTCCTTGTCGCCGCATAACGCTAGTGACAGACGCGTCCCTCACCAGCTGGGGAGCGGTCATGAGTGGCCATCCTGCCCGTGGTCACCATCTCACATGGCACTTCAACTGCCTGGAGATGCTGGTCATGTTTCGAGCACTGAAACACTTCCTTTCCTTGACCTAAGAGATCACCATGTGTTGGTGCACGTCTCAGGTTACGCATGTAACCATGGTTCCGTGCTGATCCCTGCGAGCACTTGCTTCATTCCTAGAAGCTGATGCCGGTTCCATCGCATGTGCTTTAAGCTTCCTCGTCGTTACATCACCCGCCCGTGACGTGGTTCAGAGCATGGTTGCACTGAAGCGTCTCGTTCCCTTCGGGGAACCACGGTTACATGCATAATCTGAGACGTTCTTTTCAACAGTTAAGCTAAACTCAAATTAAAAGTATTCCTAATATATTGGACCTTTTTTTTTTTTTTTTGAAAGTAGTCTATTTTCACCTGTTGAGACATGCCTTCATCTTTATAGACCCATAAGAGCTGTGTTTGTGACGTCTGAGTTGGGGGAAGCGTCACACGTGAAAGGATGTTTGAAAAGATTGTTTGAAAACATGTTTTATTTTTGTAATTCCACTAAAACTGCATATACCACATTTAAGATATTCAGGAGCACTTGATAATTACATGTATGTTTGATAAGGATTGGAACTGAATTCTGCAGGTAGGTAGATCTCCAGGAACAGACCTGTGAACCCTGTGTTACATCATCACACCACTGGCCACGCCCACCATTCACTTTACAGCTGACAACCATCAGCAACACAGGTTTTATTTCACGTCAAAGGCAAACACAATCCATTATAATCACTGACACTGTCTGCACTGAATACTGTATAGATGTTAAATTTCTGACCTACTTCAAGAACTTGAGCTACTCCAGACAACAGGGCAAATGGAAGAGTAAATGAGTGTTTGTTTTGACACATCCAGTTTAAACAGCATGTCTGCATCTCTGTACAGTTTTCATTATTAAGTGGATAGTTTATTTTAATGGTGTTCTGGATAGTGTCGAAGGATTATGTGTTTGTTCGGCTCATTTGACTGCAGATTTCATGTAAATGAGGCACAGTCTAAAAAAACAGCCAGCTTGATATATATACTGTATACAGTGCCTTGTGAAAGTATTCATACCCCTTAATTTTTTTCCCTCACATTTTATGTTGCTGCCTTATGTTAAACTGTTTTAAATTACTTTTTTCCCACGTCAATCTACACTCCATACACCATACTGACAAAGCAAAAACAGAATTGTCACAACTTCGTAATTTTTTTTTAAAACTGAAATAAGTACATTGCATAAGTATTCATACCCTGAACTAAATATTTAGCTGAAGCATCTTTACAGTCTCAAATCTTTTTTGTTTGATGCGACAAGCTTTGCACATCATCATTTGGCAATTATCTGCCATTCTTCTCCTCGCCTCTTCACCTCTCATTTGTCAGGTTGGAAGGGGGCAGATGCACATTTTCAGGTTTCTCCAGAAATATTTGATTGGGTTCAAGCCCTGGCTGTGGCCGGGCCACTCAAGGACATTCACAGAGTTGTCAATAAGCCACTCTTGCTGTGCTTAGGGTCATTGTCCTGTTGGAAGGTGAACTTTCTGCCCAGTCTGAGGTTCTGAATGCTCTGGATTGGGTTTTCATTAAGGCTATCTCAATATTGTGGTGCATTGAGCTTTTCTCCCACTCTGACGGGTCCCTCAGTCCCTGCTGCTGAAAAACAGCCCCACAGCATGAGGCTGCTACCAGTACACTTGACTATTGGGATGGTACTCTGCAGGTGATGAGCAGAGCTGGTTTCCTTCAAACATGATGCTTAGAATTGAGGTTCATCAGACCAGATAATTTTGTTTCTCAGAGTCTGAGGGTCCTTTAGTTGCTTTTTTGTAAATTCCAAGTGTGTTTTCATGTGTCTTAACTGAAGAGAGAGAGAACAGTGATGTTTGTCCTTCTGTAAGTTTCTCCCATCTGCATATATGATCATGGAGCTCAACTAGAGTGACCATCACCACACTAACCAAAGCCCTTCTCCATCAGTTGCTCAGTTTGGCCAGGAGTCCAGCTCTAGAAAGAGTCCTGGTTGTTTCAAACGTCTTCCAATAAGGGTAACAGGGTAAGGGTAATATAGTAGCTACTACAAGAAGCCACAACGGTCTGATTACAAGTTAATCAAACAATTGCAGATGTCTGAGACAACCTTCCACAATTTGCTAACAATTTTGGTTTGAACAACAATGTAGGTATTCATGGTAATTCATGGAATTTGGTGTTCTGGATTGTGTCGGGGGATTATATGCTTGTTCGGATCATCTGACTGCAGATTTTATGTAAATGAGGCACAGTCTAGAAAAAAACAGCCAGCTCTATTACACACACATATATATATATATATATATATATATATATATATATATATATATATATATATATATATATATATATATATATATATATATATATATATATATATATATATATATATATACATAATGTAGTTTGAACAAAAATGCAGGTATTCATGGAAATCAAAGTTCAGTAAAGGGTACTATCTAGACCTGAACAGTTTTATGAATGAGTGCCATTGTGTGAATCTTATAGTGAGTATTGTAAACATTGTGGGTTGTTAACCTGGCTCTCTTACCCATGCTGAGTTGGACTGGTTGAGCTGGTTGAGCATTACGATGGAGGTACAGCCATAGTCAAACACCAGTCTCCAGAAGTCTGCGGTGGTGGTGGGCAGGGGGTGAGGGGTGACCACAAATGCAGCCGGCAGCAGGAAGCTGTCCATCAGTGCAGCATTTATGTAGTTGTTGCCGTCACCCTCGGTGGAGACGAGGAACGCCAGTGCACGGTCAGGCGGCAGCACATCCATGCTCCGGTTCTTCTCACGGTTACGGGGCAGCAGAGAGACGCTGCACTCCTCCACATCCAGGTGAGGAGTCACAGAGTTCAGAGTCTGAAGAGACAGGAGTCAGGCCCAGAGAAAAGACAAGGAATCAAAGGGTGACTGAATGCACTCAAAGGATGTGCAATGATATAACTAAGTGAGACAATGAGAGGATGATGAAGTAAATCTATGCAGGTAATTGCTAGAGGCAAAAATAACCAACAGAGAAAAAAAATGGAAGAAGTGTAAAATCCCATGAAGGAGAATGAAATTCTTCTTCCGCCACTAAAGCATAGAGCACATGATGACAGATTATTGCCTTGAATACGTTTTTTTTTTTTTTTTTTGCATAGCAATTGGCAGTTTAACTGCTCAAGACAGTCATGGGAAAACCCAGAAGACAGATTCAATTCACGAGTAAAATAAGGTCTATGGTAAATATAACTTGATACTATTGTTGTATATATTTTGTTGTATATATATATATATATATATATATATATATATATATATATATATATATATATATATATATATATATATATATATATATATATATATATATATATATATATATATAGTTATTATTGTTTATTTTATTTATTTATTTATTTTGCTTATTTTATTTTATTTTTTTTATCTTTTTATTTTTTCAATGCGCTTTTGTCATTATTATTACTTTATTTTTATTTTTTTCTATTTGGCTTTAATTTATTTTATTTTAGTCTTAATTTTAGTCATTTAAGTAAATGTACTAGTAACTAATTATTATTTTGTATTATTTTAATTATTTAATTAATTAAATAATTAGTAATGTATTATCATTATTATTATTATTATTATTATTATTATTATTATTATTATAGATTATAATATAGTTTAACAATAACAACACTGCATTGATCATTCAGTAAACATATTGTATTATGAGAATAATTTGTGTAAATTTGGTCTACTGCTACTTTTGCCTCAGTAAACTCCTAATTTGCTGCTTATTAATAGTTAGTAAGGTCACAACCATTATTGTATAAAGCACTATATAAGAAAAAAAGAAAAAAAAAGAAAAAAAAAGTTGTTAGTTTAGGTATAGGGTTGATTAAGGCATCTAAAATATGTTCATGCAGAATAAGGTATTAATATGTGCTTTATAAGTATTAATAATCAGCCAATATGCTAGTAATATGCATGCTAATAAACAACTAGTTAATAGTGAGAAAATGATTATTTTGATTATCTTATAATATTATTATTATTTTGTCTTGTGCATCTGTTGAGTGAAATAGCTTATTTAAGGTGGTACTAAATACTGTAAAAATGAAATAAATCTATTATATTCCCCCTCTTTTTAACTATTAACATTTTTCAGATACTGTAAGATGTATGTAAACCAAGAACCTCAAATGTAAACAGGTGCAGAGAAAAGCATTAGAAGCTGAAATGATTGTGTCTCAGGCAAATAATGTCTACAACGTTCAATGGCTGAGAATAAATGCACACTGGTCACATATGAATACTTCTGCTATGAGCCTTGAGGTGAATGAATCAGACTGAGAATTATGCAGATTATTACACTTGATGGGTAAAGTGCTTCAATCCCGATTGGTTCTGACAGCACAAATGGGACATTACAATTATGATTATAAAGATTACATTGGCTGTGAGGAGGACAGGGACAGGTACACAGTCTTAGAGCGGCAGGCTTGAAGCCATTAATAGCTTAATGCTAAAAAACACACGCGAGTGGAACTGTAAGGTGAGGGAACACCTCATTAAACCCTCTCTAAATGACTGAAAATAGACTCTACAGCTGGTTGACTTCATCACGGTTTGAGCTGTGCGTTAGTATGCAGCACTTAACCTGGATGAAACAAAATTACATGATTTGCATAAAGTCCCAATGGAAATATCATAAAATTAATACAGTTCATACAAACCCAAGCCTCTATGATAGGTCTGGTCTCTACATATATATATATTAATTTTTTATTTATTTTAATTAAACATGTTATTCAACCCGTTCTCACTCCCAGCTCGTCACATATTGAAGCTTGATCAGTTCCACTTGGTGTCGCTTTTTGACGCTCAAGGTACCCCTTAGCATCATTTTTCGACTTGAAGGGTCCTCCGTTGCTTTAAATAGGAAACCCTTAGCGTCAACATGCCGATGCCATACTAGGAATTTTATCTTCATAATTAAATTATATATTGTGTAATAACATTGCCATTATTGCATATATGTTGGGGTGTGATTTTTCAATGTAAACAGTCACAACAGTTTTATTTATATTACATTATTTACACATTTATCAGCACTTAATCCAACCCCTGCCCCTAAACTTACCATCTGTCAATAAAACACAAGATATAACAGGCAGATACAACTACCGTCATAATTTATTAAAAAAATATATTAATATTCCAAGTTAGGGGTTTCGCGATATACCGGTATTGACAATAACTGTGATATTCAAATCATGAAATATCGACATCGTGTTAATTTTGGGTGTGACGATATACCGTATTTGCGATAACCATGATATTTAAAATGAACAGGACACTTAAGATAACACGACATGCAAATAGCCCACTCCAGCGCCAGTACCTGGTTGAGCTCCCAGGTGGCAGTATTGTGCTTTAACACTGACACCTGTCAAACAAGAAGACGACGCAGCTCACTTATACTTATACTGACGCGCTACTCCGAGAAGAACCACGTTCAATATTATACAGACAGTAAGCTGTCATTATTTTACTAGTCATGAAATGGGAAACGTTACATTAACCTGTTAACAGTGGTTTCCTGTGTTCGTATGTTTAAATAAAGGGGATGATTCTTTTAATAAGTACCACGTTTTCTTTACTCATCTAAATTTTGTATTTGTATCTGCAATCAAGTCATGGCCAATACATGTGGGTAGCACTTGATTTCTTTGTTCAAATCTTTTTATACGATTAAAACAAATCTAGAAAAAAATGAGCGACCATACATTAAACTGTTAAAATGATATTTTGGTCGCAGTGCCATGCACTTAATGCCTCATCTGCGGTCGTTCAAGACGCACATTAATACTGAATTAGAAGCGCGTTAACTGCATGAATTCATTGGCACCGGTGCAACTATAGGTTAAAGAGATTAAAATACGTAACTTACACAAGTTAACAGGTTAAAGTATCAGTTTTGATGTTAATATTTAATCATCATACTGTTGAACTTATCCTTATGCTCATTGGGTAAAAAGAAAAACTAAATAAACAAAGTAAAAATTGATTTGACTGATTCCCCAAGGATTCTATAGATATCGCGATATATTGATATCGTGAATTATTTTGGCCACAATAACCGTGGTGTGAAAAATCTAATATCGTGACAGCCCTATTCCAAGTCTTTCAAGGCAAAATGATTGATTTGTGAGAGGAATAGACGTGATCGCCGTCCCCGTCCGCCGTTAAGCTCATCCTGTATGCTGCAGTCTGGGCACAAATTCAAAAAATGCCGCCAGAAGAAGCCTTATGTCAGCTTTGGTTGTGAAATGCTATTGGCTCTTGTGTGTCTAGTGACCGATTGCATCATGCAGCGAGACAGGAGTATGCTTTTGAATGAGATGTGAGCACTTTAACAGAATGGCATCATTTTCAGCGATTAAAACCTTGTTTTACTCTCTTCTTCTCATAAAGACTTCGTATGGCTTCAGAAGACTTGGAATGCAACACAACTTGTTTGTAATGCTTTTATACTGCTTGTTTATGGTCAGTTTTTGCAATAAATACCTGTGACTGCACTTATATTTGCCTGTTACATGTTTTATATTGTTCAGAAGTGGGTAGGTTTAGGGTAAGGTTGGGGTTAGGTGCTCCAATAAAAGTATACATTTATATAAAATTATTTATATTTTTTACAAATGCATGCAAACCATTAAACTAAGACAAACAACTGAAAACAACGAAGGACCCTGCAAGTCGAAAAATGACGCTAAGGGGTACCTTGAGCGTCATAAAGCGACGCCAAGTGGTCCTGATCAAGCTTCAATATGTGACGAGCTGGGAGTGAGAACGGGTTGAATAACATGTTTAATTAAAATAAATAAAAAATGAATATATATATATATTATATATATATATATATATATATATATATATATATATATATATATATATATATATATATATATATATATATATATATATATATATATATATATATATATATATGCAACCAAATGTTATTTCATTTAGTTGCACATTCAGTGCAACTAAATGAAATAACACAACCCATTCTCACACCCAACTCGTATATATATATATATATATATATATATATATATATATATATATACGAGTTGGGTGTGAGAATGGGTTGTGTTATTTCATTTAGTTGCCAATGAAGCATCTGTGATTTTTGCTGAAGTTTTCTTTTTTTCTTTTTTTATCTCATATTTATAATTCATTTTATTTAATCTTTATTACATTAAAACATTTTTTAGTAGTTTTAGTTAAAAATAAGTTCTCTACACGAATTGAACCCCTTCTAAGTTAATTTGTTTTATTCAAGTCAAAATGTTATTTAACATCACTAAATAAACATAAATGCATTCATTTATACCAATAAAGCTAATTTTTAATGGGTTAAATCAGGTAGTAACTGCAGATTACCACTTTTTACAGTGTTCTCTCTCGGCTCACAGTAAAAAGAAAGAACAAAAAAAAAAAAATTAAAATGCATGAGGTTTTAATCTCTGGCTTCAATCAGTGCTCCTAATTTTCCCAAAGACAACTCCAATTACACACCATACATCACACAATCTCAGCTCATTTTTCACTTAAACGATTATGCATATATTATGCTTGGTCTCCTAATATGGCCAGAAGTTTTCCTACACTATTTCTTAGGTGTTTTGCTTGCTGAGATCACTTAGGAAACTGTTTTAATTTGTCAGTGTGTTTCAGCAGTACCTCCCACATGGACCCAATCTCAGAACACAGCCTCTTTCTGGGTCTAAGCAATGGGATGCAGTCAATGTTCTTGAACAAGTGACATCCGCAGTGCATTAGCAGAGTCCACAACATTAAATTGGGCTGTAATTAGACTGCAATCAGCAGTAATATTGCTGGATATTAACTTGCTAAGAAAGAAATAAGCAATAGGCATGATAATGGTTGTCTCAGCTCATGGGTCACAAAAAGGATACATCCTTATATTTACTTGGGAGAAAAAAAATGAGAGTGAATTTTTAAAAAATGTGATCAGTGACTCTGGGGTCAGTTTTTATTTATTTATTTATTTATTTTTTTTTTTTTTTTTTTTTTGAGAATCTTGTGAATAAAATGACCCTGGAGCTCATAAACTAACCTAGTTGACTTCTCTAGTTGAAAAGTGAAATAATAATGCAATTTATAAGAACTGCTTTCTTTTAGGGCTGTCACGATATTAGAATTTTCACACCACGGTTATTGTGGCCAAAATAATTCACGATATAAATATATCGCGATATCTGTAGAAACCTTGGGGAATCAGTCAAATTAATTTTTACTTTGTTTATTTAGTTTTTTCTTTTTACCCAGTGAGCATAAGGATAAGTTCAACAGTATGATGATTAAATATTAACATCAAAACTGATACTTTAACCTGTTAACTTGTGTAAGTTACGTATTTTAATCTCTTTAACCTATAGTTGCACCGGTGCCAATGAATTCATGCAGTTAACGCGCTTCTAATTCAGTATTAATGTGCGTCTTGAACGACCGCAGATGAGGCATTAAGTGCATGGCACTGCGACCAAAATAACATTTTACAGAGTTTAATGTAGCAATGTGGTCGCTCAGTTTTTCTAGATTTGTTATAATCGTGTAAAAAAGATTTGAACAGAGAAATCAAGTGCTACGCACGTATATTGGCCATGACTTGATTGCAGATACAAATACAAAATTTAGACGAGTAAAGAAAACGTGGTACTTATTAAAAGAATCATCCCCTTTATTTAAACATACGAACACAGGAAACCGCTGTTAACAGGTTAATGTAACGTTTCCCATTTCATGACTAGTAAAATAATGACAGCTTACTGTCTGTATAATATTGAACATGGTTCTTCTCGGAGTAGCGCGTCAGTATAAGTTCTTCGGCGCGGCCGTGAGCTGCGTCGTCTTCTTGTTTGACAGGTGTCAGTGTCAAGGCGCAATACTGCCACCTGGGAGCTCAACCAGGTACTGGCGCTGGAGTGGGCTATTTGCATGTCGTGTTATCTTAAGTGTCCTGTTCATTTTAAATATCATGGTTATCGCAAATACCGGTATATCGTCACACCCAAAATTAACACGATGTCGATATTTCATGATTTGAATATCACGGTTATTGTCAATATCGGTATATCGCGACACCCCTAATTTCTTTTTATATACACATTTTATTCATGTGATGTCAAAGCTGAATTTTCAACATCATTACTCCATTCTTCAGTGTCACATGATCTTTCAGAAATCATTCTAATATGCTGATTTGCTGCTCAAATATTAGTTTTATATCTGCTATTACTGTTTAATATTTGTGTGGAAACCATGATATATTTTTTCCGGATTATTTGATGAAAAGTTCAAAAGAACAGCATTTATTTTAATTTATGTTGAATTTATTTTATTTTTACCGTATTTATATATATATATATATATATATATATATATATATATATATATATATATATATATATATATTAACTAAAGTATATTAGAGTGTATTAACTGAAACTTAACTAAGCCTAAGTGACTAAAAAACATGACACCAATCTGGTTAGCAACATCCTGGAAATCTGCTAACCACTTCAGACTCTATGGCCAACAACGAAAGTGAGGATAGTATTTTATGAGTCGTTTGTCCTCATCTCATACACTCACCTGAAACTCTTCTCGCAGTTGAGAGGTGTTGGTCTGAGAATCCACACTCAACATGTCTTTATAGGTGAGCGCAAACTCGCTGATGGGGATGGCGGTCTCTCCACACAGACAGGCCTCTAGTATGGCATCATGGATGAATATATACTGCTCCTGAAAGAGAGATTGACATAGAAAGAGTCAGCTCAGGACGGAAAACTGCTTCGAAGAAATTAGGTCATGTCAAAACATGCACAATGCAGTGTCCAATTATTTGCTTTTATCTGGCTTTAATTAAAAACGATGTGACAAAATGTCAGAAAGATTAATTGAGGGGGCAAATATTAGCTTAATTTAGCAGTGTAGGAGGGAAATGTCATAGTCAATCAAATCTATATTCCCATGTAAAGATGTAAAACACTTTTGTACTCATCTACAAATGGCCATCAGCAGAATGACTTTAGATTTAAGAAACTGTGGTATATGACAATAGTTATCACTAGAAATAATTACAGAAATTTTCTGAAGAAAATGGGAGTTATGCTGGCTCATGCAAACAAGCTGCCATGGTGCTATGCTTTTCTGGGTGGTTGCCAGAGTGTTGCACTGGGGTAGTTAAAGTGTTTAGAGTGTATGTGGTTTTTAGGGTGTTTGGGTAGTTGCTTATAGACCTAAGTAATGCAGGCTCATCGGGAAAACGTGCCTGTGGCAACATTTCTGAAAATTATAATACATTGCTTCTTGAACATTTGAGACACTTTCAAAGTGAAATCTGGCAACACTTTAGTATGCATCACAGCAGTTCGGAAATGAAATGTTTGGCAAGTGGTGCTACATGGTTAATGCTGTATCGCATTTAAAAACAACATACCACTTACAATAAACAAAATCAAACATTACATTAAAAACGCATTTGCTCAAGGAACCATTATATTTCAGCTTCATTAGCTTCAAGTTTTTGTACTCACAATAAAAAAACTCAATGTCGCACCAGGTGCGCTACCGAGCATATTTACTTTATCAGAAAAGTCATACACATGGAGCTGTTTATGTGATGCAAATATCAACATGTATTAGTTTGCAAATAATTCACTGCAGTATAAGTGTTTTACAGCCCACTAGTGTTCACTGCAACTGGAAACAGCAGTGAACTGTATTTACAGATATGTTTTTGGAATTGTATAAGCATGAAGGTAAAGACACATCCAGTAATTCCAGTGAGTCAAAGGATCAACTCTTAGTCTATTCTGGTCTCTTGACATGACTTGGGTCCCACGTCAATGTAAGATGGGATTTTTGTTTTTTAGTTTTGCCAATATTTTTTTGTCAGATCTTTTTTAATCATTAATCCAATTTATCATATTTCTACAGTCTATTTAATAGCTCTCCTCAACTAGTCATATTATTTGAAGTGTTGTTCAGGATGGATTGCATAATGAAGTCTAATTAAGTTAATAATAAAAAAACAAAACAAAAAAAAACAACAACAACAAAAAAACAATCTATAACCTTAAATATGAGCAATAAAAATAGTGACTGCCATATCAAACAAGCATCATACAGAAATGAGTGTCACTATTAATCTCTAAAGTGTTTTATTTTGAGTCTGGCTTACTCTTTCACTCTATTAGTATATCAGAAGGTTAAAGGTCAGGCATGAGCCGTCTTATCTCTGTTTTATCTCTGTCGAGGGAGTACACTAGACCGGCCTTCAGCTTGCCGTCCTCAATTCATATATAATCAGCAACAGTGTGTAACCATGAGGGCAGAGATTTCTTATGCATTATAAAGGAGTCTAGACAGCATGGCAAGATGTATTTCATGGCCTTGCTTTTGTCTTGAAAGCATTCTTGTGATATTAAGCGAACAGTGATTATACATTGAATTATGTTTTCTTCTTTGTTGTCCAGCCCCTTGAGGGTTGACTTGAATGGGAAAATATTCACAGCTACTTTTGTCCATCAGTTTATTAACATGCAGATCGCTAACTCATTCTCATTTACATAACTGTTACATAACTGAATGCATTTGAGGGAAAAGAATAAAACGAAAATATAAATTATTCAAAAGTAACACATTTGGTTACACTTTATTTTGATAGTCCACTTTAGACATTCTACTAACTATAAGTAACTTTGTAACTACATGCCAACTAATTCTCATTAATTACAAAATTATAAACGCAACACTTTTGTTTTTGCCCCCATTTTTCATGAGTTGAACTCAGAGATCTAAGACTTTTTCTATGTACACAAAAGGCCTATTTCTCTCAAATATTGTTCACAAATCTGTCTAAATCTGTGTTAGTGAGCACTTCTCCTTTGCTGAGATACTCCATCCACCTCACAGGTGTGGCATATCAAGATACTGATTAGACAGCATGATTATTGCACAGGTGTGGCTTAGGCTGTCCACAATAAAAGGCCACTCGAAAATGCTCACTAACACAGATTTAGATATTAAATTAATGAAAAATGGGCACAAAAACAAAAAAGTGTTACGTTTATAATTTTGTTCAGTGTACTTGCAAAGTTTAACAGTCTGTATGTTGTGGACCCATCAAAATAAAGTCAAGTCAAGTCACGTATTTATATAGCACTTTTAACCATACAGATTGTGTCAAAGCACTTAACAGTATAAAACTGGAGGACAGCGTGTCAGTAACGCATAATGATAAGATTAAACACTCAATTTTCTAAATTTTCAGTTAAAGGCATTTCATTATTGAATTCAGAGATGTCATTGTCTAGCTCAATTTAGTTTAAATAGTATCTGTGCAACCAAATCGACGATAATCGCTAGAAATTAAGTGTCCCCAACTGAGCAAGCCAGAGGCGACAGCGGCAAGGAACCAAAACTCCCTCTGTGACAGAACGGAGAAAAAAGCCTTGGGAGAAACCAGGCTCAGTCGGGTCTAAAGTGTTAGAAGATATTAAGCAGACAGTCTACTAATACTCTAATGCCTGCTGGTTGACATGTAGTTGCAAAGTTAGTTACTGTTAGAAGAATGTCTAAAGTGGACTATCGAAATAAAGTGTTTACCACACATTTTATGCAAAACACAATTTTAATATTTCTAAATCTCGTTTACCAAATTTTGAGTTGTAGTCCATTGTTTTTAAATACTTGTTTCTGTAAAGAATATATAGAAGTTGAAAGCAAGACAAAACAGAAAACTGGAAGTTGTCCTGAAGTATATGATAAAACGTGTAGCATTCATCCTCCTACTGAACTTGTATTAGATATGTTAACAAGGGGTGTCGTGATATACCTGTATTGACAATAACCATGATATTCAAAGCAGCAATTATCGATATAGTGTTAATTTAGTGTGTGACTATATACCGGTATTGGCGATAACTGCAATATTTAAAATGAACAGGACTCTTATGATAACACATGTAAACTTGTTATGATTACACGATTAAAACTGATCTTGAAAAACTGAGCGACCACATTGCTATATTACACTCTGTAAAATGGTAAGTTGTTCGCAGTGCCATGCACTTAATGCCTCATCTGCAGCCGTTCTAGATGCACATTAAAACTGAATCGGCAGCGCTCTTACTGCATGACTTCAGTGGCGCCGGCGCAACTATAGGTTAAAGAGATTAAAATACGGGTTAACAGGTTAAATAATCAGTTTAGATGATAATATGGCAACACTTTACAATAAGGTTCATTAGTTAACATTAGTTAACATGAAATAAGAATGAACAATACTTTTATTAATCTTTGTTAATTTCAGCATGTACTAATGCATTATTAATCACAAGTTGTGTTTGTAAACATTAATGCACCGTGAACTAACATGAACAATGGACATCTGCATTTTTATTAACAAAGATTAACAAATTGTGTGATACATTATGTATTGTTCATTGTTCGTTTATGTTAGTGAATACATTAACTAATGTTAACAAATGGCATCTTATTGTAAAGGACTTGATGGATATTTTGGAATTCTGGAAACAGTGTTCAAATCATCCAAATGAACCAAACTCTGATGTTAAATGAACTGGGTTAAGCACCAAAAGTGCTTGTGTGAAGAAAAAACAAAACAAAAAAACAACCCTATAAAATAGGCAGCCTAGCTTAGTCGGATGACTAGCTGATTAATGGATCCTTGTGACCCATCCTTTGTTTCTGGTAATTAAGTTTCTTACCTCAGTCTGGATCATGTTGATACGCCGTGAGCAGAGTGTCTTCACACAGTTATAAATGTCCACCACACCTTCACACTCCGCCATATCCAGCATCACGTCCAAAACGATGTAACAGCCGGTGCGGCCAGCACCCATACTGCAGACAGACAAATAATGAGACAGCTGAAGGAACAATATCTCAGTGTACTGTTGAGCTTCTTCAAATAAATAACAAATAACAACACATGGGCCTAGAATTAAATGAGAACGAGTAAACTGAGAGATTTTTTTATAATGTGGAGGTGGCACCGTTGTAATGTAGCTCTAAGCACACGCTAGTAAATTGGCTGTTTTAAGTAGAAGAATTGAGTTCAGTTAATTCCTACATATATGCACAGGGTTGGATGAAACTACTACCACAGCTCTTTCAAGCAGAACATTCCAGGAGTGACTACAACAACCGGCTACTGCCAAAGTCAATTAACCCAGCTCCCAACCTGAGCCCTCTCGAAGCTTTAACTTCAGTAGATGAGCCTGATTACAGAGTCTCCCTGCATATATCTCCCAGCACCAAACCAGCATATACCAGCATAGACCAGCATAAACCAGCATGGGAATTACGCTGGTCTATGCTGGTTTTTCCAGCAGGGCTACATGCTATACCATGGTGCAGTGATATTATCAGTTGGCAATAACATGCTACTTTGATATACTGAAATTAAAACCTGCCAACCAAACAAATAGGGGTAAAAATCAGTCATGATGGGTGGGTTATAATTAACAAACCATATTCTACAACTAGGAGCCTCCAACATTAGCAAAACAAAGCGTAGCGAGGGTAAAACAAACTGAACAAGAAGAGCCTCATTTAATCAAACACATTGTTTTCTATGAGTGTGCACACACCTTTGTTTAAATATATTCTTGAAGTGAAGTTTTGCCTGTATACTAGTGATTAGATTCACTGTTTTAGACAACTTGTGAGCATGAGTGCAGTATGATACATCAGTTGTTTGATATCTGTCAGATGTCTGAGGTCACTTTTATGGTACAGTATATACAAAGTATTTCAATGTATTTCAATTCAGTGGTTTCACTATTAAGGTAATAAACATGATGGTGCTTTATGCAGATGCCAATACGAAAATGTAATGTGGGTTGGACTGGCCATCATGACAGTGAAGCATACTAATGAAGTTTGCTTTTAAAAAAATGAGAGAAATATCCCAGACAATCTTGAATGAAGCACTGCTGCAGTTTAATTAAAAGATAAAGCGATAATGTTAAAGCACGTAAAATGGAGTGATAAACTGAGGAACACATTACATCACGTGGCTTGCGCAAAATATGTTACATTTTCAGGGTAAATGTGGACCAATGAGTCTTTAGGGACCGATGAACATTTCATCAGTGCTCAGGGATGATTCACTGAATTGGTTTTCTGTCCAATTTAGTTTTATCTGATACATGGATGTCTTCCGCATGAATAAGTACAAAAATGCATCTTTGGACTGGTGAACTGCAGGTGCAAGCATTTTTCTCTTTATAATAGGCAGCAGATGCACGGAACATATTAAATATCTGCAGTTCATCAAAAGCAAAAACATGCTTTCATATTTGAGATCTGAAAGCATTGATACTGCCTCAAGGCATTTTTTTAAAAGGTGAAGAGGAGGCACAAAAACTCAAAGGAGGTTGCTTAAGACATATTCACATGTCCTTAACTAACAGCTGGAGTAACAACTTGTATCCAGTTGCAATCTTAGTTGTAAATGTTAGGGGAAAAACTACACATCTGAGAAAGCTTCTAAAATGAAATTCTTGGTGATGCATGTCTTTAACTGTTAGTTCTCCATGTGTTATAAGGGTTATCACTAGTGGGATATTTTCACTGACCACATTTACCATAAAAAATGGTGCAAAAGCAGGAAGCAGTGCTTGATTACCTGCAGTGGACCACCACTGGGCCAGCGTCGGGTGGCGTGGATGCCTTGACCCGCCGAAGGAAGGCCAGCAGTCCTGTGGCATGATACGGGACACCATGCTCCGGCCAGTTTGTGAAGTGGAACTGGCAGACTTCATGTTTAGCTGGGTAACCCCGCTGATACAGGACAAAGTTACTCGTTAGGAAAACATTAGACACAACATTTACTCATTAGAATGTTTTTACTAAACATGTTCTTATATATTTTTCCATGATTTCATAATTTTATAAAATAACACATAGACAATAGCTCCATTAACTAATTTACATTTAAGAGCACAAAATGTTCGCAGAATATTGACAAACATCTCAACAGTCTCACCCGCTCCATGGCAAAGGTGCGTACGGTGTATTCTGCCAGCGTTTCTGTTTTCAGCAGAGTGATTTTGATATCTCCATAGAGCTCACTGTCATCAGGCCAGTATTTACAGCACTTCATCTGAACCACACACACACACACACACACACACACACACATATACAATTAACACATGACAGCTACAACTGCCATCAAAAGCTTTTAAGAGTTATATAATCTGTTACAAATACTATGTTACAATAAAAAAATTAAATTAATGAACAAATAAATAAATAAAAGTTGCTACAGCTAAATATATTAGTTGTATGTAGGTCAATACAATTATAAATATAAAAAAAGTTAATAATACTAATAATAACAATAACTATTATTATTATTATTATTATTAACTTTTTTTATATATATATAGAGGTAAGTTAACACTTTTAGCCAAACTAAACAAAGCAAACCCATGATTTTCAATTACGGGCAAACTAATAATTAGAATCCATGTACAATATAACTGTGAATGAGTCTGTTGAGGAATACTAATTTTAACAAAAATCTAAAATTTGCCATGCAGTAAATATGAAGTTACAGTACTATCAACAACTGTAGTAACCATGGTATTGTGGAGGAAAGGGGACAAAGACAAGCTCAATTAAATGCTAAAGATGGCTGGCCGATAAAAAAAAAAAAAAAAACATTCATCAGATGGAATGTTCTCTGGCTAATGGGGTTTCTTGGTAAAGTTTATCTTCAGTAATGGTCAGCAGTGGGTCAGTGTTCAGTAATGGATGGTGTCCATTAGTGGGCGGAGGGGGCGGCTGGGTAGCCCGAGGCAGAGGTAGACTTATTCTACTCACTCTCCCCACCTCCACCAGTTTGGTGATCATCACGATGCTGTAGCAGTTCTCCTGCCAAACCATGCGCCAGAAGTCATAGATCATGTCCTGCTTGGGCCCTGCGGAGAGAGAGACAGAGCAATGGGCTTTCATGGAGAATTGTGGGAGGTGAATGATTTGAACGCAGGATAAAGAGAGGATAGAGATGGTTTTGTGAAATAGCAGGTCGCGACATCCACAAGGATTATATAAGAAAAGAGAAAACAGAGACGGCGAGCTGCTGGGACGAGAGAGCTATCGGTTCATATAGAAGACAGCGAATGGAGAAACTGCTGGCAGTGAAAATCCATTGAGTGATTGCAGCAAGAAACTAGAGTTTGAACTTTTTCTGCAGTATGGTAGGCAGTTACTAAGGCTGGTGTTTCAGTGCGCTGATATGCGCTTGCTAAAATGTTATGAGTGTGTGTTGCTATGGTGCAACACCATGATCAAGAGAACACTGTAATGGGCCCAAATGGGTTCTTAGTTGACCAAGTCAAAATGATCTAAATATTACCTCTATACAAGGGCGTGGGTTTGATTTTGACATTGGTGGGGACATAATAGAATCTCTCTCTCTCTCTCTCTCTCTCTCTCTCTCCCCCCCAATAAAAAAAAAAAAAACACCCAATCATTTTGTATGTTTGATAAACCTTGGACCGCAGTTTCATGTCATTGTTATAGTAATGAACACAACTTTCATGCACATCTGATTGACAGATAAATCGCACGCTCTTATTTCAGTGTTGTTGTTTTTTGTGGTATTTTGTGGATATTTCAGCAAACATTTTGCAGTACATTCAGTTTAAACACATTAAGTTAAATTTAAAGACTGTCCGTGACCACGGCGACTCAGGACGCTGTTCCAAATCCTGCCGCACCACAAAGTGCCACTCACAAAGGCTAGTTTCCCATAAAATCACATTGTATTTGTCCCAAATTACTGTAAATGTACATGATGACTTCATCCTAGGCTGGAAGATTGTGTGTTGTGCATCTTTCAGCTCGACCCTGCTAAAAAAAAAAAAAAACAATAGAAGCCCAATAGGAACCATCACAGAAATGCCAATGCCTTCCATTAAAATACCATTATGAACAATTAGCTTTTTCCAGTAAAACCATTACACAATTCTTTTTTGTAGTGTGTTTTGGGCATTTTTCCAATAGGGTGTAACATCCCACCAATAGAATCCATCACATACCAGTAGACACCATTATAGTTTCCATTAAAACCAATACAATTCCCATTATAACCATTAAAACCATTACATTTTCTATTGTGTTTTGGGCAGGGTTCTATTGTTTTTGGGGTTTTTTTCAGCAGGGGACGTTTGTCTTTCTGTCTGTATGCATTATATAGCAAGCTAATAATAGCCATAGATTGCACTTTCTCTTTCCGTTTGCTCTGTTTTGGCAAACACCATCAAACTAATTCAAACTTTGTTGATTCCTGAAGTGAACTTTTCTATTAACTGTTTTGGACTGCTGTCTTGATGAACTTGGTGCGATGTGAGTGTTAGACGCGGCGCTGCCTTACGTTCTTATTTACTCAGCCCATGGATTAAATGCGCGTCCTTGAATGCGCACAGTTTTCTAGCGTATTTACTTCAGCTTATCAGGTAATATCAATGGTATGACATATTTCAGATGCATCTGAAATTACAAAAACATATAGCGCTGCTACAGTTTCTGGGCCCCCTGGACAGCACAGACTCGGGCTAATTGTTTAATCAAAATTATTGCTAAGGACAATTTGGTCGCTGAATATTGGTAGGCACATGTCCCTGGTCAATTATTTTTTTTGCCCGTCCTACTGCCTTGTCGCGCCAACTGTTATTGTTACTGTTATCGCTTACTGCACTTTGCTATTCTAGTTATTTACCTTTAGCAGCTAATGAATCAGAAGTCTCACACATTCAGGGAAAATAGCTCCTTTCACTGCAAAATGAGATGGATAGAATAGTGTATATTATTGAGTGATTTCTTCTTTTTTTATTATTTCTTCTTTTTTTAAATAAAAGGTCTTAGCTAGGCTTAAAAAATAAATAAGAAATAGGTCTGTGAAAATCTGACCACTTAGAAAAGCAATAGCATACCTCTCCTAAACAATTCTTTCTTTCATTCACTCACTCACCCTCATGTTATTTCAAACAGACTTTCATTCATCTTCTAAACACAAATTAAGACATCTGTACAAGTCTGTACAACCAAAACTCTGAAGCTTCAAAAAGTTCATTAAAAATTAAATTAAATAAAACATTGTACAAGACATTCATATGAATCGAGCAGTTTAATCTTTGAAATATTCAAATAAGTCTTCGCAATAATGAACAGGGGTCGGCTGCAAAAACTGCTTAGACTAGTCTTAAAATGTTAGTCCGCTATTTTAATTTTTTTCTGGTTATGACTGGTCATAATTGTTTAAATTCAGTTAAAAAAGTGGTCTAATTTGAATATGAAAAGTAAGACTGATTACCCCTTGTCTACTTCTAGCTGAAATAAGAAATTAGCTCTTAAAGGGATAGTTCACCCAAAAATGAAAATCAACATTATTACCTTTAATCTACAGCCTGGGTAAACAGTTCTCAGCACATTCTTGACTGTCTGGAGCATGAACTTCTTCTGTCGCATAATGATGCATGCATGGACACATACTCACATGTAAGCTGATGGTTTTGTTTACAACGGAGAGTGAGGACTCACCAGCAGTACCAGCGTCTAAAGCTCACAATGTAAAACTTACAATGGCTGATGGTGTGGAGGAGGACGACATGGAATTTTACGACCCTACTTGTTCAAACCAGAATACTCCGACCAAGAACTGAGAGAGATGACCAGATGAGATGACGCTGTTTGTTTACAAAGTAAACAAGTGTGAGAACTGAGAGAAATGGAGGAATCAGTGGATCAGACATCTGTGAAGAGTCAAACGTCCCGAATGGGATTGTACACGCAAAAGTAATCATTTCTGAATTGGTTCCAGCAGCCAGGATAAGCACAGGTAAGTACCATTTCGACAAACAATAAAAGGCACGAGTCCTCATTGTCTGTTGTAAACAAACAGCATCAAATCACGTGTGATGTCTTCTCTCTCAGTTTGCACACAATTCCTCACTCTCCACTGTAAACAAACAGCGTCATCGGCTTACGACAGAGGAAGTTCGCACTCCAGACAGTCAGTAAATAATCTCCAGTTTCTTGCACAGACTGATCATTTCGCTTCATAAGATCTCAATATATCGGCAGGAGCCACAGGTATTAATTTGATCCTCTATGCACTTCTACCTCGTGCCCTTTTTGATGCATCAAAGTTTTGGTTGTCTGGACTTTAAATGGAGGGTTAGGTTTAATTAAACATATCTTAATTTGTGTTTCACAGATGAACAGAAGCCTGAAGGGCTTAGAACAACAGTGAGTAATGAGATTATTAACTGTTGGATTTTCATTTTTGGAAGAAATATGCCTTTAACAATATCAGTGTGGGATGGTTTAGACATTATAGCTTATTTTGGTGGGCTAGACAATTGCTTAAATCACTAACCCAAATATGTGCAATTGTAAAAGCAAACACCTCTATTAAACATTTACCATTATTATGAATGACATGAGCTGAACCTCTTTCATTCTCACTCTCGCCTTTTTCTTTTCATCCTTGTGTATTTTTCTGTACACACATCACACATGCATGGCACACAGGAATGTGTACGCATAGAAATATTGTAAACATTAAAGGAAAGCTGCTGAAGGTTTGTAAGTGCAGCGCTGTGAACGCTCTGCCCTCGGGCGAGGAGTCTGTTATCTTCTCTACCTGTTAAAACAATTACAGCCAACAACAGGTGCTGCGCTTCCTGAGTTCCTTAGCAGCTCTCCTGCTATCGCCCGCAGCTACATCCACGAAAAATCACATCTCAACACTCTTCTTTACAGCTGGGATGAAGCCAAGGTTATTCATGAGGAATAATAACGTTAAAACAGAAAAGTTTTTGAGGTTTAAATAGAAGGTGGGGAGGCATTTGTTTGAAATTGTTTTTGTGGGCATATTGAAATGGCTTTTCCCAGATGACAGCATCAGAACACATCCAGCCCAGCTTAATCAAAGCATCTCAGAAGAAAACTGCTAAAAACTGCTCAGAACATCTTACCAATCACATAGTAACGTGTCAGAAAGCCCTGGCCACCACCCAGAACTCTAACAACCACATAGCAACACGTAAATAAATAAATACATAAATAAAAAATGCTCAGCGTACTATTGCTGCATTCCATTTGTACTAATTCTGTTCATCAACTGGAAGAAATCATTTTTAAAGTGCTTCCAAAGATATTGTTCTTCTGTGCTTGTTATCATTATAGTTGTGGTGTGGACGCTATTCTTTTAAAATAGAATGATTTTATAACTTTATATACAATCTATATCTTTATCATTATGGATATCATTATAGCCATCATTCAACTGTATAGCAGCGACATGCTGACAGTATGTTAACTAGTAACGACATTACAGCAACAAGCTAAAACACTCTCACAACGTCTTAAAGGTTGTAGCAGTTTGCTGTTAGCAACCAAATAGCAATGCACTAAAAGCTCTTATAGCATGTTAAAAAGCTCAAAGCACCTCACCATAGTAGCATCATTCTAACTGATTACTATCTAGAAATATTACAGCAATATGCTACAAAATGTTCAAAAGTATAGCAGTTTGCTGTTAGCAACCACATATGTGCACATTGGGCCCTGCGGCAAATGAACCGAGGTCAAGCAAAAAAACAAAACAAAACAAACAAAAAGGAAAAATATAAATAAAATAATAATAAAAAAAAAAAAAAAAAACCTTGGTACAACATTCATAAGTGTTAGCATCAAACCAAAAGAACTAGTAAAGAAAATGAAAAACAACACCCAAAGCCATAGCCACGGGAACATATGCGACCCTGGACGACAAAAACAGTCTTAAGTGTCAATTTTTCGAAAATTGAGATTTATACATCATCTGAATAAATAAGCTTTCCATTGATGCATGGTTTGTTAGGATCGGACAATATTTGGCTGAAATACAACTATTTGAAAATCTGGAATCTGAGGGTGCAAAAAAATCAAAATACTGAGAAAATCGCCTTTAAAGTTGTTCAAATGAAGCTCTTAGCAATGCATATTACCAATCAAAAATTAAGTTTTGATACATTTACGTTAAGAAATTTACAAAATATCGTCATGGAACATGATCTTTACTTAATGATTTTTGGCATAAAAGAAAAATCAATAATTTTGACCCATACAATGTATTTTTGGCTATTGCTACAAATATACCTCAGCGACTTAAGGGTTTTGTGGTCCAGGTTCACATATTTTATCTGGGGGGTGCTGGGGGGCGGGGTTTGATGTTGCAGAGCGGGGCCATGGTGGGGGATTTTTGACAAAATCCTAATATTAAACAGCCCAAACTCTTATAGATTAAAGGGGTCCTATTATGCTCTTTTACAAAGTCTTGATTCTGATTCTGTTCTTTTTTTCACGTTTTAGATGGGATTTCAACAACAGTTTAAAAATAACTGCATTGACTATGTACAGATAAGTGCAACGGTAATATGTATTATGTTTATTGTTCTTTAATTCTAACATTATAACATGAATTGCAGTGAAACTGTTACAGTTGAATTTATTTATACCATAATCCCTCAGACTTACACTTGTGTGGCCGCATATATATGCAAATAAATTGTCTGCCAGCAGGAGGCGCTGTTTTAGCGGGAGAGATCGAGGTTTCCTGGTAACGCTGTACATAAAGCAGAGCTCTGTTCACAAACACTGCTTTATCAGACATTATATGCAAGATTTATATCAACATTTTCTGAAAACACTTGGTTTCCATCAAAAATACAGTGATATAAAAACACCCACACTGGGTTTTGATTTTGAAACGTGCAGAGCTCAACCAAGCGTTCTCCACCTGCCAACCATTCGGATTTCCGTAGGCGGGATTTACAATTTGTGATGTCACAAATACAGGAAAACAACTTTGTAGTCCAAACGAGCCGTCCATTGTAGTTCTTGAAAAGGGATTTTTTAAAAACAAAATATCTCCCTTTGGAGTGGACTTTGAGATTTGTAACTTTGTAGATCATTTTATGCCCAAACATACACACTACACACTGACTAAAATTCAAAATAAAAGTTAAAAAGCATAATAGGACCCCTTTAACATATGAACAAATGAATAAAGACAGAGTTATATGCAAACCAATATATATTTGTGCTTTTGTGATTAATAATTTTTTTTCTTTAATATTTATATTATTTAAGGGGATTTTACTAAATATTAACATTGCTGGTACACACAAGTTTTGGTCAGTGCACTCTCAAATTCTCTCATCAGAAACAACAAAGTGTAGATGTACATGCGATGTAAAAGATTAATTCATCATATACACTGCAGACAAAATCACTGATTATAGCTTATAGCTTTTTTTAGAGTGCTTACACTCACGCTAGACTGAATTCAGTTATATTATTTGATAATGTTCTTTGCAATCGTCATGCAGCATTATGATTCAACTTAAAATGGCTTTTTAATAAACGTGATCAGTTTAAATACAAAGTCAGTCTTATTAAAATATTATGTCATAATATGGATAGCCTACTTGCCGAAAACTTTATAATGTGCATAGTTAATAGATTACATTAAGCTACAGATTAGTGTTTTGAGCTTGTTTGACCAGAGACTAGAGCGCAATTAAAGAGCTCTGCTTATGTGATTGACGGTGGCTGTCTTGAGAAGCGGAGAAGCTTCAGAAAACAGCTCATAAAAAAGGATGAGGACTTGAATGGTTTTTACAAGTCAGAATGTAAAAGTATGGTAATATCGTGTAGAAAAATACAACCGCACTAGTCTATACCTATATTTTAGGTCAGTTTAATAAATAATTAATCTCAAAACTATCACAAAAAATTAAGTATCTTGGGTATGACCGAGGGTCACAAGGAAAATCTCAGACCCGGCCCTGCGGCGGGGGGTGCTCCAGCACCCTCAGCACCCCTAGTTCCCACGGCCATGCCCAAAACATTGTAGTGTCATTGTAGTGTTCTGAGTTTTTCATGCACCATGACATTATGCAAAAATCCTGTAATAATCTAGTTGTCATTATGTGGGTTTGAGCGGTTTGGGGTTGCAGCTGCAGGGCTGATGGGGAGATTTGTATTAAAGCTCACTGAGTCATGAGCACATCTGTATGCGGCGCTGTTTCGATGTGAACATACAGATGGCCTTCACAGGACCTAAAGCCAGTGTAAACCTTCAGATAGAGTACAAGCCTAGCAGAGCCCACACGTGAGTGTGTGTACACCTGCTCAAACAGAGCGCAGCAGTGCGTGTGTGTTTGTGTTTGGAGGGAGTCTATGTTGATCAGTGTCCCCGGTGTGTTGACGACCGACATGAGTGAGAGAGAGCAGATGAAATGAGATGTGTGCTGTTTACTGCTGCAGGAGAGCCAGAGACCCACAGAGACAAAACTACAGACTGCTGAACACATCCACAGAACGAGAGAGAGAGAGAATCACTTCACTTCAAACCTGTGTGATGCTTATACTATTTAATGTTTACCAAGACTGCATTTATTTGATATACATACAGTAAAACAATACTATTGTGAAATATTATTACAATTTCAAACAACTGTTTTCTATTGTAATATATTTCAAATTGTAATTTATTTCTGTGATCACAGCTGAATTTTCAGCATCATTACTCCAGTCGTCAGTGTCACATGATCCTTCAGGAATCTGATTTCTGATAATATGCTGATTTCTGCTCAAGAAACATTTCTGATTATTATCAAAATTGAAAGCTTACCAATTACAAAAGAACAGCATTTATTTAAAATACAAATAGATGTCTTTACTGCCTATGATCACCTGGCTAATTAAAAGTACATGCATGCACTGGCCCTGATCAATTTATTAAAAACTATTTATTTCAGATATATTATATGCCAATATATTTCAACTCATTCTGGCCGATAGCCAATGCCAACATCAATATATGTATCCCTTTTGTTTAAAACAATGCCAAGTCTCTCTTGTGCAGAGATTATATACAAATGATTTGTAATGTTGGTTAGTTTTGAGCAAAACTCATTTGTTAGAACTAAATAAACAATATTAAAGCTCTGAAGAATATATTGAGTGCTTTGAAAACTAATAAAATCAATCACTGGTGTATTTTTTTTTCTTTCCTTTTTTTGTATATTTAACATCTCTCTCTCTCTCTCTCTCGCTCTCTCTCTCTCTCTCTATATATATATATATATATATATATGTGTGTGTGTGTGTATATGTATGTATGTATGTATGTATGTATGTGTATATATATATATATATATATATATATGTGTGTGTGTATATATATTACACATTAATTAATAAATCTTGTGTAATGTTTGTGATTTTTATTCATGCAAACTACAGCTTTAAAACCTTTAAATCAAAACAGATTTGTGACCCCACAAACCGGATGCGTCATTTTGTGCATTCTCTAAATAAATTTGTGAATGTAAAACAGTGAATCTAATCACCTTTCAGGTGAAAGTCTGCTTCAAGAATGACCACACTGCTGGCACACAATGAGCTCATTTAACATATTGGCATAATTTTTCATATTGGGCTGACACTGATGTTTATGATGCCGATGCTTTAGGTTATATAATACCATATTACCATATTACATTTTCAGCTGACAGTCCATGGTCACAATGGTTCGTTCATCTACAGCTGTTATGCCCTGGATCAGAAGGTTGCACAAATGAATGTGTAATGATTAAGATTCAATTCTAGACTCTGATCAGCTGTATCTGAATGCACAAAACGAAACATCCTAATCAGTCACCCTCACAAAAGAAGAGAGCAACATAAAGAGCAGTTAATCAGAAGCAAGTGCTGCTGTGTTTGGATGCCAAGAGAGAAAAATAAGATCAAGCGGCAAAAACAATATCTGCATATGAATCATTCAGACCTTTGTAGTAGAATTGGGGCACACAAACACACACACACACATTTAGAGGTACATTTTTATCAACAACTATAATACGCCACTCAATACAAACACAATAGTGATTTCAGAGCAACAGAATTATAAAGGCTCACCTTGTGTGGCGATGAAATGGTTGGAGCGCTGATAGCCCTGAGAGAGAGAAAGAGACAGTGAAAGCACGCATTATTATCAATGAATGATATGTTACTTACATTTGAACAACATTCTGACAACAGTTCATATTCTGACTTATTCCATTTAAAGAGAGTAATTTTTGTGCCACTTGCATCACCAAACAAAAAAACAAGTGTTTTTCCAAACACTCCCCCTGTCCTCCACTGCTCAGACAAACAGATAAAGCCGTCCCAAACTCACGCCATTGTTGTCTCCAAACTCACGCCACTGTTGCAGTTGACTCTGCATATTAAGCTGAGATAGGAGAGAGAAATCATTAAGCTATCCGGCTAAACGCTATCTATACCATTACCAGCAAGCTACTCTACAGTTACTGAATATGTTATATGTTTCTGCAATAAAATGAAAAATAAAAAGCACAACGTAGAGATGGATGATTATATATTACAACTTCAAGGCCCTAATGTAGGCTACAAAAACACTAAATCATACAGAGGAAAACTTATAAGTGTGTGATTCATGAGTGAGGCTGAGAATGTGACAGCAGAACATGCATCTCTGTATCTCAAAAATGAAAGTGTTTCTTCTTGACATTTGATAAAACAAGCAAATATCCATATATAGTATCATCTGATATTGATTTTTAAGCTTTAAGAATTGAATTTACTCATGTCTGGGAATCCTAGGTGCTGTTATCTCTGTTCAAACATGCGGTATCTCAATGCTGTTTCTAAATGCCAAACACAAAATGCAAAGCATGGAATGCCACATTTGACAGCATGAGATATCAGACAGCCAGCTCTTGGGTCACAAGTGGTGTAAAATTATAGTTACACTACAAGTACCTGACTGACTAGATTCCGCAATTATAAGAGATACAAAATGAATAGTGCACCAAAGTCACTAATGGAAAAACAATATACTTCAAGCAAAACTGAAGAACAAATTGGTGTGACGTAATTTTGAACAGAATAGTTGGTTTTGCATTCGTTTTGGGAGTTTGTTATGTTTTGTAGCTGTTATGTAAATGGGAATATCTGGATAATTTCTTCTGTTCAGTCCATTGAGGTCATACATGAGTAAAAATATGAATATAGACAAAGGCATCCAGCTATCGCTGTGGCTGAGCTGAATAAAAAGCAGAAACGTTTTGATTGATGAAATGTGAAGACAATAAATACACAATTGTGACTATGGTTTATGTGTGTCTCTCAAATCGTCTCCAGGTAATAAATAAATATTGGAATAAATCAGTGCCAACTGACATAGCATTTATTACAGTACAGAAACTATAAAACATATTTTCTGCTTTATTATGAGATAAAAATTGGGGGGGGGGGGGGGGTGTTTGTAGTATATAAACCAATCATAAAATTGTCATTAAGAAAATATAGGGTAACAATATAGTAGAATACAAAAAAAAAAAAAAAAAAAAAAAAACTTTTTTTTCCACTACACATTTCTTTTCGATCAGATGCTTTCTGAACTGCTGTTTTCTCACAGGATAATGCTGTCATGTTTTGTTATAGAGAAAATACCATGCAGCACATTTTTTTTATATATATATACAGTATATGTATCTACAGTGAGTAGGCCTTAAATGCATGTTCTCACTTCAGTTCATAATTCAAAAGTATATGACTGAATCTGAAGATATTGCAGTAATTACTGAAATGAATGCTTAAGCAAAGTTTTACTATATATTGTGATAGTTATTTTATTCAGGCGTCAGCTTTTCCTGTGAAACACACAAACAGTATTATCAAAAATTCAGTTCTGCTGTTTTCCATACATGTAAATGCAAAATGATCACTGGCAGGCGATTTCAGTTGAAGTTTTGCTTGATTCATAATAAAAGTTTACATTACAACAGATTTGAACCTGGTCCCTATGCATATGACAAGATTACCACTATGACTTGAGAAGATTTAGGAAGAAGTGCCAAAACTGTCACTGGCGCCTACTCTAAAAAAAAAAAAATCAGGTGCATGATAACCCTGCATGCACATTTTGTCAGCATTTGTAGACAGTAGACCAGATCTTCTATCTTAATATATTCGCCTCCTGTTCTTAAAACCAGTGTTCAGTGAGGTTTGTGGTAGATTTCATTACATTCTAATCCTTGATAATAAGTGCTTGCAGTGTCTTGCTGTAGTCAGAAATCAATATGATTATGTTTTGTGTGAAGAGCAGGGTGGCTTTATACAGTAACTATAATGAACCTTTATCTGCTTGTGAAAAATTCATCTTTTCATTCGCCCACGCTGCATCTCAGCCCCTGTGTGCGGGGTTCAGATAGAAAGCTTTGCTTTTAGTCTCAAAGGTTATGCGGTTGATTGTACAGTAGTCAAAGTTTTTTTTTTTTTAAGTGCCTATAAATAAAAAGTCTATATGCATCTGATGGTAGAAATTGGTAGATGTTTTGCATATAGCATATGTATTACTTTTACAAACACAGTACAGTTAATCAAAGTCACAAGGCCTTAATTAATTCAATTTTTCATTTTTGTAAATTGTGTAATACTGTACATGAAATTGTCCCAAACTGGCATTGTGTCATGTATGGATATGCAATATACTACATGCAATACTATCCACCTGGATTTCTTACATTGACAGAGTACATAGTGATAAATGCCAAATAATCTCAATTATAATATTGTCCATTAAAATGCACAAAGAAGCCTGCACATTAGAACTAGTTTGCACTTTAACTGCACACTTAAAATACACTGACGCTACAGCATACAAAACTAGAGGCACACGATCAGACTGGAACAATAATCTGGAGCAAAGTAGACAATTTAACAGAGATTCATCTGTTCAACCCAGAGAAACACGCAGAATGAAAGGCAGCAAAAAGCTGCAGAAAATGACAAAGAGACAAGAACACAGGAAAGAACACAAAACTCTTTCAGGAGAAAGAAAATGTAAAGAAAAGATGTAGAGAAATGTCAGACCTCCTAGCTGTATTCTGTCTACAGCCTTGGGATATAAAACCACAGCGCTGAATATTTCAACATGCATTCCCTTGATTTTCCCTTTCCTTTTATTTTCAAAGAAAACTACAAACTGAAGCTGTGAATAACAAAGAAAGTGAATCTGATTAAGCTGTTTTGAAGGTAAAGAAAATCTGATTTTTTTAAGTTTTACATAATATCGATCCTTTTTTATTATTATTATTAAACTATTTACTATTTTTTATTTAATCAAACCATGCTATTCTTAGATGTTAAACCACATTGCTCCATGAGGAACATATGTATAGCATGCAGCATAATGGCATAACACTTTATGGCATATAATCACAGTGCAAAACATGAGATGGATATATACATGTTTTATCTGCAACAGATCCTATATATCCTCTAAAAAAACAACAACAATAACATGTATGTTATGCTTTAAGCCAGGTTTTAAGACCAAATTTATTTTTTAGACTTTCATTTTTGTTCAAGATGAGGTTTAAATCTAGATTTCAGAAGCCATGAGCCATGATTTTAAAGACCCCATGAAATCAAAAGTGATTTTTTTTAGTTCATGTCTAGTGACAGTATATGTGTAAACTAATGGCTATTAATATGTCCCGCTGCACCTTTTTGTTTCAAACAGATGATATGTTGAAAAAAAAGCGTTTGTCAAAAACATTTCAGGGGGTGTTTAAAGCTTAAGATTATTAGGTTGTGGGTTACAGGAAGTGATGCAATGAGATCAAACAAAGCTACAATAACCTCAAATAACAGAAAAGGCTTTGGAAAATGAAATGTCTGAGCGCAGGAATAAATGAGCGATGGACAGATGATGACAGAAGACAAGAGAAAGACAAGTACTTACTTCCCTGTTTATCCGAATCTAAGAGATCCCAGACACAGAGAAAGAGGGATGGGTGAAAGAAGAGAGGAAGAGAAACAGAGAGAAACAGGATAATTAAGATGATTAGAGTAAAGAGGAAAGAATAAAGACGTCAGAAGTCAAATCCTCCGTCCTGACCACCTGCAGAGAGGAAAACTGCCTGCAAATTACAGTTCAGGGTTGCCATGCATTGTCCGAGAAAAAGTCTATTGTTCAGCTCTTTAGTGTTTAAATCAATGTGTTTTAGCAGCACAGTTAAAATATTGTTGTCACTTACTACATCATATTTCATAGAGACTAGGAGTGGGAATTTTAGGTAATTTGCAGGGGTTTTTTTATTCAGCAAGTCACAGTCAAATTTGAAAACCATTCTTAATGCTTATACATTTTTAGAAGCATGAGGGTGACATTCTTTCAGCAGTTAAGTACAGTAGTTTTCATCAAATTATGTGTAAAGGACCCACATAAAAGATGTCTACTATGCTATTCCACATTCAGTTTTGTCATTGTCATTTAACACATACTGTTTCCTGTAGCCAAAAACAGCAATGAACTTTAAAATGAACATCTTGTTGAATCTTGTAATTGTGATATCTGTATAAATATTTTTCAATATATTTTAGAGTTAACTATGCTGACCATTGGTCCGTTGTTTTTTACAAGATAAACAAAACATATTCAACTATTTTGTCCTTTGCAGTTAAACTTATGTGAATATTATTCTGTATATTTGTTTGTGCAGTCTAAGTGATTCTTTGTTTTTATGGTATACTGTAAATATCAGTACCGATATGCTGTCTTTGCACTGGATCGATAGAGAATCAATCATATGTGAATCCTTTTATCCCAAACCCTCGATTTTTTTTTTTTTTTGCTTTCAAAACAGAAACATTTTTGTAGCAATCTTTTGGTGCACATTTTTCAGGAAGCAGAGCAAATCAGTTCAAAAGAGATCTTCAAACTGTGCTGTCTCGTTTCCAATATTGTCTTATTTTGGTGTGAGAATCCATTTAACTCAATGGTGGCAATTGATTACCTCAATAGTGATTCACATTCAATAACCAAAAAGCCAATCCACTGTTTTCATTAATCACACGGGGATTTGATTCTCGAGTGTGAATCTCTATTGAGGAGAAGAGAAAATTAAGACATCTCGTTTTTATAAAGGTGAAGTGACACGGCTTTACATTTTAGTATCAGACCTCTATAATCAGACCACATTTCTGCTCACCCCAAACCTGCAAGTGCCACCCAAGCAGAAAGAGCAATTCAGTTCATTTTGAAAGAACTGATCATAACAACAGCTCCTGAGAGGCTTCAGCCTTGAATAGAAATAAATGCTATTCAAACCTATAATAAAAACTGTAGAGCCGTGAAAAAAATTGACAAAACACCTAAAAGTTAGTCTTAAGATCTTTCGAGTTCTTCACACTGCGGAGGTTTTGATTGCTCAATTCCACTGGATAACCTTTCCACCAAAAGACAGCACAAATGGATTTACTGAGATGTCGGCTGCGATAGTTAGAAAATTGGTGCTTCTTATGTGGGACAGGAACGTATGTTTGAAAGCTGTTATCTATCAAACGGTTAGGATTAAGAGCAAAGTGTTCAGAATCTGCCTGACAGGGAAGTGTCGCACGTTTAAGATTTGTGCTAACAAATCTTTCTGGGAAAAGAAAAGACACGTCTGCACTAAAATCAGACGTTTGACAGGTTGTTAGGGAGGCAGGACAATGCAGTCGCATGGGAGCATAATAAATAGCTCTAATACTGAAATAAAAAATAATAATAATAATAAAAAAACATTCATAAAGGAAGCTTCAAAACAAGAAGGCGACAGCAAAGTGGTCAGTGGACAACTCTCTCAGTGAGAAAAGGAATTACCACATAAGCCATACAAACGTGTTAATGTGTACACCTTCACTAAAACCGAGAGTGAGAGAAACACCTCTTACTTGAAGGAAACATGTCCAGAGACAGAGGTGTGAACAAAGGAGTGTAAAGAGGAAAACAGGAACACTTACATCGATGTAGTTTGCATTGACATAGTCCGAGTTAGGATCAGCCAGGAGAGAATGCATTTTCACACGGTGACGGTCTTCTGTTAGAGATTAACAGTTCAGAACAATGCTAGTCAGTGATGATAATAATAACAACTTTAAGATGAATAATTAAATAATAAATATTGAAGCCAAATCTTGATGAGCCACTTACGTAGTCTGTGATAGCTGTGCTCTATTTTTAACTAAACTGACTGTTGTACCCAGTATTTGTGTATGGTTTATGTGTGAGTATACACATATTAGAGTAAGAGTATTATTAGTACATTAGAGTATTACCTTTGCGACATGTGCTGTAACTATAACATTAAACTATTGTATAATCATTATTTTTGAATAACACTTACGACCCAGAAGGGTGTCGTGCCGGCCCTTGGTCTTGTCCTTCTTTTCGTTTATGTCCCAGCCGTCGAAAAAACTCTGCAGATACACAAGAAGAAATATCGAAATGATTGTATGTGCTGGATATATAACTATATATACTAACATTCAAGAAGGAAGTACTACATACAGTAAAGATGCATTAAATTTAACGAAAGTGACATAACGTTCCTCAGAATTTCTCAAATGATCCTAAAAAAAAAAAAAGATTTTACTTGTACACTTAAGTACAGTCTTGATACACTTTATTTTAAGTAGCTTATGCCTGTGTAATATTATGTGATTGTAATGTAATTAGAAAGGTATTATATGTATTTTAGCTGTGTACTGGTGGGTTAAATCAAACTAAGCTGCAGCTGGATAAGGTGTACACTATAGATACACACGAAGTACACTTAAGTACAATCTTGATACACTTTATTTTAAGTAGCTTATGTCTTTTTTTGTCGATTATGTCTATTTTGGTTACATAAGTAGCTGTGTAAGAAATTTGTATAACAGCTACTACTAAGCACTTAACAAGGTAGTTACTCTGTATTATGGACAACAAAATAAAGTGTTACCTTTGTTTATTTTATTTTATTTTATTTTATTTTATTTTGTTTATTTATTTTGAGCAGGAAATCAGCATATTAGAATGATTTCTGAAGGATCATGTGACACAGAAGACTGGAGTAATGATGCTGAAAATACAGCTTTACATCACAGGAATAAATTACATTTTAAATTATATTTTGATAGAAACAATATCTTCCTGTTAATTATTATATTTTTTACTAGATGCAGCTTTGATGAGCATATACAAGACTACTTTCAGAAACATTAACAAATCCTACCAATTCCAAACTTTTAAACAGTATTGTCATTCCTGTTTAGGTGCTTTTACTGTTACATTTACTACTATATTTACAAACATTATAGCAATGGTTTTCCATCGCACGATGATCAAAAGATAAAGAAGAGCTCTCTGTACTGGGGAAAATGACCCATGCAAATTGCAATCTGGCACTAAATGTGTGCTTATATTTGTTGCATTACTTTATTTGCGTAATTCCTTTAGTGAAGCTGGTAAAATAACAGACAACACATGCAAATAAATGAAGCTATCAGTGTGCAAATCGTTCTTAATGAATCCCCCCCCCATGCTTTTTCTTCATCATTTGGGGTTTGTGCAGCACACATTTAACAGCATTCATTGTCAAATTGGCAGCACATATAGCTTTGCATCTCTGTCACCTTTGCAGGTACTGCTTATTTATTCATTTTGAATGAGATGATAACACATTTATCTTTCTTTCATGTAATGAAAGTGTTGTAATTGCTCTCTGTCAAACTCAAGAAAAGCATGTAGCTGATAGTTGTGTGTGTGTGCATGTACGCACTGAACCCTGCCTGTGTACTCCAGCTGCCTAAGTGCTTCCTAATGCCACGCAGTTTTTGAGTTAATGTGTGACAGCTGTTTAACACACATCCCCCCCGAAAGCAGGTGAAGCGTAGCACCTGGCAATTACATCTAAATGACTGTAATTTAAAAAAGACCCCCCAAAATAAGTGCAAGTCACGTTTTCCCAATCACCCATTAAGTCCCCTTCACTCTCACATTTTATCAAGTCAGACGCAATTAATAGAGCAGATGCATTATCAGGATGCTGATGTTAATTTTCTTTTGGGCACTGTTTTTCTCAGGAGTGTGTGAGAGTTTTACTTTGTTTTAAAACCAAAATTAAAGTGAGAGAAATTGTAGGTGTGAATATATTGCAATTAACTCTAGAAATGAATCACTGAAATATACCATTACAGATTCAACTAATATTTTCAGTATTTATGTTTACAAGAACTACAGAGGGATCAGCCTTGTGTGTGTATCGTACATGGTATTGTCTATAATGCTCTACAACCGTCTAACACCAATTGCTGAATGTCTGATAGGAGACTATCAGTGTGGTTTTCGAGCTAATGGGTCGACCATTGACCAAATTTGTACTCTTCGACAGGTGTGTGAGAAAGCTTGGGAGTTCGGAGTCACAACCTGGCGCTTGTTTATTAATTTCAAAGCTGCCTATGATAGTGTCCAAAGAAGGTTCCTACCGAGCTATGACTGAGATGGGTTTTCCAAAGAAATTAATGATTAACAAGGATGACAATGCAAAGAATCCAGGGCAGAGTTAAGGCAAATGGACAGGTGTCAGCACCTTTCTAAGTCCTTAATGGGCTGCGGAAAGGTGATCCTATCGCACCTTTACTCTTTAATATTGTATTGCAGAAGGTTGTTCAGATGGCTGGCCTGGATATCCGAAGAGGTACGACTTTTAATAAATCGGAGCAACTGCTCGGTTACGCGGATGACCTGGACGTGGTGGGTAGGACAGAAAGGTATGTGGCTATGGCATTGGGAAGGACAGAAGAAGAGTGCCACCCAGCGGCGTTGAAACTTAATGTTGAAAAAACAAAAGTGATGAAAACTTTGTGTATCTGGGGTCCTCTGTTAATGCTGAGTGTTCTGAGACTGGCGAGATCAAGAGAAGAATAACTGCTGGGAATAGGAGCTACTTTGCCCCCAGTAGCCTTTTTAAAAGCCGTAGTCTCTCATGGTCTTCCAAACTCACAATGTACAAGTCCCTCATTAGACCTGTAGTCTCATATGGTAGTGAGACCTGTGTCCTTAACCAAAAGATGGTAAAGTAAAGTATGTTTACAGTAATAAGTAATAAGTATTTCATTAATTAAATTATGTTAATATATCAAATTTCTAGTATATATATATATATATATATATATATATTTCTTTTTTCTTTCTTTCAAGTAACTAGTAAAGTAATGACAGTTACTTTTTCCGCGTTTATTCAGTGACTCCTCTCTGTCGCCATGTTGAGAGTGCAGATGCATATACCTTTTTTATTTTTATTTATTTATTTATTTTTGTTATTAAAAAACAAACAAGTACAAATTGCTTTTTCAAAAGCATAAATAATTGATTAAATATTAAATATAAAAGGTGCACAGTGTCATACAAACAAATACAAAACACCATCATGGTAATACACACGACACTAAAATAACGCAATAAACATTAAAAACATGCAGTAAGATGTTGCATACAATCCTAATGTGCATAACTGATATGGGGGGGGGGG
Source organism: Acrossocheilus fasciatus (assembly GCA_036784905.1). NCBI lineage: Eukaryota > Metazoa > Chordata > Actinopteri > Cypriniformes > Cyprinidae > Acrossocheilus > Acrossocheilus fasciatus. The sequence goes on from CM071956.1 coordinate 29,305,647, forward strand.
GGACTAGTATATCAGTGAAAAATTATTACATGTGAGCTGTCATACAAAGAATTCTGGGAATGTCAATTTACAGATTTTCACTTTGTATTCAAATATGACTTTTTCACTCCCAAAAACTGTATTTTACTGTAAAATGACAATGAATTTTCCTATTCAATTCATAACAGCTTTTCACTGTAGAGTAAGGGGAACTTTTTTGTTGCTGTTGTTGTTGTTTTTGTTTTGTTTTGTTTTTTGTTTGTTTGTTTTTTTTTACCACAGCATTTTTACAGCCTTCTTACCTTTGAAATTTCAATCATTCTAATATGTTATCTAAATGTGATCTAAAATCCTAGATAGTGATCGTAGAACAAAGCATTCAAATGAGTGTAACAGCACTGCAATCACTGAGGCATGTTATTTTTATTTTTATTTATTTATTTATTTATTTATTTATTTATTTTATGTTCTTGGGGGGGGGGGGTAAATTCATCTATTTTAATAAACTGAATGCACAAAAAAGAGGTTTTTATATTTATCATCAGTAAATCCAATTTATGATATCTAAATTTATGATTTATGCCATTTATCTAAATGTGATCTAAAATCCTAATTCCTCCCAAGGATTCCCCCCCCCCCCCCCTAACAAGTCACATCTGCAGATAGAAAGAAGCCATTTTGTCAGTCACTTCAATTGCTGATCTTTCTGTTGTATGTGTACACATTACAGAATACACATTACTATAAACTCTACTTATTTCAATCTTGTTTCTCAGGGAGACACTGCTATAACTGAGGTCCTGCAACAGAGATGCACACTGTAAAAATGACCATGAATTTAATGGTAAATGACTGTAAAAATGCTACAGTAAAAACCTGTAAAATGGTTAATGGTATGTTCCCCTCCTCTATACGGTAAAAAACTATACTAGACATTCCATGTAATTTTACGGTAGTATACTGTTTTTGGAAGTGGAAAAATAACATAATTTACAGTGAATAACCATAAATTGACATTCCCAGAATTCCCTGTTTTACATTACATTTATTTTTTCTTATCAGTTCTGTACATATGGTTGTAAGTTACATCTAACGTTGTTAAATTAATATTTATTGCAATATTTCAATCTCATGTGTGTTAATATGGTGGTGTAGCATTTGGACCAATCAGACACACATTTGTTCATTAGATTTAACAAATCAATTATTCATTAGATTAACAAACAATACCAGACCCCTCACCCAACACCAGTTTCTGTGCCTATATGTCTGTGAACGATCTCTTCGCCAGAACACCTCAGCCAGATCAGATAAACTTTACGTCCTAAAAGTATGTAGAGAGAATCTTCCTCCCTACTGAATTCTCTCTAAAACCGACACATACTGCTATAGGAAATGACTTCTTTCATTAATTCATAGACAATTTTCTCTATGACTTTCCTATCATGCATATCCCCATGTCTTTGTGTATGATTACTACCTCCTTGTATATGTGTATTGTATACTGTTTTATGCATGCTTATGACAGATCACTAGTTAATATAACCCCACTGATACCATGTTTGGTTTCTATGAATTCATCTTTGGATTATCTAAATGACAGTGTATATTACATATTGATACCTATGCAACATATTAGTGTTCTAAAAACATTTTGTAGTTTTGCACCAAAACAGCCAATTGAATTGCATATGCAAAATACCATGCTCTGAGACAAATGGTCATAAAACCCTCAAGTATTTCCAACCTCCCGCTTGTGAAATTCAGACTCTCTCATTGGGCAAGCCCATCCTGAAAGGCGTGACTCTTCTCAGACCTTAAAGGGCTCACGCACAGTTCCGCCTCTCTCTTCCGCTAAATCTCCTGATTGCTGGCCATGTGGAGAGCCTGAGCCGGTGCGGGCAGAAGATGAGGATGTGAGCTAGATCTCTTCTGTACGCTTAAGTTTTTGTGTCAGGCCTTTTGGCCTTGTCTTTCCATTCAACCAAAGATCCTTGAATCTCAGCTGATGTCTCTCTAAGCTTTCCTTTATTTTCTACCTGGGAAGAAACTCCCAATCACCATCGACTCTGAACATCTTTGGAATTCATCACTCCTCAGACCAAAAAGAATGTGATCGCAAGTCCAAAACCTTGAAACCATCAAGACTTTTCATCCGAGAATGCATCCAGACACTCGACAATTACCAAGGCATTGCAAGTATCGTACATTTAACTAAACGAAACAGAGGTTTAGTACAAGCTATAGACAATGTTATAAACGGCACTCATGGTTTTACTCAGGTGGTTAACTGACTCTTTTCATAGCTTCATTCTCTGCTTTTCCTGATGGTTTCATCCACCAAGTCTCATCTGCCCCCACCCCCGCCCCCACCCCATGTATGAGTGATTTAAGGTTTGTTTGTTTACATTAGTTATGTGTGTTAGTGTTTAGTTAATAAAACTCTTGTGTACAAATTACATGAGTTTCTGATTCTGCCTTGAAAATTAATGTCCCTTTACGATTCCGATACTTGCTACATGCTTTAATGCATTAATACTTAGGAAAGTATTTTCTGTGGCCACAAAAATATCCTTTCTTAGAGTTGATATGAACTTACACGGAATGTAAATTTAATGGCTGCTCACTGCTCTGGGTGTGTGTTCACGAAGTGTGCACTGCTGTATGTGTGCACTTTGGATGGGTTAAATGCAGAGCACGAATTCCGAGTATGGTTAACCATACTTGGCCACATGTCACTTCACTTTCACTTTTTCACTTTCACTATTGAGGGAAGCCTTTGAAACAAGCAGTGACCAGGGTACAAGGGATCTTCAATAATGTGTGTGTCCTGTTGGCTGTTCTGGACCTGTACAGCTGAGACAGAGAGGGAATCTGGCAGCGATTTCTGTATCAGAGCACCAGATAATGCGCTGTAGCTGTTTCTTTGAACAATCATTAGCAGAGCCAAACAATGACAGAAGTCGTGATTACACTTTCAGTGGTGCCTCTGTAGAACCGTACTATATCTGAGAACTTCATGCATTGATGTGCTTTCTGATAGACTGAATATTTTCATCTGAGAGTGTTGACTGAAGAATCTCTGATTGCCTGAGAGGAAAGTGCTGCGGTGTGTTTCCTCAAATCAATGATCATTTCAACAGCCTTAGTGCTGCTGATGTCAAGACTGACAATTTCCCTTTTTAAATAGACCAATGACAGAGGTAGTTTCTGCAAACTTCTGTAGTTTGACTAAGAAATCACTAGAAGTGCAGTCAGAGGAGACCATACACATCTTTGCAGTGCATTTGCGCTAATGATTTGGCATTTGGAAAAGAGCAGAACGTACTGCTTCTGATTTGTCAGGAAGACATCCATGTCCAAGAGTTTGATCGTTAATAGATCTAGGACGATTGTATAAAACCCTGAACTAAAACTCATGAACTATTCTGTGTGCCTCTTAGATCCAGATGTTGTAGGACAAAACGTAAGGTGATTTCATGTCCACAGCATTATCCAGAGCAGGGGTCACCAAACTTGGTCCTGGAGAGCCGGTGTCCTGCAGAGTTTAGCTCCAACTTGCCTAAACACACCTGTCTGGAAGTTTCAAGTATACCTAGTAAGAGCTTGATTAGCTGCTTCAGGTGTGTTTAATTAGGGTTGGAGCTAAACTCTGTTGGACACCGGCCCTCCAGATACTGACTATCAGTGTTGGTAACACATTACAAAAGTAATATTACAGTAGTAGTATATTACTTTTTGATGTAATGCAGTAATATAACGCATTACTAATACAATTTGGGTAATATTATTACTCGTTACAATCTCAGTAACGCAAGTTACAACAACATATTTTAACTCAAAATTGAGTGGTGAATTTACCAACCCCGCAAAACAGCACCAGTGAGAAAAAAAAAGAAAGAAAAAAAAATCAGAGTGTAAAATAGTTTGTCTATTTCCTGTTGCTGGAATTCAATGGTTGAGATGACTGCAGAGACGGATTCTGCGTTTGTGAGACGGACACACACTCCCATTATATTCGCCTCACGCACACACATACAGTACTGCAAACGTTGCAGCCTGTTCATTATCAGAATAAAATACAATCAACCAAACATAAAGATACACTGGTTAATTTAAATAGTGCGTACTGCGTAGTACAATCTGTGCCGTTCAGCCTGAGCTCGGGCTTGTTTTGTTCTGAAAACTGTTCAAATTAGCCTATAGGCTATGTATTGTGTTTATTGTTTGTACATTATAACATTTCACTTTATTTACAGGTGTTATTTATTAATGTAATAATGTGGTTTGTGCTTATCTGTGTTTAACCTAAACTACAATGTAACATTAATGTGTAGACCAATATACCGGTATCTAAATATGATTTTTATAATTTTATGTTATATAGACCTACCACATTACCCTCCACTGGATGTATAATGAGCACCAATAAACTACATGTTGGCATTTTATCATGCCTAGTAATCTGTGGATATTTTGGTGAAAGTAACTCAAAAGTAGTTTAACACATTACAATTCAGAGACAGTAATATTGCAATGTAACTAATTACATTCAAAAGACAGTAACTAGTAATACATAATGTATTGCATTTTGGAAGTAACATGCCCAGCACTGCTGACTGTAGAGCAAAGCATTCAAATGAGTGTAAAAGCATTGTAATCACTTTTTTTTATTTGGAAACGAAACCATACCAGAAGATTTCTGACAGTTATTGCTATACAGATTGAGAGTGATTAGTTGAAATTACTATGAAGATTGAAGCCAAAAAATTAGGCCTGAATTTAAAACCTATGTATTTGAATTGCATATAATTTCAAATAATCTATATTAATAAACAGAATGCACAAGCACCAGGTTTATATATTTATCATCAATACATCCAGTTTATTTCAATCTCAATCAATTTAACTTATTGAATATTTTTTGTTCCACAGTTAGCCATATTTTAACCATGTTCAACCAATACATTTACCCACCCTCCCAAAAAAAAAAAAAAAAAAAACAACATTATGCTGTTCTTGAAATATTTACCAATTTTGAAAATATGATTATTTGAATAAAACAGAAGATATGTAAGTAACAATAAACAATGTCATTTATGTATGACTGAACAAATATGTATCACATTAAGTTTATTATGTGTTTGTGTTAAAACTGTGATCCAAATCGATGGACTTATATATAAATTAGATGGAAATATTTTCTAAATTCTATATGTAGGTAATTCATTTTCGATAGTTCAGTTGTCTTTAACGTGGCAGAAGATACTGGTCAGCTCCTACTGCCTTTTAACAGTTCAGTTCACTTAAAAGACTGAACACATCCTGTGCTTTGACCTTAAGGGCACTAAAAGAACTTGTAGAAGGTGGCAGAGGGTTGTTACTGAGGGACACAATAGTTATTGCAATGGTCTTGGGTGTTTCAATTGTCCAAAAAGTGCCATTGAGGTGAATAGAAATGCTAGCATTCTCTGAGTATTACAAAATCCCACATCACACTGTGTTTCCCCAAATGGCACAGGCAATGTGTACTTGCGGTCTAGTGTCTGAGAAGCAGGGTGGGACAACATAGGGTGTCCCATTCCCATTGGGCTGTGATGTCTGTACAGGCAGCATTTGAGCCACAGCTGTGTGGGATATTAAATGAGTTATTGTTGCTTCAGCATTTGCTTTCAGTGAGGACAGACAAAAACACTTGATGCTGGACACTTTGTCTCTGGTTGGGGCACAGTTTTTGTATTTCAGTAGTTCAACCTCCCTTTCAATTACCATCTCTTCTCTTTTTCTCTCCATCCATCGGTCCTGTTGTCATTGAAGATCACCCCAGGCTCAGCTTCCACAGCATGACATTCTCCTCAAAGACCGCCATTCTTTCATTCTTCCTCAACCAAATCACATAATCAATAGTTCTGTCTCCACCTCAAATTTTTTTTTGCTCTCACTCATCTCTTGAAGATAGTGATTCCTTGAACTCTAAAGCTACACAGCAACAATGAAAGAAAAAAAAAAAAAGAAAAAGAAAAAAACTGCTTCCACACTAGAACCTTTGCTTGCTCGAGTTTGTTTGGATGATGTGAATTTTACAGTGAACTGGTGGATTTTTACCAAACACAGGTGTGCACCTGCAAACCATACCCAAATTGGCTAAAAAGGTCGTCTCGGATACAGTTCATGTAAACTCCAGTACAGTTCATGTTGACACGCGCTCATAAAATGTGCATTAAAATCATAATTTTGCATAATTTCTGTAAGGGGTAGGTTTAGGGATGGGGTTAGGTGTGGTCATTCGTACAAATTAGCCACCTTGTAAAATATGTACGAATTACTGTGAGATCGGTGTAAACAGTCCACACATTGCATTTAAATAAACACTCATTTTGATTGGTAATGACAGTCATACGCCATTTCATGACGACAGACGCAATATGACACTGTCATTATTTTTTACGCACGCTAGAGGGCGCTTAACTTTAAAATGCAAATATAGGTCGTAATAAGGTGTTTCCACAAATGACCTATAGTGTCGTTTTCGTTGGAGGACAGGCTCTTATTTTAAGGTGTCTTTGTTACAGTGCAATTAAACATTTAAGTACTGAGTAATTTTAATTAACTACATGTACTTACTATATGGTTAGGGATGGGATTAGGGTTTGGTTTAGAGTTACTTGCATGTAATTATGCATCATTTATTGTTATTATAATAGTAAGTACATGTAACAAATAACAAGGACACATTAAAATAAAGTGTTACCATCCAGTACTTCATATGCGCTTTAGTATGTTATGATATACAAGAGTCACTCCTGAGCTCATGATAGTTGTCATGGTGATAACAATAGCAATGCTCTGAATTCTTGTGGCTGTGAACAAATATAACATGGATTCAAACACGGATGTTGAAGTGAGCTGTCAGCGTACAAAAGAAACTAGTGGCTGTGTCTCACAGGTGTGCACACTAGAGCAGTGTGGGCGAAGGGGAAGGGGAAGGGGCTGTGAGTTGGCTATGATGCAGTGTATTTTGTTGCAGACTAGTTACCGACTTAAAACATCTAAGAGGGACAAGCTTCAGTTTTGTAATGTGTGAACGTTGACCATCAGGCAACTCTCCGGGCCACCTATGACGTTACTATCAGCCTGTACCATGTTAATAACATGTTTAGCAGAAACGCTGATATGAGATGGCCCTTAGAAACCATACTAGAGTTTCACAGCCACAGTTCTTTTCCAGTGACAGAATAAAAAGAAAAAGACTCTAGAGACAGGATTCATGTGACCCGCAGGCTCAGATTAATGACTCAAAAAGAATATCTGTATTCTATTGAGAAAGTGTGGTGAGTGCAAAGAAGAACTGGAGGTATTATTAATACATAAGAGGAATATTTTGAATGAGAAATGTATTTTTGTCAAGAGCTGACATGGAAAAACTTTGAGAGATTTGGTAGCATTTCACTCACATATGACGAGTCATGTTCTGGAACAATCTATGTTATTATAAAACACACTTTTTTAGCATAAGGGCTAAGAGCTCCTTACTGAATATATTAGAGAATATACATACTGTTTTAAAGTGCCCCTATTATGGGTAATGAAAGGTTCATATTTTGGTTTTGGGAGTCCCCAACAACAGGTTGGGGGGTCAAAAAACACTTTCATTTTCTTATAATATGCATTTATTTTTATCTTACTTGCTCAACGACTCCCAAACGATTCGCTCAATGATTCATTTTTCCAAACCCCTCCTTTGAGTGACGCTAATCTGCGGTGATTGGTCCAAATGATCTCATTTTCATTTCATAATGCCTGATAAAGCAGCGTTTGTGAGCGCATTGCTGCTTTGTGTACAGCGTTACTGGGGTAACAGATATTTTAATGCTCCAAAAGCAGCACCTAGTGGCAAAGAATTCATTTTCATTTTTTCATTCAGACCAACGTGAAAAGACCAACAAGTGGGCATGCAATATGCTAAGGTTTCATATTGACGTCAACATGAAACGGCTTGGGATTTGTTTTAAAAACGACTCGTTTCAGAGTTGACTCTTTCTTTTGAGAGACAATAACTTTATACACGGTGCACTTTCAGATTTTTGCAGACTTTGCAGGATGTTTTCATTCACTTACACACTGCATGAAAGGTCATTTTCAAAAATCCATAATAGAGGCACTTAAATACTTCGTTTGTGAAAGAAGTCACGTCTGCTCACCAAAGCTGCATTTATTTACTCAAAAATAAATAAATGATATGTTGTGAAATATTGTTGCAAAAAAAAAACTGTATTCTAATTGAACATATTATAATGTATTCCTGTGAACAAAGTCTTCAGTGTCACATGATCCTTCAGAAATGATTCTAATATGCTGATTGGCTGCAACATTTCTCATTATTATCAGTGATGAAAACTAATGTTGCTGTTTAATATTTTTGTGGAAACTATCACTTTTCAGGATGTAATGTAGCATTTGCTTTAAATATAAATATTTTGTAACATTATACATGTATTTAATTTTACTTTTGATCAATTTAATACTTCCATACTAAAAAAACAAACAAACAAAAAAAAACATACAGACCACAAACTTGAATATATTGTGTGTGTCAAGAATGTCTGAATGAAATTAAATGACAAAAGTGATATTATATTTTGAAGAAAGACATAGCATAAGTACCCATTTCCATCACAGACATTCATTTTAAGTGTAATCTAAGTGTCTAAATACTATTTGGAGCCAGTGTAGGCTCTTCAAATATCACCTACTGTTTCTTTTTCTAATGACACTTTTGCTTCAAGCTTCTCCAAAGTTTCCCAAGTTTCTTATCACTCCAAGCCATTGTCTTTCATATTTGACCCAGTAGGCATATGCTTTCAGAATTGCTTGTCAAAACCCCTTTAACCTCAACGGGCTCTCACCTCATACTCCTGCTTGAAGCCGTAGCCCTCTGCTGTCTTCATCTGGTTGATGTGCTGGAGCAGGTCTGCCACTCTCACAGCCGGGTGCAGCTGCCCTGTGTGGTACGGAGAACTTTTCCTCCTGCAGTGCCTTCTGGGAGAACCACCCAGCAGGCTGCTGGACTCGTTCACCGTGCTGCGCTGCTCATCTGAGGAGCGAGAGGAAGAAGAGAGAGAACGATAAACACAAACAGACCGTGGCACAAAGGGAAGAAGCTACAGTGTGCTCAGAGGTAACTTGAAAATTGCAGCGGGAGCAGCTTCACTGAAGGTGTGAATTGTAACGGCCGAAGGAGTTTGTCTTTCTGATACTGTGAATCGCCGTGGCTGTGCGAGTGTGAATTGAAGCAAAACTACAGGGGTAGAGATGTTAGAAAGGTGTTGTAAAAAGCGGACAAGCTGTGCTGGTCCAACTTGATGAAGATGGCCTGTGTAGACTTATTTTTGAACCATCTGCCTTCCATGTGTTAGTGTTGCCAGATTCTTTTACTGAGGCACGAGCTCCAGAGATACCGCTGTGTTCCAGTAAAATATTACTTATAAATCCTTGTCTGGTTATGGAGATAACAATATAATGATCAGAGAATCATTTTCCCTCATGATATTATTAGGTAACACTTTATTTGATAGTCTACTTTACACGCTCTAACAATTTCTGCTAACCATAACCATAACCTGACAGTCTACTTATACTCCAATGAGAGTTAATTGACATTGCAAAGTTGCTTATAATTAGTAGAATTTCTAAAATAGACTACTGAAATAAAGTGTGATCATCTTCAGAAATTGATTTCTGTCAGCTGTGAATTCAATGCATGATTTGCAAATGAATCACTACTGAACAAATCAGTTAAAAGTGTTTGCAAAAAGCTATATAGCTATATAAGAGGTCTGCAATCCCATGGGATCCGTGGGACCGGACCCAACAGAGTGCGGCACAGGACAAGTTTTTAATTGCTGAGAGTGGGTGTGGGAGGAATAGTGATGAATGTGCGGAAAGTGGGAGAAAGAAATGACTCAGGGGCTCCTGCAAAATATATATATATATATATATATATATATATATATATATATATATATATATATATATATATATATATTTTTTTTTACATTTAAGTACATTTAATACATTTAAGTAACTTTTATTTTATCTTGATTTTATATATATATATATATATATATATATATATATATATATATATATATATATATATATATATAAAATCAAGATAAAATAAAAGTTACTTAAATGTATTTTATGTTTTTAAAGGTCCATAATGCCATTCATGTTATTTGTCTGCTGAGCAACAAATGTGAATGGGAGCGGGACAAAATATGACATGTATTTGTGCATGAGCTGGACAGAATCTTGGGGGAGAAGGACTAAAATATCCATCCCACATAGGCCTCTAGTCAATAGTCTGAATTTGGGAAATAGAGTAGAATATTTCAAACCAGTGCTACACAGCCAAGTACATGATATAAGCACAAACATCTGGAGACAGGCAGGGAGCCAGTGCTCTCACTTTCCTGGCACACAACAACACTCGTCTGTTCCAGGGGACGATCAGGACACTGCCTCAAGAGTCAGAGAGCAGTGGGAGGATCTTTAATATGTGGAGACAGATTATAGTGATGTGTGTGCAAACAATGACTAATGAAGGTGATCAGCGTCAAGTGTGTACTGTGACTGTAAACATCTCAACAACACTGGTCACTTGTTCACCTGTGTTCTAACACATGCATTATATATTGGAGAGAGAGAGTATGTGTGTGTGTGTGTGTGTGTGTGTGTGTGTGTGTGTGTGTGTGTGTGTGTGTGTGTGTGTGTGTGTGTGTGTGTGTGTGTGTGTGTGTGTGTGTGTGTGTGTGTGTGTGTGTGTTCTTGTAAGACCCACAGAGTGAGGACCAGATGTCCCCACAAGGATAGTAAAACCTAACATTTTTGACTTTGTGAGGACATTTGGCCGGTCCTCACAAGGCAAATAAATTATAAAAAATACTGAATGAAGTTTCTCTCAAAATGTAAAAATGCAAAAAGGTTTCTGTAAGGGGTAGGTTTAGGTGTAGGGTTGGTGTAGGACAATAGCACATACAGTAAGTACAGTATAAAAACCATTACGCCTATGAAAGTCCTCACAAGTATAGAAATACAAACGTGTGTGTGTGTGTGTGTGTGTGTGTGTGTGCACGTGCGTGTGCATGGGTGCTGCTTAGCCACTGTATGATATGTCTTATTGTTGGTGTTTTTCAGATGTTCACTACACTATTATTGTAACTAAAATAATTACATCATAATATTGTTATTGCAATATCTAGAGAAACTACTACTACAACTACCACTACTGCTTCTACTACTACTACTACTACTACTAATAATAATAATAATACAATCAGTCAAATCTTCAAATTCATCTTTTATGTTGTTTATTTTGTGCTTTCTCTTTTTCGTTCAATGAATCACACGCAAATGAGTGTCAAAACCAGTTTAACGAGGCAGAGGAAAATTTAGCCATATGTAACCATAACTAACCAAGGTAACCATACCATAAGTGTTAAAAAAATAATAATGTACTGTTGATTGGCACTTCCTACAGACTAGGGTGCTGAGAAAACTCTTTTTCAAGTACAGTTAAAGTTTCTCATTTTCATAAACTTTTTGTGTGACAGTACTACATAGACTTATTTTCATATTTTTCCATGTTATGGGTGGCAGCAATAAGGTGCAATACCATCACCTACTCTGCTGAAGTGTCAACTAGACGAGGTTACTGGCACTGGATTATTTACAATTATATATATAGATCTAGACAAGTGGAACTGGGGGAGGTTGAGGGTTTGATAGATAGATAGATAGATAGATAGATAGATAGATAGATAGATAGATAGATAGATAGATAGATAGATAGATAGATAGATAGATAGATAGATAGATAGATAGATAGATAGATAGATAGATAGATAGATAGATAGATAGATAGATAGATAGATAGATAGATAGATCACACAGTTTTCTGTAACTGGGTCTAATTACTCGTATTGAAGTAGACTGTGTTGTTCCCCTACCCTTCGTCTGAAGATTAAAGTTTTGTGTAAGTAGCAACTCTTTCCACTGTGTGTGTGTGTGTGTGTTTGTGTTGGTGTGTCTGTGTACTCACTTCTAGCAGTGCAGTTATGTGAGTCCATGAAGGTGTGCGCGGTGCGATCGTCCTGTTGCAGTGTACTGTGCTCTGTCGTACTGCAGTCCAGTGAGCCCAGCTTACGCGTCTTCTCCTGACGATACGTCATCACCGCCTTGTTTATGTTCACTTTCTTCCTGCTGCAGAGTATGAAAGACAACAAATGAAGAGAGCCTACAAGGACTGTAAATGAGAGGAAAAGAGAAACTGCATAACAAATGGGTGGAAATGTTTAATAATAGAAGAAGATTGTGGGAAATATGCCATCAGCAGTAATAGGATCTGCAGCTTTAACTGTAGAGAAAATGTAGGTGGGACTTAGCCAGGTCAGTGCTATATGGTGGTTGTAGCATGTTCACATGATGTTGCTAGGGTGGTTGCTAACTGGTCAAAAGTCAAGATCATCTGTATTTCTAGATGTAAGACTTCCGCCAATGTAAGTCTAGGGGAACTGTATCCATTTATTCAAAAGCAATATCACACCTTTCCTCAAGCCACATATATTGATCAACAACACATGCATTACTACAGTATATAACGGCACTATATTAAAAACAGGGGAGATATTGGCAGCAAAGAGACAAAGAAAGTAAGACAGAAATAGAAAGGACGGTAAAAAAAGAAAAGAAAAAAACATACATAATCTCCAATAAATCAAAGCTAAACAACAGTGGCTGATGAGAACAGAATGGAACCTGATGAGGGAATGACTTACGGGTAGTAAGGGTACGAATAGATGTCCCTTCTGGAGAGCATGAAGAGAGACAGAAAAAAACATGTAGGTTAGCCTTTCATCTAGTACATTTACATCTACGCACTTGGCAAATACTTTTATCCGAAGCAACTTACACTGAATTCAAGCTTTACATGTTTTAAATGCATGAATTCTCTGGGAATTGATCCACTGACCTGTGCTTTTGCTAGAATCATGCTCTAGTGTTTAATCTACAAGTTATCAGGCAAGTTACCATGTTAATTACTCAAAGATACTGAGATGAACATCTGTCTTTAGCTTCATGCCAGATTATGACACATATGAAAGCACACTGCTTCCCAACTGGTTTCACTACTTGGCTAATCTAATAATTTGCTGGTAATCTACTATAGTAGGTAGTCACGATTTATCGGAATCTGAATGAACAATTGTTTATTATTTTTGAGTTTCATATTCATTAACTATATGAGGTACTTGTGTCGGCTTCTTTAGAACTTAGTTATTGCTTAGACTCTCATTACAATGCCTTAAAGACACAATTGATAGTTTTCAGTCACGTGACCGGCTCAAAGACTTGGCGGGAAAAACATCCATAGAACTGTAGCACAAGCGTGTCAATTTTTTATCTGTTTCCCCGCTGCAAATATTTAGATCACCTCTCTAAGGAATAAAACAAAGGTATTTCTGAACAAAACGCAAGTTTTGGCCATTTGCAATCCATATTAAGCACCTGCGGCAATATTTCAATCATAAACAGTGCGACGAAACGTTGTAAAAACAATTAAAGTGCCTTAATATATTTAGAAAAGTAATATTAAAAGATAAAATTCAGTGATCACTGCATTAACGATGCATAGTTTACACAGGCAAGCAGATGAGGCTGGAATATGAACGCAGTCCCCTTAACGGTTCAGTGTTTTCCTTCTAATGGTTTTCTATGGAACTTTGCACATTGCGTTTATATTCTGGCTTCATCCTCTTGCCTGTGGGCGTTCCTATAAGGGTGTGGCGTCACGTGAAAACTATCAATAGTAACAATATTGTAGTGATACACAAAACATCGTTCACACAAGTCACTTTAAAAACAAGCTTATAAAACAAGGTTTTTATACAAATATCTCTCTATGCAAATTTTGCAGAGCAATTATTTATGTGACTGTACCTTTATTTTGGCATGTGCTTGATGTTTCCCCTTGGTCATATGATTACAAATCACATTTTAATTGATGTGTTAAAGATGACGTATTATGAATGTATTATGAAAACATTTTAAGTTTCAGAACACAAAATGTCTGAACATCTAGAACTTTCTAAGTTCACACAGATGATGAATGAGTACAACAAAGGTTTATGTCAAATATTGTGCTGTTTCTGTCTGTGTGTAGCACCAGCTGCTCTGCAGATCCCTCAGAAAAGCATAATTTTCAAAACGAGAGGTTTTGAGTTTATTTTGAAAAAAAGATCCCTGGTTTCAGTCTGATATCAACAGTTTGAATGGCATATTTTAGCACTCACTGATTTGTTCCAAAATGACTCAACTTTACAAGAGATAAATAAATAAACAAACAAATAAATAAAGTCATACTGTATGTTTAATTAGCTATCTTTTATTTTTTTATTTGTTAGCTAAATTTGTGGTAACACTTTATTTTAGGGTTTCTTAACTAGTTGCTTATTAGAATGCATATTACTAGAATATTAGCTATTTATTAGTAGTAATTAAGCACATATTAATGCCTTATTCATGCATTAATAATTAAGTGGGGACTCTTATTCACGCATATGCATTACCTGTATGTGTGAAAACACTCCTCTCGGAGAGTAAAGCAACGAGCAGCTGTACTACACGTTCAATATGAGTCATTAAATTACAGCCTGGGAAAAACACATTTCCACACATTCAGCCAGTCATTACAGCAAAATAAACCTCAGCATAGAGTGGAGATTACTTGTACCAAAGGTCTTTATTTTGAAGTAATGACCAGTTGACTGTACATTATAACATTTATTATTACGCATCTGCAGAATACAGCAATTGACCAATCACAATGAAGTATTCCAGAGAGCCACGTAAAAATAGTGAGTAATGCAGTTCTGAGGTACTTAATGTACCTGCCCTCGCTGTTCCCAAAGCGTAACAGAAGATTCTGTTAGAATGTGTCATGTCTGAGCAATATTTCAGCTGTGAGTTGGGAGCCGGCTCTAATTTAATCAGTTAAACCTTTGAAGCTGTGTTAAAGCGTTTTGCGCGCTGGTTTATTACTGTTTCTGGCCGCTGCTGTTGCTGGTGTGATGTGACGCTGTGAAGAACATCTAGAATTGGATTTGATTTTAATTGGATCTGAGCGCACACATGCTCACCCTTTCTTCACAATAACCACGATGGCTCCCAGCAGGAGGATGAGAACAACCAGCCCCCCGGCACAGGCCCCCAGGATCAGCCCCATGTCCTCGGTATGCTGGGAAACTTCCAGAGCTCGCTTGTGGTCCTTACAGGCCTCTGAGAGGAGAAAGACAAAGAGTCAATAAGTGGAAGTGTGAGAAAGACCAATCACTTCATATCATTTCTATCATGATTTTAGCATGGTAACGGATATTACAATGTTAATGTATTTGGTCTTTGTGGAATAGATCTGTTGCAAAGCAAGTACAGGAACTTGCTACTGCCAATGCATACAGTGATACAGTGCTGTGAGCATTTAAGATATACTGCTGCTACACAAATAGCAAAAATAACCCGTAGCAGATCTATACAGGTGGAGCTGGGGAGGTGGAGGGCTTCAGAGGAACTCTGGAAGCATGCGACGAAATGCTCTAGTGAATTCCATTTAAATGTAAAGCAGAAAGCTCATTGGCTGTGTATGCAACATGAATGAATCAGCTTGTGCCAAGTTTAACGCTTTGAATATCATCAGTTTGCGTTAAAGACCCATCAGCCTGCGCCATCTAAAGTTTCATAACAAAACTCGGCATTTAGCTAAATATTAGTATTACAGTGAAACTACACAAATAGAAATTTAATTCTGCTATTTAGGGCTATGTGAAATATCAAAAACATAATTATTATTATGTTTTATTTAGACAATGTACTAGTGGTCCTACGTGGTCTTCTCCATTTTAAAATGGTTTACAGAAAATAAATATGCAAATAAATACTGTTATTTACTACTATGTATTCATAGTGTCTTGATTATTTTAACTACATTTTACACACTGCCGTTCAAAGGTTTGTAGACAATAAGTTAGTTAGTTAGTTAGTTCGATAGTTTGCTTGTTTGTTTGTTTGTTTGTTTAATGAAACAACTTACTTTTATTCAGCAAGGATGCATTAAATTTTATAATGTTACACAATATAAATGCTGCTCTTCTGAACACTGAATTCATGAAATGTATTGTGGTTTTCACCAAAAAAAAAAAAAAAAAAAAAAAAAAACATTAATATTGATGTTTTCAATATTAATAGCAAATGTTTATTGAGCAGCTAATCATCATATTAGAATGATTTCTGAAGAATCGTGTGAAACTGAAGACTGCAGTAATGATACAAGAGTTATTTTAAATTGTTATAATTTTGCAGAATATTGCTGTTATCACTGTATTTTTGATCAAATAAATGCAGTCTTGGTGAGCAGAAAACACTCCTTTCAAGAAAAATAAATCTACAACTCATGAATGGTAGTGTATCTGCTTGATAACAAAGGCTGAAATATTAGTACATTAAAAAAATAAATAAATAAACACAATTTTAAGCAATTTCTCAGCAACTAAATTAACATCCAGAGATATATTTGAATATCATCAAAACACTGAAAATACCGAGATATAATTTTACCAGTCAAAGCCCTAATACTCCAGCACAGCACATTATCTCAAGCAGCAGATGAGCATTAGAAGATTAGAACAGAGGCCAGGTAACGCTGGCAATGCACGACTGCATGTTAATCTGCTGAAGGTATCGCAGCGGTTGGAGGGAGATGAAGAAACAGTTTATCAGCATCAAGCAGCACATGAACGAGCCACAGGGGGAGAAGCTCAACCCGGGGTGCCCTTGGAGCGAGAGCAGACCGGGTCTCTGGCAAACCGGGGTCAGGTCAGCGATGCACGGGTGCCCGTTTCTGGTTAGATTACCAAAGGTCCGGTTCCCAAAGCTGAGCATTCTGGGGGAACTTTTAAAACCAAGTTTTTACAGCCAACTTTGAAACTTTCCTTTCCCAAATATTATGATGCCATACGGGCTTCCTGTTCTTTGAAAATAGCACAGATTTCAACTCAAAAATGATATGGGAACAGGCTGGAACATGCAGTGCTGACAATCTAGTGTCTTAAATTCAACACATTTTAGAAAGTTTGCCCACTCTGAAAAACAACAGAGGATTTGGAAGTCTCGTTCCAAACAGGTTTGGCAAGAGCAACAGAAAGAAACAGTCTGCACATACACAATCTGGCAACATTTCAGTGAGCCCAGCATTCGACCATTCGAGAGTCCATTGATGACGGCTGCGCCTACTGATCGCAAACTTGACCAAGAGAGTCACGAACTGAAACTGGCAGCCATTTTGAACGTGTTCCTCCAGTTTTGTGGCTCTCTGCGTCTCCATTTTCTCTCTCTGTAAATGCAGTCAATTTCCAAACAGCTCCAGAGAACAGCATGAAATCTCTCTCTCGATTAATTTAAGCCCCTGCGGTGCTTCCAAAAGCAGAAATTGCCATTTGAAAAATCACAGGGATGGAAGTGCATCATTATGCCATCTGCTGTAGGGACATTAATTACAATATCATTTATGAAATAAATTCCTAAATAATAGAATACGACGGTTAAAACAAGGAGGATAAAGGGACATATTTGGTGGGCTATGACAGTATGGTAGTAGCAACTTTTTGCAGCATGTACTTCGATTCTTTAATCGCTTTAAAAGATGAACTTGCAAGCTAATTAGCGAAATAATGAAGTAATTACTGCTTTCATAAAACAGCCACTCACTCAACTGCTAGCTTTGAACAAAAGCTTGCATCTTATTTTTACTCCATAGCATTTTGACATTTTGTACATGTTGCTGTTTTTTTTTTTTTTTGCTTTTTTTCCATTTCCTCACATAGCAGTAAGAGGTCAGAGACTTTCAAAGCCTTCCTACAAAACATTTCTGCATCATATGCATACTTGCAAAGCTTACTCAAAATGAGGTTTCGGTAACACTTCCTATGAAGCCTGCATTTATAATGCATTATAAGGCTATTCGTTATGCATTATAATGCATACATAATGCATTATAAACAATCCTATAATATGCTGTAGCATCCCATGAATAATCTTAACAACAGTAGTAATACTTGCCTATTTCTGGTAAAAATGTTCAAAGCAAATATTATAAAACTTTTTGGATGTTTGAAAGAAGACTTTGATTTGTCACTTTGCTTTAAACGGATATAGTAAGATACTGTGAAGATCTTAAGTAAACAATATCAAAATGAAAGTAAAAGATGCAAAAATGTGGGATATATAATCCATTATAACCCAAGTGGTTAAAATTATGTCTATTGTGTGTTCATTGTAAATCATACAGTCTTAATATGTATAACTACAAATAGGTAAGTATGTAGTATTGTTGTTATGATTATTCATGAGATTATTATTAGTAGTAGTGCCAGTAGTTTATTATTATTATTATTATTATTATTATTATTATTATTATTATTATTATTATTATTGTTATTTTAAATAATGCAGGTATTATGCATTACAATGCATTAATAATAACCTTATGATGCATTATAGATGCAGGCTGTCTAGTGTTATAATGCATCACACTCTACAGCCACAAATAGGTAAGTATTATATTGATCATATGACACAACATATTATAAGGTTGTTTATAAGCAGAGGTGCACATAAGTGGTATGCAGGTGCACATGCACGACCAATATAAAAAATGCACTGGGTAAATAAGTTCAGACCGCTGACATGGTTGACACAATTACCATTTTAGATCGACAAACTGTAATACTGGATAAGATTTTTATTCAAACTGAAAGCATAAATCTAGGCTATCAGCTGCAGTTTGCAAATCACAATGCAAAACCGTGACATTTCATTTACTGATGCTCTTCAGCTGGCAGAGTTAAACCCGGCAGCTCATATACTTACTCGCCAGCAACCTGCAAAAATAAAAGCTTGCTAACGTTTGAAAATGATGAAAATTCATATTTTAAAAAAGTAAATATTAGCATTTTATTTTTAAGTTTACTCTAAAATATATATATTTTTTATTGTATTGTATTGTATTATTTAATTCAAATATTGTATTATTTCGCACTTTATTATTGTCTATTTTATATATATATATATAAAGTAAAAAATGAACGGCATACTGTTAAAAAAAAAAGTTTTCTCAGGTAACCTAAAATGTACATCATTTAGTTATATCAAGGGTCAAATCAAATATAAATAGCACATTAAAGTTAAAAGTTACACACTTTTTTGTGTGTGCGCTGTACAGGTCTGATATAAAAAATGTTTTTGCTCAAGTGGCCAAAATTTCTGGCCAATAGAGAAAAAAAAAAAAAAAAAAAAATAGAGGGAATATTGGCCACATCTGAAAGCAACAGGGCATGTATCGTTCACAGATTTCAAATCTAGATTGCTTTCAGTTAAAAATATTACAATAAATAGAAACATGCTGGGAAATGCTGATTATTGATTATGGGAAGTTTTATGGGAAGTATATGGCCACTCTGCTTTATGAAAACATTCAGTTTTGCGTTGTATTACAATAATTCAACAGCCCATCATTAATCATTCTGCTTATACTACAATTACCACAGCTCAAGACATTGTTCAGATGTTTTATGTCAAAACATTTCCCAGTTTCTTTCCGTTTTTTTTTTTTTTTTTTATGTGTGTGTGTGTGTGTGTGTGTGTGTGTGTGTGTGTGTGTGGAACTAATTTCAGTAACACTATTTTACAGTGTCCTTGTTATACATCACATGTGTACTTACTATACTAATAACAGCAAATTATGCATAATTAAATGCAATAATCCTAAACCAAACACTATACCCCTACCCCTTTTTAGTAAGTACAAGTTGTTAATTAATATTACTCAGTTCTTAAATATATAATTACACTGCAACAAGGACACTATATAATAAAATTTAACTAATTTAGACTGTGTGTGTGTGTGTGTGTGCGTGTGTGTGTGTGTGTGTGTGTGTGTGTGTGTGTGTGTGTGTGTGTGTGTGTGTGTGTGTGTGTGTGTGTGTGTGTGTGTGTGTGTGTGTGTTCAGCAGTAGCATCGCTACTAATAGCAAAGGTGCTTCAAGTTAACTGCTGTAAGAACAGTGGCATTGTCACATTGCTACTATGAAATGTCAAGTTGCTTCTTAGTTGCATATTTAATTGATAAAGATGCAGGAAAGTGGTGATAGCATTTCAGTGCACATGTATGCTTCCGTATGTGTGAGTATGTTAATAACTCTTTTGTGAATGTGATTATGTGACACCTGAGCTGCAGAAAAAAAACATAAATAAATAAATAAATAAATAAAAAATGTTGTGGCTGATTGACTTCTTTCATTTTTTTTTTTGTAATTAATTTTGTGATAATTAAATATTCAAATTATCACCAAAACTCTCTCTTTGATCATTAGACCATCATGCTTTGTCAGAAGACTGTTTGAAGATTTCTGGAGGTAAATGTAAAATTCTGTGAATTCATTGGTTTACAGTGTAGCAAGTGCATCTATGATGCTTTAAAATGTCTGAGCAGGCAGATCACTAGTTTTTAGGATAAAGCCTGTGTTCTTTAGTCTCTTTCCTCCTACCTCTTTTTGGCTTTATCTGTTTATTTATTTTTTTGTTTGTCAGTCTGTTTCTATTATGTTGGCTCACTATGTCAAAACTTGAATGAGATTTTGTAATATTTGAATTATAATACTAGGTGGATTGCTCCCAACAATCACTGCTGGTGTTTTGAGAAAGAGCCACATTAAGGTAACAAATACGCATTCATCTCTTGCCAAAGTGTGAGTGAGTCCGCAGCAGGGACATTTGGTTAGCGTTGATGTATATGCGCTGTCAATGAGACATGCCCTCAAGCGTGTAAACAGTGCAGATAAAGAATGAATTACCTTTGCGAGCGATCCGAATGCAGTTGATCCGCGTCTCCTGAGGATAAAACAGAGAATGGATACAAATTATCAGTGCTATCTGAGGGTGAGAGCATAGCGTGTGTGTGATTTATGTGAATATCTGACTAAAAATCCCACGGGCAGCCAGAATTAAATAGAAATGCCTTTGATGACATGTGCTAGCAAAATGAATGAGAACATCAGCTGGACATGAAGGCTCAGTCGAGCTGTTATGCTGTCTACAGTCAACATACGTTGTCTGCTAAGTCTACATCCAAAATTAATAAAACATCAGAAGTGACATATTTGCAATACTTTACATAATCAGCAACATAAAGTACAAACAGCTTTTCTCACAAGAAACAGTGTTTGACCTCTTTGTATCTTATTTACCCCTAAAAAGGGAATACCTTAAAGGGGTCATCGGATGCAAAATTCACTTTTACATGTTGTTTGTGTGACTGAAATGTGTGTTGGCAGTGTGTGTACACAACTACCCTATAATGATAAAAAAAAAAAAAAAAAAAAAAAAAAACACCAAGTGTTTTTTTTTTTAAATTCCAAATAATATGCCCTTTTTCAAATCAAGCCGTTCTCAGATTCTTGGTTGTGTGCTGTCACACGGACCCAGGCCCCTCCCACGATAGTTGATTGACATGGCTGTCTAACCTTAGACCCGCCCTGAGTGAGCTGTATCAGTCCGACAGGCATTGTTTCGATGCCGGAGGAGGAGAAGATAAGAATGGCTCCTAAAGCCCGGTACACACTAAGCAGATGAACTAGTGGCGACAGAAGCAGACTGCGGGGTCGGATCACGTCAGCAGCGTCTGGGCCCAAAGTTGCCCTTACACCCCAAGCCGACGCTCAACACCCAACGGTCAAGTAGTATGTCCGTTCTGCGCTTCTCTTGTGTACTGGTTCGCCAGCTGAACAGCCAATCAGAATGATCAGATGGCCCGACTGACCGCCCAGCTCCGACGCCGATTCAACATGTCGAATCGGCCGAAAAAAAGCAGACGATGACCAACTTCAGCCGACGGCGTGGAACACACTGAGAAAACTTAGTCGGCCAACGAACAAAAACTGTCTGACAGCCGACCGTCGGCTTGTGTACTGGTGTGTACTGGGCTTTAGTGACTGAAGTGTTTTGTTGTTGGAGGTAATAATGAACATAGCAGTCATCATTTACTCCTGACATCTGAGCCGCTGAACAGCTCGTCACCCCACAGAAGGAGAGGGGCGGGGTCAGCAGAGCTCATTAGCATTTAAAGGGAAATGCACTGAAACGGCTTGCTGTGAAAAGAGCTCTTTTTGACAGGGTACAAAGGGTGTTGTTTTACTCTAACATTGAGAATTTTTAACCTAAGACTTTCATTAAGACCCTAAAGAATCATAACAACTTGGGCATGGGCATCCGATGACCTCTTTAAGGGCACATATACAGTATTTTACTACTCTACTAACATACTAACAACAGCTGTAAAATACAATATGTTTTAACGGTATGTTTCCACAACAATGATGCACTACAAAACAAAAAAAGTTATTTATTTCCATTTTTTTTTTTCACATAAGTTTCACATACAGATACTTGTTTACGTGAATCAGTAAAAATGGCTAAAGCACTGTAGTATGTATGCTAGGCCAGTAGTGATGTCACTAAAGTGCATGCCTTTAGACTGAACGCGTAATAGACCTGCATGATGCCAACATGTTCACAAATTTGTGTTTTTATAATTTACACAGAGAGGATCATGGTATAATTTTCAAAAATGTACACTCTGAAACCTATTTTTAAATTTACATTTTTAGGCCCCAAAATTGATATTGTGTAAATTAATGGCTAAAACACATACAAAGTTTTTCAGTTTTTCAAAACACTGTTGTGTAAACACCCCCTAAGAACATTTTGTTAATGTTCCCATTCAGTTATTTCTGAATATTTAAAATGCCCATTTTATAGGTGGTCAATATTGTTAGAACACTTGGCATATTTAAGAGGTTTCAGTTGTTTTTGTTGAACTGGCCATTACGATAACCATAAAATGAACTACTGCCGGAACTATCTGTGATGGAAGGAATCTGCTGGAACATTGAAAATGATGGACTGGCCCCCTCAAAGTCCAGACCTCAACCCCATCGAGCAAATTTGTGACCAGTTGGAAAATAAACAGGACAGATCTATTGTATATTCAAAGGAAAGCCTTTGAGAAGGAATGGGATCACATTAGTGTTGAAGTTTTCAGGAAATACATTGACACTATGCCAGAGAGATGTCTTGCTGTAATTGCTGCTAAAGGTGGACATACCAAATATTAAAGTTAAAAGTGGATAAAAACAGTACGACTCACTTCGTCTGATATTTGTTGTGTTCAGAGCAACCATCTGCATGTTTCATGAACATATGAAATGAAATCATGTTTTGGAGACAAAAAAAAAAAAAAAAAGGCCAATATTTGCAGATCTGTCAGGTGTTCTAACAATTTTGGCCACCACTATATATACGTGCATATTTTTGGTTTGGTAAAGATTAGAGAAGGTAGCATTCCATTTATTTTCGTTTTGCAAGCATTATGGGAATGCTAGTTTTGAAAGTTCTGAAATGAGTAGCAAGTGCTTATAAGCGTTAAGTGTTCAATGTTTAAAAACAGTAAACAAACATTGTTCAGCTAACTGAAAAAACTGAATTCAGCTAAAATAAAAAATGATTACACTTTAAGGTGTCCTTGTTACAGAGTAATTGTGCATTTAAATGTTGTGTGATATTAATTAGTACTCTTGCATAAAATTATGCACAACATATAGTTATTATAATAGTAAGTACATGCAACATGTAAGAAGGACTTTAAGAACCTTAAAATAAAGTGTTACCAAAAAATAAATAAATAATCAATTAACAATGTATAAATGATATTGTTGTGCTCATATTTGAGAATGCTGTTAAACACAACATAACTCTGAACAAAAATTAACATTAGAGGAACAACCTTTAGTCATAACGGTCTCATGGCCTTATGATAGTGCCTAAGCATCTCACACACACACACACACACACACTCACATTCACACACACACACACACGTACAAACAGGGTGAGCTACACAGGCACATTATCAAATTAAGATTTACAGGTGCAAATTGTGGCTTTATGTGGCAATTATGCAAATTCATCTACCTAGATTGGAGTCGAGACCTTTCTCACCCAAACTGCCTGTAAATTGCCTTTTAAATTGAAAATCAGTCCTGAGTTGCTTTCTCCTCTCTTTCACCGGGGCAGAAGTGACATATTTACCACCGTATTTTAACATGTCATTAAAACATGTGTTCGGCAGTCCTCTGTCGAGGTTGTGGGGCACTGAGGGGCAGTGCTGAAATTAATCGCTGTCAGATGATATACGATATGATATGCAGGTCACGCTCAACACTGCTTTACAAGTGGCTGTTAAGGGTGGTAATGCCCAGCAATTTCCCACAATTCAATATGGTCAATATTCAGAGTGAAAATGCGTCTGTCTGTCACACCCACAAATGTGATTGACTTTTATGTGTCCGTGGGAATGTGAATAGGAGAGGTGAACAGCCACTGCATTCATAATTCACTGAAGAAAATGTCAGTGGAGTGCAAAAGCTGCTGTATAATTTGAGGTCCTCTCAAGTCTACAGTGCAAACAATGCGGGATAAATTATGTAGTGAAGTTTAAAACTTATTAACGGGATTAAGGGTTTAGAGCAACAGTAATAGTGAAGCTTGCCTCTCCTACTAAGAAATTCTGTTTTATTCTAAAATGCATTTGTCTATTTTAAAACCTAACGCATATGCCTATTGAGCTGCAGTAAGCCACTTTAGTCAGAGTAATTACTGTTTAAATTCAGCGCAAGTCTAATAGAGCGAGCCTGCACCTAATTATCACAAATAATTGTCAAAATAATAAGCAACAGCACAGCCGAGCATTCAGCGTCGCTCATGTTAAAAAGATTTATTTAGACTGATTAAGATCGAAATGCGTGTGGGTCAGATAAACAATAACCTGAATGAATTTGACTCATCTTGTGCTAGAATAAACTCACTTTGAGCGGCGAGTGTCAGACAGCGTTGAGTGGTTGATGCTGCTGTTTATGGCCTATTATGTATTCATTACTTCCCATTAGAGGAGGGATTTTCAACGCAATCCCATTATTGGATACAATGGTACCTTTGTTTTGTTTGTAGCAATGAGCCAGCCAGCCAACATGAGTCAAGCCGAGTGTTTGTCTTGTTCTCTAAATCTATACCCCCCCACCCCGCTTTTTTTACTTCTGGGACACTACAGAGTCATTTCCGTGACAAGGAGACGGAATACAACTCCACAGGCCTCATTAAAATGGCAATTGATGATCAAATGCTTCTCTCTATTGCGCTTGCAGAGGAACTTTCATGTACCGCAGTCTGGATCTTTGCGTATCACCTCAATACATCAAACAACTAAATAAGCAGCGTCCTAACAGAAGTAAATAGGATGTTATGTTATGCTCAAATGAATCATGTCCTTAAATAGCTTTCCAAGGTTGCTACAGAAGCAGATTATATCTTCAGTGGTAGTTATTTATTCTCGTTAATTATATAAGTATACATAATTTATCACTGTGTATAGTTTACTTGTCTGCCATCTATTTCCCAATTCTCCACCCAACATCAAAGTTAACTGGAAACGAAAAACTGGTTTTGGTGCATTAAGCAAGCTTAAGCAAGAATTGATACTGCTGGACTTGTAAAATGTCTTAGACAAGGAAGGGCCACCAGCAGAGTTTACGTCTTGCCCTAATTAAACAGATCAGAACCAGGTAATCAAGGCCTTCAAGATCACTAGAATTCACTAGTTGAATCTTTTTGATTTCAGTACATTGTTGTTGCTTTTGAATCTGAAATCCTCAAGTTTGATGTGTAGATACTAGGCCAGATGCCTTAAACTTTGCTCCTGGTGACCAATTGTCCAGCAGAGTTTGGTTGCAGCCCTAATCAAACAGACCTGAACCAGCCAATCAAGGTGTTCACTTGCAGGCAGGTGTGGTGGAGAAGGTTGGAACTAAACCTAGCATGATAGTAAATTTCCAGGAGCAGGATTGAAAACCTATGTTGTAGGCAGATGAGTGGTCATTACTGGTCAGAATGACCTAAAGACAAAGTAATGATACCTGAGTCTGAGTCTGTTTTCACGTTGCTTAGTAGGATGTAGAACAGTAGGGATGTGCAACCACATAACTGAGGCTGATGTGATGCACATATTGATGATGATACGATACATTAAAAAACATATGAAACAGCTGCTGATGTGATGCGATATGATTTCACCCCCATTATGATGCAGTGCAATCTGATTTTGATTCGATACGACACAATGTGATTCAATGCAATATATATATATATATATATATATATATATATATATATATATATATGATGCTACGCGATTCAATTAGGTACAGTTTGTTTTTATCTGTTTCTATTTTATTTATTTTACAAAGTGCATAGTTTTTTATCAAAATTGACGTGTTTCCACAGTGTTTCCAAACATTGGATTTGTAATTATTTGGAGAAATCAATCTACATATAAAATACTGGTTACAAATTATTGGTCACTCTCTAAATAATAAAAGTATAGTGCATACTTATAATTATATATAAATAAGTCGGATTTTACCATATTTTACGAGGTGGCTAATTCGTATGATTTTTGCTAAATTGTATGTATTTTATGAGTTGCCAATTCGTATGAATTTGTAGGAATTACCTACACCTAACCCTGTCACTGGGGTTTAGACAAATTGTACAAAATCGTATGAGTGAGGTCGTACGAATTCCTACAAATTAGCCACCTTGTAAAATACGTACGAATTGGTCGTGAGATAGTTTTGGATTTTACCAGTGCAAATATTAACTTTTATGTCGCTCTTACCATCCCTATAGAACAGCGTTACTCTTCTAAAGATAAAGCGATGCAAACTCATTGTCAAGAACAATATGCTAATGTAAAACTGTAAACTAGGGACACAACAATAATCCAAAAACAGAGGTAAACATTGGGTAAAATAGTCTGTAATACTGATAGTAATGGGAAAACCACCATGCCAGAAATAGAGTTGAACCATATAAAGTACAACTGTAGACAATACAATACAACTGTATACAAGACATATTTGATCCTTTCGAACCTGGGAGTTTGGCCTCTTCATATTGTAAGATAGCAAGAAAGTAGCTCCTTAGCAGGTAAGCAGCTAGTTTAAAACTCTATTTAAACATTATTACCAAAAATTGCAACTACCTTTCTTATTCTTTCCATTTGCTTTGTAATTCCATCATAAGTCGTTAATGTAATAGTGTTTCTCCATCACACTTGGTGCCACTAAAGGGATGTCAAATAAACAAAGAGTGTCTTAAAATTCGAACATAAGTGGTCACAGGAGATGCACTTCTTATTCTCAGATGGAAACAGTAATGCATGTTTCGGTTTAACGACTTGTACTAAAATGCATCTTAATACCAGGTGGAAACAGGGTTTCTGGGGTATTTTGTATAATTTGCAGGCATCAGGGAAATGCTATCAATATGCGGGAGGCTCTTGGAAATTTTGAGGGAGGTGGGATGTCTGAGATGGGTTCTTGTGCGGATGTCTCAAGTGAGAAAATTAAATGGAAAATGATCTGACGAGAATACCAGGAAAAAACCATCAGTCTGGTCTCAAAGAGCTGATGAACTGAAGAGGATATTATGTGTTGCCTTGCAAAGAGTTGAAGAGCTGAATAGACCTTAATAAGACCTGTTCTGAAAGCACACTAAAGAAGACGACGCTGACCTATTCAACCTTTAAGCCATGGCCATATGACACGTATATGATTCAGATCAAATGGATCTCGTCAAAGAGTCAACAAATTGTCACAGACTCCATCACCTGTAAAGCAACAGAAAACGTTCACTGTTTGAAAACTCCTGAACAAGCTGATGAATGCTCAGCCATTGATAAACATCATAGGGATTCTGTTGAGAATTCATGGGAAGTTGGTATCTTCTTGATGTGGCAATGCAAAAAAAACAACAACAACCGGAGGATGCCAGAAAAAGGCTATTCCCTGATGGATGAAGCTGCAATATCCACATCAAGGAGAAGAGAAGATGCCTCTGGGGTATAAAATCAAGGCAGTCATCTTGAGTTATTTAGGTAAGCAACACCAGCAGTGGTGACGACAGGAATGGGAAAACTTGATGTGTGATGATGCACAAGAAGTCTCTGAATGAACCAGGTATTGCACAGCTTGGGGGCCTGTAAATTAATTTCAACTTATTCATGAATAGCATGTAACTGTTTATCATTATGATTGTAGAATAATAGCAGCATAGCTGACATCAATGCATTATTTTGCTGCTTCTGTTGAGGTGCAATATACTCCAGGTTCTTATTTAAAGTGTAGACTGGATGTTCTACCATTTTTTTATTTTATTTTTTATTTTTTTGGTTGTAAAAGGGAAGTTCAACTGACTTCAAGCATTTGCACAGTCAAAAAGAAAAAAAAAAAGTTCATGCACCCCTTTTCTGTATTTTCTGTATTTCTGAATTTATCATAATTTAAATTACAATTATAGATAAACAAAATCTGACATAACTAATGACACACACTACTGCACTTTTATTTATTTATTTATTTATTTTATTTAATACATTATTCATTCACACCGAGGGGTAGAAAAAGTAAGTAAACCCTAAAATTTTGTTCCTTGCAGATCCTTATTTAGCTGCAAACCATTTCCTGCAGCTGCTCATAAATATCCCACCCCACAAGTTTCAGTTTCAGTCTATCAGTATTTCTGGGTTGACAATAGTACAGCCCTCTTTTGTTTATGTCACAGTATATTAATTGACTAAAAGGTCAGGATTTAGTTTCTTTAGTCGATTTACTTGTGAGCTTTGAGTCATTGTCTTGTTGTATCACATTCTAAAGTCATTAACTCTCTGTAAAATATTTTGATACTCCTCCTTTTTTTTTTTTTTTTTTCCCCAGTGTTCACCTATCCACCGACCTGTTTTCCAGACGTTTTGTGAAACATCCAGGTGGTCTTGGGAAATTGTGAGAAATGCCTCATGCTTAAACAGCACAGACAGCAGAGATTTCTAAAAGTCTGTTCTTATCCTCGGGTTCTTTCAGGCTTGTCCATTGTGCTCTTACAGTGATCTTCAGATGCCCGTTCAAAGAAAGAGTCCAGAATTTTCTCCATTTGTAGACAGTGTATCATTACGTGGATTCAAAAAACTGATTCCAATTCTGAAAAGTACAGCTGTTTGTGTGCTATTAGCTAAGTCATTATGTCTTAGATCAGAAAACATTTTATAAGTAAGCAACAGAGAAAAAAAATTAAATAAAATAGACGTTCAAAGAGTTCGCAAATGTATTATTGACTGCATATGTCTTTGATACCCCAATGTAGATTTCAAGATCAAAGCTCAGACAAGTATATTATGATTGAATACATAATATCTGATGGGTTGGCCAACAATTTATTATTCTGTGATAATATTCCTAATAGATGCTGCCTTCTCTCTTCATCTCAGGATACAGGTTTGCATTATTGCTTGGCCCAGTTTTAAGGCATGTTAACACTTTTCTGAATGAATGAATGAATGAATGAATGAATGAATGAAATAAACTATACCTCCGTTTAAAGCATTTTGCATGGCTATCACTTTGCAATGGGTATGTTTGGAATAAACCAAACTCTCCAAACTATTTCCCAATTCTTCTTGAACAAACTTACCAAAATCAATCAATCAATCAATCAATCAAACAAACAAACAGTTACATTTATGTAATACTTCTCTCTATTTGCTATTTTTCATTGGCTTCTCCTCCCAAGCTTTCTCCAAGAAATGTGTACTAACAAGATACGCATATGAGTGTTTATTGGGCAGATGTGATTGGGCACTCACCCCTCTGAAGTTGCTGGAGGCCTGGAAGTAGATGAGATAGTTCTTGCTGGGGTCCAGAGGTGCGTTCCAGTAGCCGTTGTAGGTGTGGTTGTCCCCTACGGTGAATGGTGTAGCCTCAGGCAAGCTGCTGGGCGTGAGTTCAGCGGTGTAGTAATGAGGCGGAGCACCACTTGCCCCTGTTCCTCCTCCGGGACCCTCCCCATGGGAGGAAGGAGCAGGGAAACACTCCATGTGACCCAGCTCCCTCCGCCTCACCTGTCTGGAGCCATCCTCCTCCACCACAACCACATGATAGGCACTGTACAGGAAGATGGAGCAGACTTTACACACTGAACTGAACCACACTGTATTTGTACTCACTGTAACACTGACAGTGCTTAGTGAAACAATCACTAAATGAAACAAAAGTAGATTATACCGTGAGATGTTGATATCATGGGATGTTTAAATAAATAAATATATCTTTAAATAAATTAAATTCTAATTACAATTTTCTTAGGGATAAAAATCTACCTCAGCTTCGGCAAGGTTACAATTAACAACAGAGCCTAAACTTCATTTCAGTAAAATTAATTTACTATATATTTTTAACTATAATAATCAAAACTTGTAAATTAACATGTAAATTAACTTCTAAATTAGGCTATACAAATTATATTTGCTGTTGAAACATAATAATTTACAGAGTCATAACTTGTTTCATAAAATATTTATTTAAACACATTAAATAATTAAGAAATCACTAATAGGTAAAATAAATACAAGTGTAGGCCTAGTCTAATATTTCAAAAAATGCTCTTCGCTAGAATTCATTTCTCTAGCAAATATACTGTATGCTACGAGCTGTAGACAATGATGACTTGTGCCTGAGGTAAATGCAATGCTACGTGACATTTTGTTTACAAGCTGTTTTAATGACGTCTTTCCGTGGTTGAAACACTAATTGAGCAATTATTTGAGGGGTGAGATGTTCATTCATGTATATTTCGCATTAAAACTAATAAAGATGAAGGGGTGATCACGCTCACTCGCACTCCGTGCTGCCGTTAGAACTGAGGCGCTAGTATACGGTCATATGTCACGCCACATCAAAGAGAATATGTCTGAATTTTGAAAATTGATTACATTCAAAATATATATTCCATTGATATACACCACTGCTTTGTTATAGATTGTGTTTATTACCTCACAGGTGCTCCTCTCCCCAAGGCTGGACGCAGGACCACAGTTATGGTGCTCTCAGATTCACTCAGTGGAGAGGGGACGTCTTCATAATCAAACGCGGGTGCTGTGAGGGGAACGAAAGAACAAACAGATGTGATTAAGAAACTGATTTCTGTGCCAGTGTGAACACTGTCAGAGTGACTTGAGAAGTGGACCAGTGAACTAGTCTTCTTGTGCTGGTCCGCAAACTGTATTGAACGCTTTATTTTTAAATTGTTCAGCTTACTGACTCAATCAACTCTGTGATTCGTTTGCAGTCAACAGCTCACTGGAGGGAAAGAATATCAGTAAACAAAGACCCAAAATACAGGTTTAGAATGACATGAGGATGAGTAAATAATGACAGAAGTTTCATCTTTGATCTATTCTTTTGAAAAATAAAACGCCCCAACCACCCAGCAACTGTAACACACAAAAATCTTTCAAATTAGTCTTGGTTTTCCACTGACTTGAATGCTTTTCTCCACAGAGAACAAAACCCGCCCCAGACAGAGCGCACCACACAAGGGCAATGAAACACAGTAATGGAGGCGGATGAGAGCGATACACAGTCTTTTATAAAGTCTCTTGAGGGGTGAGCGCAGAACAGAGCTCCTGCTCCCATTCCTGCTTATTATCGGAAGTCAATTAGTGAGCCGGTACAGGGAAACGGGTCAATGTCTCAGCCTTCAGCATACCAAAACAAGCAGAAAATCTAGAGTCGAAAGAACGAGAACCGCCATCACAGCACTAGTGTTAGATCTGAGGACCGAGGGATGTTACGATTGACTTGCTTATAGGAACAAACCTCAGAAAGAAGCACACAAATAAACACACAGAAAGTTTCACTCAGCTGGATTACTGTCTGTGAGTGTGGAGATATTTAGAGAAACGTTCATGCAAAAATCCCCTATTCACCCACAAACCCATTTGATGCAAAGCAGGGAAGCTACTGAATGATTTCAGAAGACTTGGAATGCAGTACACGAGTTGTATAGTCAAATATTAAGGAGCCTTTTAAGGCAAAATGAACAAATAAATAAATGTGACCATGGACCACAAAACCAGTCTTAAGTGTCAATTTTTCAGACGATATTTGGCTGAGATACAACTATTTGAAAATCTGGAATCTGAGGGTGCAAAAAAAAATCTAAATATTGAGAAAATCAAAGTTTTAAAGTTGTCCAAACGAAGTTCTTAGCAATGCACATTACTAATCAACAATTAAGTTTTGATATAATTACATTAAAACATTTACAAAGTATCTTCATGGAACATGATCTTTACTTAATATCTTAATGAACACACCACAGGTTAATAGGGTCAGCATTTTAACTAATAGATCTCACCATACTTGAGATCAGTTGCTTGACCACAGTACATTAACACAACTGTTTTGTTTTACACTTTCTCTGAAATGTTATGTTTGAATATATAAAAGCACCATTATCTAATTAAATATGCCATAATTTGCATAGATTTCCTGAACAGAAACCTGAACACTGAACAAAACCAAGTTCAAAATCCTTATTTCTTTTTGTTGATTGTTAAAGATGTTTAAAGGAAGGATTAAGATCTCTATAACTCAGAAAATTCTGGAAGCCCGATTCCACCACTGAATAAGATAGATAGATAGATAGATAGATAGATAGATAGATAGATAGATAGATAGATAGATAGATAGATAGATAGATAGATAGATAGATAGATAGATAGATAGATAGATAGATAGATAGATAGATAGATAGATAGATAGATAGATAGATAGAGGTAATTGTGACTTTTTATCTCATAATAATATCTCACAGAATTGTGACTTCATATCTCGCAATTTGAAGAAAAAAAAAAAAAAGTAACAATTGTTTATATCTCAATGAACTTTCTTTGTGAGGATTAAAGTCAGAATTGTGAGAAATACACTTGCAATTGTAAGACAATAGTCATTTTTTGCCCTCTGAATTAGACTTTATAACTCATAATTGCAAGTTTTTATATCACAAATCTGAGAAAAAAAGTCAGAATTTCAAGATGTAAACAAAATTGTAATGTAAACTAAATTATTTGTGTTTGTGTGTGTGTGGGGGGGGGGGGTCAAAATTGTGAGATAAAATGTCACAATTGCCTTGTTCAAAATAGATAAAATGTTATAAAATATGCACCTAAATATGTATTTTAGATACATTTTTAGAAAGTTTTCCTTCCACTAGTTTGAATGAAGACAAGTTGTAGAAGCAAAATAGCCTTGTGTTGGGGTGTGTCTTATAATACATTACCCATAAGGCTTTGGGGATAGGTTATGTCAATGTATGCGACTGGAAATATTAAAAATATAAGAGTTTTGCATGTGAGACTGAATTAAGCTGTTGTTCTCAATAAAATCTCAAGAGTATGCAGACATCGTGTGAGCGTCTATGTGACAAGCCCCAAATCTCAAAATTGATCAGTGCATGAAATAACAACGGTTTTGCTTTTTTGTGTCTTTGGAGCTTGACGTGGTCAATAAATGAGCATGCTTGAAGTAGCATATATAAAAAAAAAAAATGTCAGAATTTTTGGGTGAATTATTACTATTACTATTATGAGGCTGTTTAAACAGGATTGTCCAAATAATGTCCATTGTTTGGTCAGAACCACCAAAGGGGCAGAGACTAATCAGTTTCTCTTTAATTTTCAGTTTATTGAGCCGCAACATGCAAACTCAGAGATTTTTACCAAAAGCCTATAAGTTCATTGGTGGAAAAACGATTTCCCAAAAGGATCTGCCATTTTCCCTTCAGTTTACCCAGTTCTCCCCTCAGTTTGTCGACCTAAGCCTGGGTAAACCTTGGTATCAATATTTCTGCTGTTCAGAGAGTCAATCTCGCCAAAAGAGTAGCTTTTGCCTGGCTGCTATTACATCTAAATGAAGTCCAAATAAAGTCTGAATAAATCCTGAACCAATTAAAAGGCCCTCGCAGGCGTCTTACATTTATTCCAGCGATAAAACCAAAGCCCATCTAGCTTCTAGTGGAAAACTTATAATTAAGTACTTTAGATTCAGAGAGACACGGCTGAAAGCCAGCAAAGTTGTAGGATTTCTGATACGTCTCAGATCCCAGAATTCCTTGTGGCAATATGCATTTCCTCACCTGAGATATTGGTGGTGATTTCGGTCAGGGCGGTTTGCCCAAAGCCCTTGGCGGTGCGGGCGCGAACAGACACCAGGTATGTGGTACCGGGGTGAAGCCCGGAGAACATGTGATACGTCTCATTCTTTAGTTTGGAGACGGTGCGCCGTGGGCCGGGAACGTTGATGCTGGGATCTGACGATTCAATGCTCTGGTAGCTGATCTAAAAACAGGAAACAGACAGTGAGCCCAGAGGAAATGAGTGATCAGTGTTGATGCATCTCTGTCCTATAGAGCCCAGCTTTACTTTACCCACAAAAAAATATGATGTCTTCACTTACATTACTTTAAACAGTAGCAATCACTAAGTCTTATTACATTCAGAAATTACAGTATATTTTTTGACTCATTTAACCCCAGCTGAGATTTTGCGTTTCCATTTTCATCCATGCAAGAGGAGTCACATTCTTTATACAGTATATACAGTATATATATAAAGTCTGCGGTGCATCACGGCTCAGAGACAGAAACGGAGCTGATCACGAGCACTCGAGTCAATGCTTGTGTTGGGTTTATTTCTGAAGCATCCCAGAAGCGGCTCTCTAAGGCGTTTCTACAGCAATCTGCCATGCCACATCAAAGACTGTCAAAAAGCCATTTATTATTTGAATTTCCTGAAGAAACAAATAAAAAATACTGTATTCGTTCGGTACACATGCATGTACCGTTACACCCCTAATATACATATATATATAGGATAAAATGCCTCCACCCCCTCCCCCAATGATATAGCTTATCATTGGAAAGTGAAACATATAAGTAGTAGCAAGTTTACATGGCTACTGTGTGACATTGAGCAATCACTCGTATTTTTTCCTGACACCAGAGAAAATTACTTAAAGAAAATCTCTTTCAAAACTGTAATGGGTCTACTCTTATTTTTACACACTCACAATATCAACAAAAATTGTGTTTTTATAAAATAAAGAAAATAAACAGGGTTCACTTTCTGCCGTATCGGTCTCTGTGATCTGGAACGTGTCACAAAAATGAACAAAACATACACTTTCCTTGCATGAAAACAAAACTCTTTCATTATGTAATCTGCATGAAAGGTACATTTCTCTATTTAAAACTATTAACTACTTCTTAATAAATAATTAAAATATAGCATTGCTATTTATTCCAGCACATTCATAGTCATTACTTTTGTGGGTGTGCTGCTGCAAGCTTCATGCATGCACTTGAATGCGGAATAGACTAAATATTAAAGGCCTCCCAAGTACATATTTAAGTAATTAAATTAAAATAAATGTGATTAATCAACTAATGGTTTAAATGAACAACTATTAGTCGACTGAAAACATTTTTAGTCAGGGGCAAACCTAGTCATATCACACATTAAAGTTTATGTCTACACAATGTAAAATTTCTCAAATTTTTTGAGAAAAAAAAAAAAATGTTGTTGACTAGGTGGGTGGCTATCAAAGCTTATATAAGGGGACTAATTGGTTACACAAGTAGCAAATTTACAAAATCCCTCCTCCGCATGTCTGTGAAGAAATTATGAAGAATACACTCCAGCTGAATATAATAAATTGTCTACTAATAAAGCCATAAATAACTTGAGCAGGGTGAAATGGCTGGAAAAGGATTAACCTGCCACATTAGACATTTGATGAAGACTAAAGGATCTTTCTCAGATATATGCATTGGAAAAATGATGTATAAGAAAATGTACATAATTTGTTTTAGACCAGTGATATGTTTCTATCTCCGATGTCTAGTTTTAGACCTGGATGGCATCCCTACAGACACCTATAAACACTTGGTGTAATGAACCCCCCTATTTTAGCACCGGTAGTTCACACTTCAGATTTAAAATTACTGTCTCAACTACAAGCTGTTTGAAGAATCTGTTGAAACTGCTTCGCTGCCTTCCCAATACTCCTCAGGGAAGTCAGGGAAGCCACCTACAAAGTGTGACTCATAATTAACTCAGATGAAAAATTAAATAAAATGAATATTGCACAAGAACTTGCAAGAAGGCTTAAACAATGTTTATCCTCTCTATTTACATCATATATGTGTGTGATTTGAAATACTGTGTTTGTATTAGACATTGCAAAAAATAAAAATTAAAAAAAGAGCCATCATAAGCAGAGGCTGTTCAAGTTTGATGCAGAAAGACTGACATGTTGAATCATGTCAATCTATTGTTCTCTCTTTCTATCACTAAATAAACCTAAAATGTCAATTGGTAACACTTTATTTTAAGATGTCCTTGTTACACGTTACATGTACTTACTATTATAATATTAATTAATTATGCATAATTCCATGCAAGTAACCCCAAACCAACCCCTAATCCTATCCATATAGTAAGTACATGTAGATAACTAATATTACTCATTACTTAAATGTATAATTACACTGTAACAATGACACCTTAAAATAAAGTGTAACCTGTCATTTAAAAAAAAAAAAAAACTTTTAAACTTTCAAACAAGGCTTTATCAAAAAAATATATAAAATAAAAATAAAAATACATAAATAATTAAACAAACATTTAAATATTAAATGTGTCTCTGCTTTTAATAATAATAAAAAAAATTCATATTCATATATATATATATATATATATATATATATATATATATATATATATATATAAAAAACCCCGCATGTTTTAAATTTGTTTGAATTCTGATAAATTGTCCTTACATTTAAACCAAATTGCAATTTTTTATAATATCAGGTCAACTTCAATTCTAGAACTGAATTTGAATTTAAATCAATTGTCATTTCAATTGGTGCACAACCAAGCTTTCTCTTTGGTTTGCATCTGAGCCACTGCTCCATTAGAACTAATGATCACATTACTGATGAAGGAGCTGATTTCTTTTATCTTTTGAAGATGTAAAACATAAATTTGACATACCATGAAGCCATGAACCTTTCATTTAATACAGTAGCTCCCTGTTAAAGAAAATAAATAAATAAATACCATCAGCAACTTCCTGTTCAAGAGTCCCCCCCCCCCCAAAAAAAAAGCATCATAATAATTAACGATGTCTAATTTCCCATTTCTTTGAAATCATTTTTGTTGGAAGTCAAGAACCCTCGGAAAAAAAGGGGTCAGAAAAAAGACTGAAACTACTTTTGAAACTACTTTTTTATGAAAATACTGGGGCAGCAAATTCACCATTGAGAAATCATTACCAAATCCATCAAGAGAACGAACGGCAGAGTGAAATAAATCAACACACGTCACTCCTAAACGAGCGTGGAGCGTAAGCAGACGCTTACATGTGTTCATGCTGACAGCTGAGCAGTGAAATATTCCCAGACTAAAGCACTTAAACACAATCGCCCCATCCGACAGCCTCCACAAGGCAAATAAGCAATTATGTTTGTCCCTCGACTAATTGAAGCCTGGAGAATGAACTACAACATGATTAGCATAAGAACACCTAGACTCTGTGAAGAGTGGAGAGAGTTTACACACGCTAATGACTGCTGACTGAGAGGGAGGACGAGGGTCAAAAACTAACCCTGAAAGTTTAGACAGTCTCCTCAACCAATCTCTACACTGCCACCTTCAAATTCTGTCTGAATATGTGATTCTGTATAACAGCTAAACAAAAATATGCCTCACCCCACAGAATCAAATGCGGCATACACTGTGTGTCAGTACAATGTGTTCCTGAGTCTTCTTTTTTTTTTTTTTCACAACATTGCACCAATATTTGACCCTTTCATTAACATTGCAATTCAAAATATAACAAAGGGAAAAAGCAACATTTGACAGTGCAGTCAGGCCTCTCTCCACACACACACACACACACACACACACACACACACACACACACACACACACACACACACATACTGGAAAACACCAAAAAAGGCTTTGTCTGCAAATACCCATATGAAAATGAAGTGCACTTAACTGTACTGAATGGGCACTTGTAGTGTACTTCAAATCTGTTCATTTTATTTATTTATTTATTTATTTATTTTAACTGTGCTTGCAGATAATATAAAACGAATGAAAGAAAATGCCACTTAAGTGTACTTAAAGAGAATTCACTTTGATGACTGTTTCTTAACACTTTAAAAAGTGCACTTTGTAATCATGTCAAATTAAGTCATGTTTTAATAATCTATTGTCATGCTTTAAAGAACTTTGAACTTACTGCATAAAGCACATGTAAATTATTTGATTATAATTTAAACTGTGTGATATTCAATATTACATTTGAAGTTATAATTTAAATGAACTAAAATGCAACTTCTTTACAAACATGTCACTACAAATACTTATATAAATCTTATGCAAGTTTCAAAAGAAAATGACATTAAAGTAGGTATAATTCATTTACCAATTGAATTTTTCCACATTTCACAATACAAAAATACAGACAATACAAAAATATTTATGATATTAGATAAAATTATATAATTAAGTCCTACTTAAGTGAGTCAAAATTTAATTCTAAAGTAAGCTAATTCTATTTAAAATATAACATGCAATACATTTTCAATTTAATGCAATCAGCTTGCAATTAAGTGTCCAAAAACCATTCATTCAGTTCACACCTTTTACTATATTATTTCCGAAACAAGTGATGTTTTTGAATACTAAATACTATACTAAATTATTTTTCACAAGAGCAGTAATGGGTCTTTTTGATGATACATTTAAATACACCTACATTGTCTCTGTGTCACATTAAAACAGAAACACCACTTCAGATGTAGTTTAAATGCTAAATATTAGATTGATATGCACCAGTTATTTAGCCCTGTTCTGTTAGTTATTACTTAATCTTTCAATACAGATTTTTCCATTTACAATGCCTTATAAATACCTCATACTGAGTGATCAGACCATTGGGCTCCAACGGCTCCTCCCACTTCAGAAAGATCATATCGTCCAGTGGGGTGAAGGTTAAAGATTCAGGTGCAATGCCTCCTGGGACTGCAGGAAACAAGAGGAAAGATGAAAGAGTCAGAGTACGGTCAGATCAGTCTTACTAAACAGAGTATCAGACGCAGCTGAGATGAAGGTGGAGATGCCACAGATGGAGGTGGGACTACAGGAGAGGGGACGAGACCACAGACCCATCTCATATCTGAGCACAGCGGTACACGCCACGACAGACGATTCGTCTTCTTTACCAACACACCGTGTGGAAGAAAATAGGGCAGATTGCAAAAAACAGAGAGAGAAAGAAAGACTCATTTTTTAAGAGAGAAAATAGGGATCTAACTTCCATCCAGGCCACAGTCATCCAGCATGGCTACAGGCTGAAGTCATCTCATTAGGGATCGAAAGTTAGGAAAACTTAGGCGATAGTGAATGCTATGAGCTGAAGGAAGATTGACTGCCAGAGAGATGTGGATAGTGTTGAGAAAAGAGAGCAGACGTGTTAAGGAAAGATGATTTCCCTTATGCAAACACAGAAGGGAATTGAGAACTAGTGCATTTTAACTATTGTTAAAAATATAACTGCAAATAGCAACTGTTGACCCGAGTACACAACATAAATGCAGGTAAATGTAGACAACACCTACATATGCTTGTTATATAGATGTGGCACACAGCAACTGATATTACTGTGAAAATGCATCAATGCCAGCTACAGTATATGGAAAAAAAAGCGGAATATGCTACGTGAGGCTTTTTTTTTTTCTTTTCACAGATGGCTCTCAGACAAACTCAATTCAAGGCATGATTGCAATTAAGGACATATTGTCTACTATTTCCCCCCTTTCCACAGAAGTACTACATTTCTAACGGAATAAAATAAAAAAAATCACTGAAATCTTCACATGACTTTAGTTGATTATTATTATTATTTTTATTATTGTACTTTATTTTAAGGACCAATTCTCACTAATAACTAGTTGCTTATTAGCATGCATGTTACTAGCATACTGGCTATTTATTAGTACTTAAAAAACACATATGAATGTCTTATTCTGCATGAGCATATTTCAGATCCCTTTATCCACCCCATATCTAAACATAACAACTAACTATTAATAAGCAGCAAATAACAAATTGTAGTTACCTTATATTACTACTTAGTATTTCCGTGGGGAACTAAGTGGACTGTAAGCGCAACCAGAAAGTAATGCTAAATAACAAATGAAATTAGCTTGTCAACTTTTAAAAGAGAAAAGAAAACACTTCTCATATATTTTATTGTTGATGTCAAAGGCTGTAAATCCGTTCAAATTATACAGCTTGTGATGCATTTTGAGTTGAATCGAATTGTTGATGTTGCATTGTTTTGGGTGTTCAATTATTGGCTGCAAAACTCTGTAAATGTTGTTTGTGCATTTACAAAACTGTCAATTTTCTTATTCAGCGTATGCTATTTTAGAAATTGTGCATATTGTTTGGCTTATGCAGTTCACGCCAGTACCAACACTTTTTAAGGCGTATTTCATTTTGTACAGTAAACAATTTTGGTACTGTGGCCAAAAAAATCTGTTCTAAATAACTG
This sequence comes from Acrossocheilus fasciatus, assembly GCA_036784905.1. NCBI lineage: Eukaryota > Metazoa > Chordata > Actinopteri > Cypriniformes > Cyprinidae > Acrossocheilus > Acrossocheilus fasciatus. Next base: position 29,346,371 of record CM071956.1, read on the forward strand.
AGTGTTTTTTGAAGCGTCTCTGACAGCGCTGGAGTTGGCAGAAGACTGCTGATGCTGCACGGCATGTGCTGAGATAAAGTAAACACTGACTAGAGCGGAAGTAAAAATGAGTAGTCGTCCAAGACCTTTCGGAATCTCACCAAAAAATCATTACTTTCCTTGCATTTCCCACCTGCAGGTTAAAAAGCAGAGAGAGTTTATCTCCCTGCTTCTCATTTCTCATTAGCTCTCTGTGTCTTACTGCAAGCATGCTGACTACCAGTAATTTAACATTACTCACAGAATTAATTCATTCATTAACTGCAGTTCCTCACGTTGTTTCCAATTAACCAAACACATCAAACGCAAACAAGCTCTATCGCTGTACAAAACATATGAATAAACCAACAGAAACAATGTTTTTCATTTCAGAAAATGATAAATGGCGAGCATTCATTCTGAGCCGTGTTCATTTTCAGATGGGGAGGTTTTCGCTTGACCTCTGAGGGTTTCATCTTAAAGCATTTGCATGAGAATGTACACCCGCGCCGCCTGACTCACGGCGTAAATAAAAATGCAAAAATAAGCAAAAATCTTTATTCCATTTTGCTGGTGGCCTTAGCTTATTAATTTTTCATATACTTCCATTTAAAAGTATGATCTTCCATTTAATTATGCTGAAGCGTGGTGTTCTGTGAGTCAATATTTGTGTTGTTGCTATAATTGGGGTTTGAGCACCGCGGGCAAACTGGGCCCTGCTGCGGTCGTCACATCATAATTGTTCAGATAAATACAGGCCTTTGCAAAGATGGATGGGTTATTGCTACTGACCCATGCAAAAAAAAAAAAAAAAAAAAACACCTCCGGGTAAATTGAAAGTTTAATCAAACTCAGAAAGTTTATGAACAACATGCAGATATGAGTATAATAATGTGATTCTTCATCAGAAGGGAAAGCACTCACTGAGCTGTTTGAGAGTTTGTTCTGAAGAGAACGGTTCTTGAACACTAATGGATAAGTTGTGTTATGAGTTTACAAACACAGTCCTTGAAGTGAAAATGATGGCGCTTTCAATCAAGACAATACTGGCTCATTAAAACCTCTATGAATGCATCTGCATAAGGTCTATTCATTTAGTGCTTGATTTAATAATGTTAATGTTCCCCCGTATGCTGAAGGCTGGCGTTCAAATTTTGAAATTATGGATTATGTAACTTAAATTATACAAAATCTTGGTAAATCGAGGAGTGAGGAGTGATAATGTTATTATAGTGGATATAGTGAATAAATAAATAAATAAATAAATAAATAATATATATATATATATATATATATATATATATATATATATATATATATATATATATATATATATATATATATATATATATATATATATATATATATATTAGTATTTGCATTATAGTATTTGCAATTTTTTTTTTTTTTTTTTGAGACATCTGAAATTGGTTATTAGCCATGTTTTACTGCATTATATTTTCCAAAGGTGTAACAATGACTAGTATATATTATAATGTATAGTAACTGTTCATAATTATTCATGAGATTACACAATGCATCATAAGGTGCATAAGAAGGTACAATTAATGCATTAATGCACAATTTAAAATACTTTTTACAATGCATTATATATAAAAGCTTAATGTAAGGTGTTAAAAAAAAGGTACAGTAATTTCCATAGCATTACTGCGTGAGTGAATGAATGAATGAATGAATGAATACTCACTGTCTTCCTCGGTCTGGAAGGTCACCTCTCGGCTCTCCTTCTTGCCCTCAGGATTGGCCAGCGCCAGCCGCACGTGAACGGCGTGGAACGGAGGCAGGTCCCGGAGCGTGAAGCGGGAGGTGTTCCGCTCCACAGACAGACACTCCCTCACCGTGGCGTTATTGCCGCCGGCTCCGCCCCCTGCGGCGGTGGAGTAGCGGTAGCAGAGCGACAGCGAGTACGTGTGACAGCGCGTCAGGTTGTAGCCGACCGGCTCCCACTGCAGCAGCAGCTGACGGGACTGAATCTCCGACGCCGTCAGTCCTCTGAGCGGACGCATGGGCTCTGAGGAGAGAGAAGAGGGAATTACATTTCACATTTCCACTCCACTTTGAGTTTGCTGTTAGCTTCTAAAGTAATGGCAGAAGACCTATAACAAACATAATAAATAGTCTTGCTTTTAATTATACAAAACTACTTTTTTTGATACCCTTCAGTATTGAATGATTTAAATACCTTCAACATTTCTCTTGGCTTGTCTGACATCTTGAATTATTATTTTTATTCCTTCCTTCCTTCCTTCCTTCCTTCCTTCAAAATTAAACTTGTTTTATTACTGTTTTGTCACCAATATGTTACCATGGCCAATATTTGGTTGGCTGTAAAATTGGCACAGTATATACACATATAAACTATTCATATCACTGTAAAAAGTGATAAGTTGACTTAACTTAAAAAATTGAGGAAACCCGTTGCCTTAAATTTTTTAAGTAAATGATCATTTAAAAAAAAAAGTTAATTGAATTGTCAAATTCACTTTTTTTTTTTAATTATTATGTACAGTACTTAATAATTTTAAGGCAACAGGTTTCCTCAGTTTTTTTAAGTTAAGTCAACTTTCACTTTTTACAGTGTATATATATTTATATTTTTATGAAGAGTTTATTTGCAAAAACAGATAACTCTGTTTTTATTTTTTTAATTTTCAAAAATCTTGTGTTTTATTGTGTTAGTTAGCTTTATTTTTTATTTATTTATTTTTTGCCTGGGTTGGAATGCACAATAAAAAAAATAAAAATAAAAAAAAGATTTTTGAAAAATGTTAAAAATTGACTTATCTGTTTTTGCAAATGTAATATATATATATATATATATATATATGTAAATAAAGAAAATGTGCAGGGTGGAGACTTGGTTCTATGCATCAGTTGTTGATTGGATGTTGAGATGTGGCTGGGGTTTAAACACTAAATGTTTGGAGAAGTCATGCATTTTAAATTGTAATTTTGTAAGGAAATGAGCATATAAAAATCAAACTTACTATTGGCTTCCTCAATTGCTTAAGAATTTTGGCAGATATAGCGGCCTACGAATAGTAGTCCATTGCTTTCCTGTTGTACAACAATGTATCTTAGCCTTGTCTTTTAGTCATTTTTCTTAGTTAAGTTGACAAAAGTTTAGAAAATATTTCGAGCATTTAGTACACTACCATATAACTCAAAGCCAACAGATATGGACTATAAGACACACATCTCCAAATTAGATTTAGCGGCGTCTTTATACAATCATACAATAATTGTTTTTCGTGAAGAAACAGAACAATTCATGAACTGACAGACAGACAGCGGTTGACACTTCTCACTAACAAGTATGAACTCTAAAGTTATGTGAGAGAGCAATATACTACATTTAATAGGTCATTCAAATAGTTATCATTAACATATAAATTAGCATTTCATGAAGCTCTGCTTCCTCTCTCTTAGTGCAGATGTGATTAGAGCTGCTATGAGTTAATTACACATGTCATGTGTGAAGGCAGGGGTCCTCGCCTCTCTTTCCTGTCACTTTCATTCCCTCGCTATCACTCTGAGAGAGAGACAGACAGACAGACAGACAGGAGACAAACCCAGAGTCCTGTGTGTCTGTATATATATAAATGCACTTGGCATTACAGCATGAGGAGCTCTACAGCAAATGCACACTGATGAATTAACACTATCATTGTACTTTAAAAATGAAAACATCTGAACACGAAAAAAGAGGTCCTGCCAAAATATATCCAGTTCATATTTCACCCACAAAACAAAGAAAATCCTATTTTGCTTCAAGAAAACCATTATGTTTTCTTTGTGCTCACTGCAACATAATGCCTTATGTTTACTTCTATTGATTTTTGGGGTGAAATGTGCTTTGCTGAGACTGAGTTGTTTCGAGTCTCCGCTGCCTGAGACAGCCAGTGTCCGGTGAAGCTTGCAGACCCGCACCTCTGCCCTCCCTCAGAGTCCTCCAGACAAATCAACCTGATTACACTAATTAATGAGACACATCTACTGAAACTCCCACAGGCCTGATGAGGAATGGCCTAACTGCTGGATATGACACACACACACACAGCGCAGACAGAGACACGTCCGCTGAGAACTCAAGTTTGACCTCTGATATGAATGTAATCTGTTTCACTCAGGGCTGAGAGCGAGAGATACAGAGACAGAAAAACACAGAACAAAGGAAAAAAGGCCAAAGACAGACAAAAAACAAAACAAAACAAACAAAAAAAAACAGAATGAATGAAGAAGCCGATTCCTTAAAAAAAGAGGAAGACCAAATAGACCAAATGTATGTGTGAATGAATGAATGCATGAATGAATGAATGAATTGATTTATTTATTTGGTTGTTTGTAATAATAAGGTTATCTGTATGTTAGAAATATACAGTACATACATTAAAATAACTCCCTGAGTATTATATTACAATATAAGTATTCATACAAAATGATGCAGAGTAATACAGCAGTATTGCACCTCTACATCTGCACCCAACATCAGGTGCCAAAAATAAAGATGTTTGCCACATTAGCAACATGTGTGCGGTGTAAAGTTTGTTCGGGGACCATGTTCTTCTGCTGCTGCTGGTGACCAAGATGAATAGAGTCTCAGAGCACCTTTGACATTGATACATTAGGAAGTCCAAAAGCAAGGTTACAACACAAGTACATTTATACTACAGTTGTGTCCAGCTTACTTTAGCCACACACACACTCCACAGAGGACCAGAGAATAAAGCCAAAATCTGATTATACCAGACTACTTGACTCTGTGTAGCTCGTACTTGATTCAATTCGAACTTAATTAAATTGTGGTTTACAAAATTTTTTGTCCATTTTTGTTATCTTTGATCTCATCTATCTGCTAGAGTACACGCAACAGGCACATTACTATGACATCCCATAATCCCATGCACGTGCTTCCATGGTGTCTGGGAAAAAAAAAATATATATATAAATAAATAAATAAAATAAAAAATAAATAACTCTTAGTAAATCTTTACTGTGGTACCTTGCAGGCCTGTAGCCAGCTATGAGGTCACTGAGGCCCGGACCTCGGCAAATTTTTCATGTTCAGAAATAAAATTTGTTCTTTGAATAACTAATTTGCTGTTTAAAACTCCTCACATGAATGTATAATTAAGTTTAGAGAGTTTTCAAGAAAGTTTAGCATCCGTGTTATGAAAATGATCGCTGCGAGATGCTGCCGGAGTGAACGAGGCTTGAGAGAGTCGTGAGTGAGCGAGTGTTGCCACATCCAGCTATTACAACCGTTTTTGGACTTATCTTCTCCACTTAATTTGGCACATTAGAAAATTAATCAAGTGGGAAATTGCCGTTTTGGGTCAGTGATATCTTTATCGTATCTTACTTGCGTCTATACTAATTCATTAGTTACATTTTCAGAGTCTTGCTATAAGCATTCATATATGAATGTTTTAGCATGACTTTGTGAAAATGTATGAGCACTAGACAAAGTTATCATTGATATATAGCAATGATTATTAATGAAAACTATAACAGTATATTGTATGATTAATAAACAACAGACTAAATTATCCACTCCTAACCTAACCTATAGTAAAAAATTAACAAATTTTGATACAATAAATATGGTATAACGTCTTTCATAAACATCATACATCATAAACATTTATTTTGTAGTTTGGCCAGTCATGTGATTTCCTTGTCTGTGTGTTATGTTCTGATTGGTTCTTTGGTTCGTGTGTCATGTTCTCATTGGTTCTCTTAGTCATCTGTCTTGTCTCTCATTGGTTGGTTTATGTCATGTGACCCTTATTGTTTGCTATAAGTAGCCCTCACGTTGCTATCGTCTCTTGTTGAGTATTGAATGTATGTAACCCTGATGTCGGTGAGTGTTTAAGTCACGTCACGTCACGTCTTTGTTTGGATTTCGGGTTCTGCTTTGTTCTAATAAACTGCACTTGGGTTCTTCAACTTGCCGTTCGGTGGACTGCTCATTACAGGTTTATAATAGCACAATTCTTAACCTCATGGCCATGGTGTCTTGAACATCTGTCCGAAAATAGCTGACAGTCACATTTACCAAAGGCCAAATCCAGTGATTTCATAAGAATCCACACAACTTCGCACTTGAGTTGCCTCAAGTGCATTTTAATACTAAAAATGTTACTTCATAACATTTAATAACTGACTAAAGAGGAAGAAAAGAGAGTCCGCTCACCCGCACACTTGGTCCTGCTGACCAGCGGGGGTCCAGGCGGGCCGGTTCCTCCCTCTCCGGGCCGGGTGAGGAGGACACTGATGCGATATTCTGTGTCCGGCTCCAGGTGCCAGACTTTATACGTCAGTGAGCTGACTCCGTGAGTTTCGGACCAGGGCGAGTGGCTGGCCCGGTACACGATCTCTCTGCGGATCACCGGCCCGTCGCCCACTATAGAGTTCGTGTTGAGCTGGATGATCAGGTAGGTGGGGCCAGAGCGCAGCAGCTGGGGCGGAGCTATCGGTGTGGGTGGGACTACAACAGAGAACAGGAAGAGAAAGAAAAAGTGTCGAGTCAGGATGCATGTGAACAGGAATCACACTTTATTTCTTTTATCTGGCTGATTAAAACAAAAATAACCCACTATGAAACGTTCAGATCAGACTAAAATGATCAAGCATCTTTGTTTAAAATAAACTTTAAGAGACTGTTTCTAATGTTGAGGTTCTTCAGAAAGATCTGCAGAGCAGCTGGTGCTACATCTGACTGAATTATGCCAACAAATCTTCTGTGTTTAGGATTAATAATGCATTAATAATTGCATTCTTTGACTAGATGAGCCAAGTTTCTGAACATCAAATGTGCATCCTTTATGCTGTTTAGTTTTAATAAATATGCCTTTTGGACTGTGCTTACAGTATATTTCCGTTGTACATTGAACCCTTTTGTTATGCTTATTTGTAGCATATTGGCTATTTATCAGTACTTATAAAGCACATATTCTGCATGACCATATTCTACATCCCTAATCCTACTCAGTACCTAAACTTAACTACTACTTTACTATTAATAAGCAGCAAAATAGGAGTTTATTCAGGCAAAAGTCATAGTTAATAGTTAGTTGATAGTGAGAATAAAGTGTGTAAAAAAAAAATAAAAAAATCATAACATTTATGAACTATATACATTAATTAACTTTATGAACTTGCAACAATTTGCCACAACCTGACATTTATGAAAAATATTCTTGTCCACAGTATAATTTTTGTTGTTGCTGTTTGTCTTGCTTGTTATCTAATAACAAGCATTCAACTAGCATTTGATTTAAATCAATTGTAGACAACTAAAATCAATTATGTGATTCTGAACAAACTAAATCCAGGGTATTTCCATTCATCTTTTCATTAATATGGCATTGATACTGCATGAAATGATCTCGAAGTGAAGGCAATTGGAATAAAATATAAAAATGCAGTGGAAGGTCAGGCAGAAGCAGCTTTAATCCATTAAAAGCATATTTCTTACTACATTTAATCAGTGGTGGTAATGTGCTAATAAACTAAACAGACTTTTTTTTTTTTTTTTTTTTACTAATAATTGACAGTGTCACATTCAAATAAATGAAACGTGTATCCTGATTGCTCAGTCTTTCTATTTTCTCAATTTAAATTAATCATCATCTCTGCATGAGATGCTATCAGTAGAACGGTATGACTGTGAAACCTTGACTTTCAATATTGCAGTTAATCACAGAGCTGCATAAAAAATCAAATATGAATCAAGCTAATGAAAGCACAGATGCAGATAAACATGCCTGAACACAGTATCAAACTCCTTTCACAGGAGAATTATCTGCACCTCACTCTTGCCTGCTCACAATAGTCACAACTGGAAAGCTGCACGTCCTATTTAACCCCACTGAGAAGAGGCTTAATATGAGCTGCACTTAACAGACCCTCTTTATTTCTGTAAAGGTGGACAAGATGTTCCAGGACTTGACGAACCTGTTATGTGTTGCACAATTTAAGGTAGAACTGCAGGAACATCTTGCTTGGCAAATTCAGAAAGTTTACAAAAAATGATGCCAAATTGTGTGTGAAATCTAAAGCTGATCCTATATCTATTTTCTATTTCTATTGAGATGATGTAATGCACATTGGTCAACATGTGGTGTTTTATTGGTGCTATATAAATTAATTTGACATTGAAGATGCTAAAGTTGCATTAAGAGCTGTGGATATTTTAAAAACAGAAGTAGAAACACAGTGAGCTGCAAAATAGCTCGATCCTCTTGCTAAAACACTGCAGGAAACAACAATGCTGCAAATATAGTTATTTCTGAGTGTTGATCTACATTTAGTATTATTAATCAGTATGTTACAGGGTTCGTTCACACAAAAATGAAAATTAGTTTTACTCACCCTCAAAGCATCCTAGGTGTATATGGCTTTCTTCTTTCAAACGAATCCAATTGGAGTCATATTAAAAATGATCCTTGCTCATCCAAGCTTTAGAATGGCAGTAGGTGGGTGTTTTTTTTTTCAGTCCAAAAGAACTCAAATAAAGCGCGTGCATCCATTAAAAAAAACATGCCTCACATGGCTCCAGGGGTGAATAAAGGCCCCTTGTAGTAAATTGATGCATTTTTGTGAGAAAAATATCCATATTTAAAGTTATATAAATGCCTTTCTCTCACTTCTGATGATTGTCGTAAGTGTAAGCCGTTACGGTGGATGACGTAGGACGTATATGTGTTGCGTGTGCACCGGAGATTACTGACGCCAAAGCGTGACAGAGCGAGAACAAAATACCACAAATTAGAAGCACAAAACGAGGAATTGTAAAGAAAAATGTAGGAGGATTTTGATATAATCCAAGAGGAGACTGGTTTTCCTTTTTGTAAAGTAAGAAAAGTTTGCTTCCTTTGCTCCTGTACACTCGCGAGACTAGCATATCCCACAAGTGCGCACAATTCCTACGTCCTGCGTCATACACTGGTGACAGTCAGTATGGATTTTTTTTTTTTTTTTTACAAAAACGCATCAGTTCGCTACAGAAGGCCTTTATTCACCCCCCCCCCCCCCCACCCCATTTATGGATGTATGCGCTTTATTTGACGTCTTTTGGACTGTTGAACAAAAACACCTGCCTACTGCCATTCTAAAGATTTTTTTTTTTTTTATATATTACGCTGATTGGATTAGTTTGAAAGCAGAACGTCATATACACCTAGGATGCTTTGAGGGTGAGTAAAACATGGGCTAATTTTCATTTTTGGGTGAACTAACCCTTTAAGAGCATTTTAATTAGGGCCAGATTTACTAACAGCTTGCGCCAGCGCAAACAATTTTTCAGTGTTAAAATAGTTCTGTCAGGATTTACTAAAGATGCGCAGTGAAGAATTAGCGCTGAAAAGGGATGGACAGATTTATTTTTGCACCTGACTTTATTGAATATGCATTTGTAGGGAGAGGTGGGAGAGTATTAAAATAAATCACGCGACGGTATTTACTAACGTTTGTGCTCGTCAAATTACTGGTATTTGCGCCATTATTTAACAACCCAAAAAAATATGTCTTAAAGCAAGTGGTAATTTGCGCTGCTCTTGGTAGATTGCGCTGGTCATTATGGAAATGATCTGGCTGCATCTGTTTTCTTTAATGTGCACATTGTCAGTAAATCACCCGCAGAGTTTTTCCCTCCCATCTGCGCTTTTATGGAATTGTGCTCTAATGCTAATTTGCCCTGTTTAGTAAATTTGGCCCATAATTGTTAGAACTGGGAAAATAATTTGTAGATCACAAGGAAAGACAACTTTGAAATGACTAGTTAACTTTGTTTTCTAGTCATGATGAAAGTGTTTTGATTGTTTTCTTAAGAAAAATATAAAAATGGCCCTGCTATATATTATATATAAACACTGCCATTCAAAAGATTGGGGTCGATAGATTGATTGATTGGTTGACTTATAAAATGTATACCTTTTATTTAGCAAGGGTGATTCAAATTGATCAAAAGTGGCAATAAATATATATATATTTTAATGTTACAAACTGTATATGTTGTTGAACTTTCTAGACATCAAATAATCATGTGGCACTGAAGACTGGAGTAATGACTGCAGCAAATTACATTTTAGAAAACAGTTTTTTCTAAACTGTAATAATATTTTGCAATATTGCTTTTTATTGAAGTTTTATAGAATAATACATGACTCTTATGAACCAGTTATTTGCTACAAATAACTAAAAAAATCCATAAATAAGTAAAAATGTTATGAGTTATCAGTTTGAATCAGTCTAATGACTCACTCAGTGATGTATGCGTGAAGCTAATCATAATCTGCAGGGGAATTATGTGTAAGTACGGTGTCATGCCAGTACATCTATTTCTGACAGACAGGAAATTGCCTGAATTAAGGAGTACGGGCAAAGCATCATGGGTCACTCCGGTTGCTCTTTTATTCTTGTCTGTGTGACGCAAACACAGCACACTTCAGCAACTAATAACGGAAGTTAAAAAATAAACTGTAGCCAGTGTGAAGTACATAATTCACTCGCACAAAACCATTGATTACTCCTTTGGTTCGTGGACTTTCAGTGACATTACCTCAGCTCCAGGAGAAGCATGACTCATTCACTCGTTCAATCATGCCACCATCACGAGAGCCACTTGTAGCGAGCAGAATCATTACCAGGGCTGTGCCGAGGCAGCGTGTGGTCATTTGCATAACTGATTGCACCAGTAATTTGGTTATTTTCGGGTGAGATATGTCTGTGATTGGTGGATATGAGTGTAATCAGTCTGCTGGCTCTCTCGAGGGCTCTAGTCAGGGGGGTTACACCTCTCTCGGGCTTTTGGCTTTTACTGAAGAGATCTCTGGGTGGGGACATGATGTTACAGTGAATCAGCGAGACATGCTCAGGTGCTCGTGTTTTGATTGAGAGTTCAGAGGATCAGAAGAATCCAGAACGTTCTGTGCTGTGAGAGAATAACCTGACGATAGCAAAGCATAATGACTGAAGTGTAATATAATTTGAAGTGTAATGGCTGGAATTTATGGTTCCTTATTCTATGGGAACCATCAGCTTAGACATAAAGGGGCCATCTGACACTGATTAAATATTTAATCTAAATCTGCCATCTTAAAGAGATAGTCTACCCAAAAAATTAACATTTTTTCATCATTTACAGAACTCATCCTCGTGTCGTCCCAGCTTTATATGACTTCAAATGAACCCAAATAAAGATATTTAGAAAAATAATCTATATCTGTGATTCCATATAATGTAATGGGACCCTTAAAACTGATGCTTCAAAAGTATAAGTTGAATGTAAAAATGTATGATTTCCTGTCACAATGCAATAAAATACTGGTCACACGTTATATTAGGTGGCCTTAACTACTATGTACTTACATCAAAGTACATCATATTGTATTTCAAAACACTTTTGCTGCTATTGAGGTGGGATACGGGTAAGGTTAGGGACAGGTTTGGTGGTCTGGGTAGGTTTAAGGGTGGGTTAAGGTGTAAGGGATGGGTCAACAGTGTAATTATAAATGTAATTACAGAAATTAATTACAGATTAATTACATATAGGTATTTTTAAAAATATAAGTACAATGTAAAGACATGTATGTATACAATAAGTGCATTGTATCAAATTATTAATTTAAATGTAAATACATGGTACACTGTAAAAAATTACTGTGATTTTAACGGTAAAACACTGTGAAAAAGCTACGGTAAAAACCTGTTAAATGGTTAACGGTAAGTTCCCCTAATATATACGGTGAAAAACTGTAATATACATTTCAGACAATTTTACGGTGAAATACCGCTTTTGGAAGTAAAAAAGGAATGTAAAATTTACAGAGAAAAACCATAAATTGATGTTCCCAGAATTCCCTGCATTGCATTTCAAATTTTGTTTCAATTTGATGTTTTTTCTTTGAAATAACTAGGTTTCTTCTTAGTTTTTTTCTTATCAGTTATGTTTATTAGGGTTGTATGTTACATCTAATGTTGTTAAATTAATGTTTATTGCATATTTCAGTTTAATGAGTCTCACAATGATGGTGTTTAGCGCTTGTGTGAATGACACTGTGCACCTTCTATATATGTTATTATTTAAAAGCTGCTTGTGATGGGCTTTGGTTCATCATGTGACTTTCTCATCACCTTCTGCATTTGGTGATCATCAGTGTATTACAAAGGTACAAAACAGATTTCAGTACTTCAATAGGTTGGTATGTTAACATTATATCAGTTAATGAAATTATGGTATTTAACTGTAAATTTAAGTTAAAACCTAAAACGTTGTTACCGTATATTTTACGGTAGAATTCCAGCAACCACAGCTGCCGATTTTTTACCGTAAATTTTACGGATTTTTTTTTTTTTTACAGTGTAGTTAAGGCCACCTAATATAAAGTGGGACCAAAATACTAATATTAATACTAATACAACTAACAACAACAACAAAACTATTATTATTATTATTATTATTATTGTATAATTTTATGGCATTGTGACAGGAAAATTGAGCACAGCTGTAATTATTAGTATATATATATATATATATAATTGCACAGCTCAAAACATGCACTAACCAATCAAAATTAAGTATTAAACAGCCTGCAGTATAGTCTTATTTAACAAGCATTAAGTTATTTACAAAAGCACACTTGCAAATAAATAAACCTAGGATATAGTTGAAAGAAATACTGGTCATACCTCTGACGATTAGTTCAGCAAAGTTCGACACTGCGGCTCCGTATGTCGACTGAGTGATGCATCGGTAGAGATCCTGCTCTCCACGCTGGGCTCCGCCCACCTGGAACCACGCAACCAATCGGCGCTCGCCGACTGACGACGTCACTGAGTACGGCGACATCAGAACACCGTTGCGCCTCTGAAACAGAGAGAGGAGGGTACATGATACATAAGCAAAAATGCAAATCAGTGCTTTGACATGACCATGAACACATTTATATCAGGTGTTTGTAAACATTTCCAAAATCAGCATTAGGGTAACATTAATTACGACACCAACACAAGCATTTCCTCCAGATCTGCATGACAACAACATTTCTATGAAACATTCTCCACATAAACATTCATGATTATTTTAGATATAATAACCCCACAAATCTCTCACACTGAAAGTAAGCCAAACTCAGTTCTGCAAGAGCTCGGAAAAGTCCAGATTTATCAGGTAAACGAATGTGCCCTTCATGTGAGGTGGGAAACAGTGTAATTACAAGTGCAGCGCACATGAATGATTGAGCACAGTCCTGTTTATGAGTGTGAAACTCTGAATTCTAGAAGATACACGAGTCGTGATGTTGGGGCGAGGTGATTTGAAACAACACCCGATTAGAGGTAACATTATTCCATATGGTCACACTTTTTTAAGGTTCAATTCCTACTATTAACTAACTAAAAGTTACGTATTTTGCCTCAATAAACTCCTAATTTGCTGCTTATTAATAGTTAGTAAGGTAGTTGTTAAGTTTAGGTATTGGGTGGATTAAGAGATCTAAAATATGCTAATTAGAGACATTAATATGTACTAATAAACAGCTAATATGCTAGTAACACGCATGTTAATAAGCAACTAGATAATTGTGAATTGTGTTTCCCAAGTAAATTCACTTAATCTTTTTTTTTTTTTCAGTGTAGGCTATTTGTTAAGACAAAAATCACTATCACTTACAGTATATGTATTGTTTTAAGGGTTTTATCACTTATTTATGTTATTTTATGGTGCATAAAGAGCACAACAAAACTCAAAGCTCTCATAAAGAACTGGCATACATTGCTTATGCGTTTGGCTTTAATGATGACAGCCAGAGCGGGGATTTCCTGCATTGTTCAAACCCAGCTTCTCTGAATAGCCTGTATATCATAAGGTGTCCAGAGGAGCGAACTAGTGCTGTATGCAGAAAGTGAGATGCAGGGCGCTCAGAAAAACAAGGAACACACAGTCCCTTCATTCCTCTAGCACACACACACACACACACACACACACACACACACACACACCCTCCAGGTGTTTGGATAAAGCAGTGGCTCACACAGGAAGTGATCTCAAAGAATTCAGAGCACATGAAAGAAAGAGCCTGCCATTCAGAAAGGAGAAAATAAGAAAATGCACTTTAAGGAATTGTTCACCCTAAATTCTGGCATTATTTATTTCCATTATGTCATCTTTAACCCGTGTGACTTTCTTTCTTCCATCCATTAAGACACGAGAACACAGAGGCTGTTGAGTTTCAATGAAATGACACACAAACAAAAGTATCATACACTATAAGAAGTCCACTGTAAAAATCAAAGAGTCATTATTTATTTTTATTTTTTTCTGAAGTTGTAAGTAAGACAGAAAGTATGGAGTACTAATACAATTTCAGTCTTTCTGCTTCTAAAATTTAATTCAGTGTGTTTTTGCTGTTTCTTTGTGACTCTTTAACTATCAATTTCTGAATGAAAATTGTTTCAAAGTAAATGCTTTTGTAGCAACTTCTTGAATTCAGTCTGTTTCTCACACAAAGCCACTGTGCTGTTTTGCTTCGAAGTGTTATTTTAGTAATATTTATATACTATTGTATAGTACTTAATAATATTTTGAATTAGCTTTTATTTTCGTATTTTATTATTATCATCATTATTACTGTATTTAGCTTTTTTCAGTTGTATTTTAGTCATTTAATATTCAACCTTTCTTTCAGTTAATTGCCAAAACAACATTTCAAATTTACGTTATTGAATGTTTATATTTTTTCAGCATTATTTCAACGAAGAAAACACTTTCATCGATTAATTGATCGATTATTAATAAGCATTACTGAAACACATTCAAATAGCGACACATGTAAGATAACATGATTGTAACAGTTTACTAATTAACCTATTGAACATTGCATAATGATTAACAGATTGTTAGAATAGTTACACATGTAATTAAACTTCCAATTCATATGATTATGTACAGATAGCATCATTTAGCTGGTTTAACCTTAGTCTTGTTTCAGCAATAATATTGTTGTAGAACAAGGTTGGAAGTGTATTTGATTTCTTTGTCAAACTGCAATTCTGGAATCTGGAAAAAAAATATAATACTGTACGTTATAATAAATCTGTAATTGTGTAAAACTCAAAGCTTTTCTCTTAAGATGAGCTGTTCTTGTTGCTGTTATGTGTTGAAGTTATTGTTTTTATGTTTTTAGCAAGAATATAAACACCCTTAACTAATCACCCTTTATCACCTTTACAGACTGTGGTTATGAGTGAACAATGTGTGAAGTGCTTAAAATAACTGGCAACACTAGTATGGGGCCAATTCTCACTATTGAGAATATCTCAGTATCTCACTAACTTGTTTCTTATTAACATGCACAATAATAACATATTGACTGTTTATTGGTACATATAAAGCACATATTCTGCTTGACCATATTCTACATCCCTAATCCTACCCAATACCTAAACTTAACAACTACCGCACTAACTATTAATAGTATAATAGTAAACTATTAGGACTTTATCGAGGCAAAAGTTATAGTTAATGGTTTGTTAATAGCGAGAACTGGACCTTAAAATAAAGTGTGACCAAATAATTATTATTTATTTATTTTTTTTTTATTATTTTTTTTTATGTGATTTGTAAATATAAAAAAGTGCATTAGATGACATATGGCTATTTTAATACAGCTATTTGGGGGAAATTATTATTATTATTATTATTATTATTATTATTATTATTATTATTATTATTATTATTATTATTAATAATAATAATAATAATAATAATAATAATAATAATAATAATAATAATAATAATAATAATAATAATAAAATAAATAATGGAATGCAAGTTATTATAAAGTGTTACCGAAAACAAATTTAATATATTTAGTTTTAATAATAGTTAACAAAAACAACACTAGCAGGAAGACTAGTAATACTCTGCACACAGTTTTACAGTTTATGGTGTTTTTGTTTGTTTGTTTGTTTTTTTTGTTTTTGTTTTTTTGGAGCTGGACAATCCCTGGTCACCATCTGCTTTCATTATAATGCAAGGACCCGCATGAAGACTGCAACATATCTCTTTTTGTATTTTACAAAATCAAGAGAGTCATGTTTGGAACAACATGTGGGTGAGCAAAGGATGACAGGATTTACATGTTTTTGGAAAAATATTCCTAAATCTCACATAGTTTAAAACATCTAACAGCACAACATCCGCTGGCGCCTGAAAGAGCACCTTCAACAGCCTTCATCTTTTCTGAATTGCTTTGAAGCATTCATTCATGATGCTGGCAAACAGAAGAGAAAATAAACACAAGACTGAAATGGCTGGCAATTACACAAATGATGTAAATATCAGCATATTGCGGCTCACCGCTCTGTGCCTTACGGCCATGCCACAGCACACCAATAAATAATACACATCAATTAAACTGGGGAGCAAACAGCACACTTTCTGAACTATTCCCCTCTGCCTGAGAAGCCAGCGCTTCTGCTTGTGAAGTCATGATGCACACAGACTGATTTGTTTGTAGTGTTTAAACCGCAGTGAGAACACAGCCGAGAGACTCTCAGTCCAAGGAGGATCTGCTCAAAGCCAAAACACGATCAAAACACAAGCTGCAATTAAAGCATCTGCAGGGCCAGCGCTCGACAGGAGACCTCGGGTCAGATCTCTGGACGCGGACCGTAACGAGATGTTCTCATCACAGGCCAAACCATATTTACAGCTAAATGGCTGACATTTTAACAGTTTATTCTGTTACATACAGATAATCTGCAGCGCAGCTCTCTTATCTCACTCTCTTTTCAGTGTTTGTGAACTGGTGTTTGGTGTTTGGTTATGACACGGACGTCAGACATGTCAAACCTGGCACTACACTACGCTATTTTGCACTGAATGTGAATATTTTCTGATAGAGCTTGAGCTGTGGTCATTATGAATTGTCATCGTATGAAAACAAACAAACAAACATACATACAAAAACCTCTTGAAAAATTATTCAAAATGTATTTTAACAAAACAATAGTGTCGTATATGACCAAAAGAAAGTCATGAAGATGTGATAGAACATGAGAGCGAGTAGGAAGTAAGTTGCGTTGTCTCAAGTTGGACTTTTTTTTTTTTTTTTTAAGGTAAGTGGTTGCAATCTATTTATTTTAGCTACATTTAAATAAAAAATAAAAATAAAAAAAACTGTTGAAAGTTAGTCAAATTAATTTGTTTATTTAAATGTAGCTAAAATAAATTGATCGCAACCACTTACCTTAAAAAAAAGAGTAAATTCAATTAATTAACAGTGTAGGTGATCCGTTTCCTGTTTCCTGTCCTGGTTGCCATGTTTGTAGTCCTTGTAGTTTTTCATGTTAATTAGTACTGACTGTTCCTGAAGTGTGTCGTGTTAGCCCCTGTGTGTAAACAGCCCTTGTGTTTCCCACCCAAGGATGTCTTTGTCAGCTTTTTTTTTTTTTGTAAAATGCAAAAGCTCACAATGAATGATTGCACTTCATTTTTGGAGTTAATCTGACCCAAGATCCACGCAACATTAGACCTAACTAAACTAACAAAAAAAAAAAAAAACAATGACATATTTTTGAAAACATATATTATTTTGTGGTAGACAGAAAAAAGAAAGCCACGTGTGTTTGGAATACATTTTTAACCATATAAAAGTTTCTCCATTGTAACTGCAGTTAGTAAGGTAGGTTTATTATGCATGGATCCTTGCAATAATTGCAGTATAAAGTGCAAGTTAAATGTGTCTATACAAAACCCTGTAACAGGGTTTGTTAGCGATAACTGATATAAGGGAAGATCAGTGTGGAATGTTTGGCCTGTGGTGAGGATTTGAAGAAGACATTAATTGCATTAATTAAAGGCCGCGAGCTGGGAGGCTCACATGTCTCATGTGTACAGTGTGTGTGTGTGTGTCTTCATGTGAATGTGCTAACTAGTTTGCAAAAGGAGACCAGAGGAACAATTAAAATGAGAGAATTACAATTTCAACATGATTTTATGTTCTTTATATGCGCTGGCTTGTGTAAAATAGCATGTTGTCTGTGAAAAGGAGCTTCTGCACTAGACTGGGCACACTCTCAACACAGGTTAAGACAAAGAAAATTATAGCAAAGAATTTCATAATTCCAAAGTCAATGGGCCACAATGAGAGAATAAACATATTCCAAGATGGCAGATAGAGTCAAGAGAAACATTTATTAAAAATATGCTTGTACTCATACACGTATGCTGCATATTTCGAGTATTTGCATTATTTTCATTCGCTGGACTCCATGTTGATTAGGACGCAGCCGTAGAGAGTATGTACACTAAGAAAGAGGTTCAGTAGGTTCAGCTCATGAGGAACAGAGCTAGTCTCATCCTCTGTCTTGAAAGAGATTTTCAAATTGGATTTACATACAAAAAGAATCAGCGTATGAAAAGAAATGAAAAGAAAAAAGGAATAGAAAAAACAAAAGGTCGTCGTAACTAAAGCCTGGGGACTGGCGTCCAATGCTAAAAACCTCAGCAACTTCAGTCGCCCAGAAAGTGTTTCTGATGTTAAGCTTTGAGAACGATATGAAGAGAGGATCCAGTCAATGATGGAGCCAGAGCTCAGTGATAGTTCAAGAGAGCGAGATTAAACGCTGGGGAAAAGAGTTTCAGTACAGAGAAAACTGCCATTGAAACAATATGTGAGGGTGGATGTTGAAGGTAAGTCTGAATTGACTGATAGTTCATTGAAGAGCTCTTCGTGTATTTGCCATGCATCACACAAATCTTATTATTGTAAGTAAAGCCGTAAGTCTCTCCTATTCCATATGTGTGCTATTTTAGATTACTAAGAATATGAAGAGAATCTTCGAAGCCATTGGATTTTTGTGTGTGACACACTTTGAGATCTATATGCTAGAGGATTCATAAAAGTCTGCAAAATCAACTTTATAGCACTATAGGTTTTTGTTTTTTGTTTTTTTTCTGTCTAGTCAAATACTCTATAAAATGTGGGAATAGAATCATGTTTGGGACCAAATATTGATTCTGGAGAAATTATATTCTCGTATATTACACTGTAAAGCCTACTGTCTCACTAATGTACTGCAGTTTTGCTTAAAAGCATGTGCTAATCAATTACTTTCTGACTGATATTTCACACTTTTTAGCAAGTAAAAGGTATTTTAGAGTAATTGTACAAATTCAGCTTGTGCTTCATGTGCTGTCTTGCCGTGAAACCTTGATTTTTTTTAAAATAAAGAACTCACCTGGTTTTTGGGGAACGATTATTTGTTCATTTCTCATCCTTATATTGCATTGCTTTGTGTTTTATCATATGTTATTTATATGATTATCTTTTTCTCTTATCGAATATGAGCTCTATATCTATACATCCTACTACAGGAGCCGTAAAAGCCTGATCTATCAAATATGACACTCGACACATATGCCATTGTTTTGTCTAAAGGCTCTGTTCCACACACATAAGGTATCCAATATTTACAGGTATTACTAATATTTACTTAATAATACCAAGCGATATTGTTTGATCGTCTAATAACAGCTGAATAGCTATTAAGACTGAATATTCTAAACTCATCAAATTATACATAATGAGTCACTGACATTTGTTTGCCTTACAACATTTTAAAGCATGTAATTTCTGTTATAACAGAGAAAATACAACATAGGAAATCAAAACGAAAAGTTATTAATTAAAAATTAAAGTAGGTATATGCAACTGAACAGACTATGACCATGTTGTGAGAGATGTGTGATTTTAATTGCTGTCAAAATGATGTTTGTGTGGGTCTGTCTGTGCCTGGGGGCGATTCAGACAATTAATGTGCTTAAAATGACCTACTTATCATGCTATGCTAATTTTATGTTACATAATGGTTTATCTAAATTATTTAATAGTTCTCACTCAAAATAACACAGCACTTGATCCTCCATTGCTTTATTCATGGAAAGGGTTGCTCATACTGTTAATCATACAACTACAAAGAACTTCTTTAAGTGTACAACTTTGAAAAAGAAATTTGAAAAAAAATACACTGTGTACCTTTAACACCAAACAACTAGAGTCATGCACTGCTTCTGGTCGAGGACAGACGGTGTGGATTTTCAATTTACTGTAGCTCGCTTTAATACTGGACTGTTTCAACACAACTAAGTTCAAACTTGTGTGACCTTTCCAGAGTAATGGAATTACACCGAACAACAGCAATGAGAGAGTGAAAGGGCTGTAAGACACGAATCCACACGGCCCGGAGCAAGCGCTTCAGACCTCAACTGTAAAACCAAACACAAAAACTGTAAGAGAGCAGAGATCCTTCACTGAGAGCTTACGCTGGGACCGGCCTGATGGGGGCGCTCACACAGGAGCCTAACTTTACATGACCAAAAACACTATTAAAGGAACACTCCACTTTTTTTGGAAATAGGCTCATTCTCCAACTCCCCCAGAGTTAATAAGTTGAGTTTTACCATTTTTGAATCCATTCAGCCGATCTCCGGGTCTGGCGATAGCACTTTTAGCATAGCTTAGCATAGATCATTGAATCCAATTAGACCAGTAGCATCGCGCTCAAAAATGACTAAAGAGTTTCGATAGTTTTCCTATTTAAAACTCGACTCTTCTGTAGTTATATCATGTACTAAGACCGGCAGAAAAAAGGAAAGTTGCAATTTTCTAGGCCGATATGATTAAGAACTATACTCCCATTCCATTCAATGATCTATGCTAAGCTATGCTAAAAGTGCTATCGCCAGATCCGGAGATCGGCTGAATGGATTCAAAAACGGTAAAACTCAACTTATTAACTCTGGGGGAGTTGGAGAATGAGCCTATTTCCAAAAAAAGTGGAGTGTTCCTTTAAGTGCATGTGTACATAGATCAAGAATTTAGAAATGTTCCATAGAGGTGCCACACTGAATATGAAATGAATATAATTTGTCACTACAGGTAGACTGTGCACAATTTTGGGATGTCATCAGCCAATCATCATAGTCGTTAAGTCATTTTGGCTTATGTAATTTATGGCTGAGGTTATTGGCTGAAAACGTTCTGCAGTCCATGAGCAAATATTTCAAACTATTACTAGCAGGCTCCTGCACCAGCCAAGCAACTGCCATTGAATTAAATGGAAATGGAAAAGGATAGCTTATAGACCAATTAGTTCCTCCATAAATCAGAAACATGGATGTGAAAAAGGAATACTATATGAAAATTATGTGTGGTGAGTTGAAAGTGATATCTGCTATCAGTGATACATAACAAAAATGTAGAGTAACAAAGTAGAGACACATTGTCACTGCATTTAATTACATTTGTGACACATTTTAAGTACATTTCCATGTTATTATAAATATTCCTGCTGACTTTGTAATATTTTGAAAGGAAAATTAATACTTCTGCTTCCACTCTGATATATTTCCCTAGACATTTATGTTATTGTTGTGACTGCAAACCGCAGAAGATAGTAAAGCTGTACTGATGATAGTGATCTTTATCATAAAGAGAAAAGTTTATTTATTTTTTTAAAGCAACTCTCGGTTGAGGAAATAGACATATTTTTATTTGACTTGTTCATATTTTATTCAACACTGCACATAATGTAGAGATAAATGGCATTTAATAATAAAATAATTCCAACTATCCCCTACACATCAAATAGGACCGGGAAGTGCAATTGACATTGCTTAATTAAAAAAGAAGTGCACTGAATTTTAATTATTTATTTATTTTTTTTCCTGAAGGTCACATGTTTCCGACTTCCAGCAGTTTAACATCCCAAATATAGTATGTCTAAGCTTGCTGCTTCATTAAGTAATATCTGCTTATTAAAATTCATATTCTCTCATACACACACACACACACACACACACACACACTCACCTCCATCAGGAAGGGGTCGGTCTTGGTGGAGCGTCCGGTCGCCACACACTGAAAAGTGGCGTTCTGTCCAGCGTTCACCTCCACATCCCCGAGTCTGGAGAAATGAGGCACTTTATCTGTGCAAATAGAGAAGAAACTGTTATTATTATTAATGTTACTCAATTAAAACTGTAATCAAGTTAAATGCACGACATGCTGCTTAATTAATCAAATGAATTTACAGTTCATTCTAAATCAGTATTTGTTGGAAATATACCAATAAAGGTAATTCAAAGATATTGCATTAGTACTTTAACTTAATAACCTAATAAGCAATATTACACTAAGAAGCAAGTACAATGGTGACCCCATGGTGAGTGATGAAAATGTGTTCCATTGCTGGAAATTTAAAGGTCAGTTCATCCAGAAATCAGGGTGCAAATATAACAGTTCAGTGCAAAATATGTTTGCCAACTATTAAAATGCTATCAACATTGAAGGTTTCAATGCCAAACCAGAGGAAGCATCTGCAGATATGTAACTTAGTGCAAGTTAACTGTAAGCAGTCTTTAAATAAAGCAGGAAAGGCATCGCCTGCCACAACATGCTACTAATGTTTATTCAAGACGTATTTTAGCCCTGTATTGCATGATGCATGTCCAGTAGTTTATTTAACAATGTTAATCTCAATTCACAACAAATTAACTAGTCTGCTAGCTAGCTAAAAACATTTTTACCAGCCTCACTTATATTTATGAACCCCTCGAATGGAAAATATACAGCTAATGTTCTTCCTCCTTGGATAAGGTTGGTAACCATGTCAGGTACAGTTATTTCAGTATTGTAGCATAACCCACATTAATGACTCACGAGGTCAATGAGTTCAGAAATTCAGGGCACCAGCAGACTCCCCTGGCCAAAGCAACTCTGGGTACTACTGTAAGCTTAACCCTTCCTGGTTTAAATCATTGAAAATGATTAACAGTTGAAAGCATTCATTAGAAATGTAGAAACTAATTAATAAAGTAAACATCTCGGAGACGTCTATTTGACGTCTGCGTTTACAGCTACGAGACGTATTTTTTAGGGTGTTTGCTCATCTGCAATACGTCTATAGAACGTTTCCTTTTAGATGTCAAATAGACGTCTATTAGATGTCTTTAAGATGTTTATAATTTAGAATGTATGTAAAACTGACATCTGAAAGACGTCTGTCAGACATTTGTAGACAGCGGATGTTTTCCAGATCAAGAGCTCTTTAACAGACATCGTGCAGACGTTCGTGTGCTATCTGGGTAGGTTTAGGGTTAGAGGATAGAAAATATTGTTTGGTCAGTATAAAACTAATAGAAGTCTATGGAAAGTCCCCACAATTCACAGAAACAAACGTGTGTGTGTGTGTGTGTGTGTGTGTGTGTGTGTGTGTGTGTGTGTGTGTGTGTGTGTGTGTGTGTGTGTGTGTGTGTGTGTAGAACATTACATAGTAATCATTCATATGTGTACCATAGTGAGCCTGATCTTATGACGCACCTGTGGGAACTTTTTTGCCAGATGCAAAATACGTAGCACCATTTACTTTTCGTGACATATTCGATGTGAAATGTCCACTGAATGGCAAGAAAAAGAGTGTTTCACTACAGTTCTGACTTGAAATGTCTGTTGAGTGGCGCTATTACTCTAATGCTCCGTGACATTTTAAAATAACGTACCATCTGCAGTACACCTAAACCTACCCGATAGTATGAACAAAAGCGAAGGTGACGTAAAAACGCAATCGCAAGCATGCCGTTTTAGCTTGTTTTCGGTCTCATATCTTTGAGCTCTTTCATCGGGAGTCATGTTTTTCGCCTAATTTGTACCTAAGTCCAATTCACATCTTAAGTTAGATTCCGTGCCAGCTAACTTGTTACATCCAGAAAGCGAAACATATGGAGCTGTAATCACAACTCTTTACGAAAACAATTACAAGTGCTTGCTGTTTTACCTCCTCTAGTGTTCAAAACTGTTGGAAACTGCAGTGATATGTGCTTATTGGTATGTATTTTGCATTTTGCGAAAAAAAAAAAAAAGTTCCCACAGGTACGTTTTCATCAAGAGATCAGGTAGACCACAGTGCAACCATCTAATATCTTCAGATTTTGTGATGATATAAACAATCATGCATTAGATATTTGCTATATAGTGAGTGTACTGAATGTATTTAGGTAAGGATATGCTTATAGCAGTTCATTTGTTAAATTGAGTTTTTTATTCACTATGTGGGTGATATTGAGAATTATGAAATCTCTGTGAGGCTTTGTTAAACGTCCAACAATCTGGTGTAGAAACAAGCCTAATTACTATCATCACTGTTAATAATATAGTGTTAAACGTTTAAAAATACATATAATTGTAATCGTTTAATGGTCATTTTTTGTGTGTTTATGGTTAGATCTATTCAGGGTTCTGGATTTAACCAACCAAGTGCATGTTCCCTGTACTATTTGTTGTCTTTCCTACTTCTTAAATTTTCTTTGCCCTTACCATTTTGCAATAAAGTGCAACATAAAAATGATTCATACCGTTTCCCCAGTTGTTATGCAGTCCATTCATATCACTTATCTCTAAGCGTCATGTTTTGTCTTCATGCCCGCCGAATGCCTCATTTGTTCTTATCTGCCGGTGCTTGTCAGCTCAGCATCAAATCATTACACGCTCTTGATATCGAGTGCGCCACTGCCATAACATGACTGCACTTCACTTATTCCCAACACTTTGCTGAAAACACAAGCGCTGCCAGCTTTATTTTCTGTTAGAGCGAATCTGAGTGAATGCAAGGTGACCAGTGTAAAACAAAACAGCCGGCCAGACAGGAGGTAAACGTTGGATTGCAATAAGCCTTCCACATTTTTCAGAGCATAATAATGAAAAGTCTCCAAGCACTGAATAACTGAAATGCTCTCAAAGCATCATCTAAAGAGCAAATTCTATAACTTTTACCTAAAGACGGCCTCTTGAAAGGCACTTTGTTCATTTCAACACAATACATCTCGTCAGCAGCCTCCAGCTCTCATCTATAATTGCATCAATGTGTCACTAATAAGCAAAGTTCAAACGGTTTAATAATGGCTTTCTTATGGCAGCAACTCGATCAGAAAAGCCAGATGTGAATGGATACAATGAAATCTCCGCCTGTTCCGTCTGAGCGAGCCACGAGGTCGGAGCTGTATGGTGTTTTATTGACTGTTTAATAGCTCACTTATAATGTGACGCAAGATGTAGGAGGTTTAACTGCCTTTTTTGTTGCTGTAATACCATGTGAGTGTATTGATTGCACTGCATTCCCTGTTATTGAATATAAGAGTAAAATAACATTGATTTTAAGGATGACTATTCAGTCTACTGCCAAACAAGCATGATGGCGGCAATTCTCAGAGGAGTAAAGCTTTGTTCCTGCCAACACGCAGAACTTCAGTCTTCAGTATAGCAAACAATGCCATTCTAAAAACAATATGCTGAGTATTGATATTCCGGATGGTCCAATTTCACTAGTTTCAATGGCAGTTCTTGTGTGGCCAACCATGTTATTTTCTAGAGGAGCTTAACCTCATATTCAAAAATGTACATGAAATTAAGCTACGGAAATATTACAAACCAAAGCAACGTATCCAGTATAGTTGATGGTCAATTAATATACTCATTAGCAATAGTTAACATTATATATTTATATATTATTTTATTATTATTATTATTTATAAAATAATTTAATGATTAATTGAAACTCATAGTATTTAAATTTTAGAAATAAAGAACTATAGTGCATTTTGTTTAACCTCCATCCTGTAAAAAAACAAACAAACAAACAAAAAAAAAAACACATCCAGTGTGAAAGGCCCTTGAGAAAAGACTGGTGTGTTGTTGACATGAACCTGAACCTTTCCTTAAGGCTGACTAGCTGTTGAGCAGTTCGGTCAGCGCACCGCCTAGTCAATTTAGAAAATATCCGTAAAGCAAACAAGGGAAATGTAGGACAGACGCGTCTGTCTGCTCTGCGTGTGACTCCTGCGGCTTCATTTCGCTCCAGTTCTAGTGGAGCTGAGCAAAAACCTCACAGCGCTGCCGCTGGCAAGAGCACAGCATTCTGGGTAAACACACTGGCCTGCTTTTGTTGCTTTGTCTCTATAGTTCACTGACATCCCAAAATCTGGCCACTGATCAGTGAATCTACAACCGCTCAATGCTGTCCTCCCAAAACCCAGATTCTCTCTCTTTTTATTGTTTTTTTTTTTTTTTTTTTTTTTTTATCTGAGAAGGAAGAAAGAAATGTCATGCTTCCTGGGTCAAAGTCCAATAAGATTATGAAAGGAAAAGTCTTTAAAATGTAGTTTTAAGAGCCACATTTTAGTGGCAAATTCTTAGGAATATATATTTGCATTCATGTTGGTTTCATATGTTTAAAAGGAATTTTATATCACTGTCAAACAATACTTTTGGAAATAAAGCACGTGATTATCAATGGGAATAAAATAATTAGCATTTTAAATGATTATCTTTGGGAATAAAAGGCAAGCCAACTACAGATGATCAGAGTAAAAGCTGTAACTAATAGATCTCTTTATAATTTCCCCGGTTGATTAATTGCAGTACATTAAGACACCTGTTTCATATTACACGTTTTCTGAAATGTTATTTTAAATATGCAAACGAGGTGATACTAATTTGCATACAGTTCCAGAACAGAAATCTGAACACTGGATAAATCCAGGTTCAAAACTCGTTTCATTCGATTGGCTCGTTAGAGTTAAAGGGAGGATTTTTTTTATTTATTATTTTTTTTTAAGTATTAAAATCTTTGGTCCCACTTTATATTAGGTGGCCTTAACTACTGTGTACTTACATTTAAATTAATCATTTGATACAATGCATTTATTGTGTACATACATGTTTTTACATTGTACTTATATTTTTAAAAATACCTATATGTAGTTACATCTGTAATTAATTTCTGTAATTACATGTATAATTACACTATTGACCCATCCCTTACACCTTAAACCACCCTTAAACCTACCCAGACCACCAAACCTGTCCCTAACCTTACCTGTATCCCACCTCAATAGCAGCAGAAGTGTTTTGCAGTACAATATGAACACAATAAGTACATTGTACTTATTTTTGACGTAAGTACATAGTAGTTAAGGCCACCTAATATAAAGTGTAACCAAATCTTTTCTTTAAAAAATGTTCTTTAAACACTGTAAGCTTTATTTACATTTACATTTGTTATTTAGCAGACACTTTTATTCAAAGCAACTAACAAATAAGGAATCAGGAATCAAAGCAATCAAAACCAAGAAAACAAGTAGATACAATAGAAATAGAATAGAGTGTGCTAGTGTTAGAGGGTCAAGTGTAGATGGAAGAGACGTGTTTTTAGCTGTTTCTTTAAGAAAAACTAAATAAATTTGTGAGTTAAAAAAGGTCATTTTTTACATGTCATGCATTATTCAATCACTACGATGCTGTTTTCTTGGGGATATTCCATATAACATTTGAGAATCAGGAGTAATCTTGCTAATATCTTATATTTGTAGGAGACTTACTGACCTTTACACACAGTCTTTAAGAGGGTCTTTTCTGTGTAATCTTTGGTTTTATTACATTGTTCTTACAAGCCAACATAATGGCTTCCTGCATGTTAATTACTCCACCCTGATAAGCCTTTTTTTTTTTTGTGACAAGAGTTCATCAATACTTTTCAGCTTTTAAATGAATGAATAGAACCAGTATTAATAGATTTCAAGTGCATTTTTTTTCACATTATTTTATCATGATAAATATTTACTCAGGCTTAATTAAGAATAAGAGCAAGTGACTCCATTCTGAAGTTTGTTTGAGCATGTCGTCTTGTTAAGTAACGCTATTAACCAAGTAAAATTCTGAGATTTGACAGGTTTTGTTTGGTGGGAGCACATGAGGCAAAATGTCACGAGTATTGAGCAGCAGAAGTGTGAACGCCTAAGGCTGGGCGGACTGATGTTGTGTAATGCAGCTCCATCTGCAGAGGACCACACTGAAACCACGCTCCTAATGCGGTGCTTTTGGAAGCCCTGTCTCCATGGTGACAGTCTTTCGCCCTGACCCCAGGACAGGCTCTTCACTGCATTGCCATTCAAGGCGACAAATGCTTGTTGCTTGAGGAGAGTTTTTGCGGTAAGGGCCTCTGGGTGAGTTTCTCCCAGACAAACAGCGGTTTTGAGCAGAGCCGGTCTGTATGTCTCCATGGGGTTTATTTCCTCACAAACACCCTCCATTATCATTCATTAGCATTAATGTGGATTATACTTCAAGAAATGACAGAGCAGAGGGAACAACATGTGCTACAGGTTTGAGCCAGTTAGAATGAGGAAAAGAAGATCTGTTTCAAACCCGAGTGACTGATCTGAAACGCATGCCACACAAATGTGATGTATAGCAATTCGTAGGGATATTAATAATAACTAGTTGCTTATTAGCATGCATATTACTTGCATATTGGCTGGTTATTAGTAGTTATAAAACATATTAATGTCTAATTCTGCATGACCATATTTTAGATCCCTTAATCCACTTCATGCCTAAACTAACAACTACCTTACTAACTATTAAAAAGCTGTAATGAGGAGTTTATTAAAGTCATAGTTAATAGTTAGTTGAGAGTGAGAACTGGTCCCCAAACTAAAGTGTGACCACTTTTCTTCCTTTCATTCACTTTTAATGACTGTATTCAAATCTTCTACCGTGGAAAAGCAATTTAGGACAGATACCTCTTTACATGCTTGTTAAATTTGATAAAGCACATCAGGCTTATGCATCTACTGTAGCACATTTCACATGCAAACATTACATTAATATTACAAAAGTGTGACTAGTCGACTAATGGCTTAAATGAACACAGTCAATCAGGAAAATCTTCAGTCGGGTAATTACACAAGTAAGTACTGAGTAATGTTAATTAACTACATGTATTTACTATAAGGTTAGGGCTTGGTTTAAGGTTAGTTGCTAGTAATTACACATAATGAGCTGTCACACTTTATTTTAAGGTCCAATTATTGCTATTAACAAACCATTAACTACAACCTTTGCCTCAATAAACACCTAATTTCTGCTTATTAATATTTAGTAAGGTAGATGTTAAGTTTAGGTATTGGGTAGGATTAGGGATGTAGAATATGGTCATGTAGAATATGTGCTTTATAAGTACTAATAAATAGCCAGTAAGTGATATGCATGCTAATAAGCAACTAGTTAATAGTGAGACTTGGTCCTTATACTAAAGTGTTACAAATCTTTAAAGTACAAAAATAGATAAATGATCAAATAAAATAAAAATAGATAAATAACTGCATAAATACATGTAACTAGTTGTTTTAGCAGTTGTAAACATGAACACTACTTTCAAGCAAGCAAGCAAAATAATGCCACGTCAGGGAATATAGAGTGATCAGTTAGCAATTTATTTTAGGTTTTCAGAGCCTGTCAGCAGTTTTTCCATTACAGTTGGTCTCCATCAGCAATGTGCAAATTTGCCAAACTGAGCATCATCTTTCTGTTACTGTACTAAACACCCCAACAGGATGAGTTTAACAAAAATGTATGACAGAATCCAGAATATTGCAATAGTGGGTATAACTGGCGTGTAGAATAACATAGTCATCTGTTATCAGTAAATATTTATTTTTCCCATCCATAAATTGTTGATTGATTTGATTTCACTCTGGGATGCTTTGGCATCATTTTAATAATGCATCACCAAAACAAAGTCAGATGCAAACTGACACAGACAGACAGACAGACAGACAGATCTTCAAAGTGTTTATCTGATGAAGTCTACATATTAATAGGAGGAAAGAGTTGTATGTGTCAACAAACAAATTGCTGGCAATCTAACTGCAGTTTTAAAGTCTGGGGTCATGAGATTTTTGAAACAAGTCTCAGATGCTCACCAAGGCTGCATTTATTTGATCAAAGATACAGTAAAACAGTAATATTATGAAATATTATTACAATTCAAAATAACTGTTTTTTATTTAAACATTTTAATATGTAATTTACACCTGTGATGCATGGCTGAAATCATTACTTCATTACTTCAGTGTTACTTGATCCTTCAGAAATTGCTCTAAATAGAACATTTTACAGAACAGAATTTAGTTGAATGATATTTAAAAATCAATTCACTTTTTATCAATGTAATGAATTATAAAAAAAGAAAGAAAGAAAGAAAGAAAGAAAGAAAGAAAGAAAGAAAGAAAGAAAGAAAGAAAGAAAGAAAGAAAGAAAGAAAGAAAGAAAGAAAGAAAGAAAGAAAGAAAGAAAACACGTTCCTGAACCCCAAGACTATTGTGATATGTGACTCTAATGGCAGTAGCTGCAGTGACTGTAAGTGGAGCTGTCCGTGGTGCTGATCACTGCTCTACATTATGTAAGTCTGGTCAGACGGCAATGGTTTTAGTGCAATTACAGATTCCAGGAAAGCTTTTCAAATGTGTAGGGAAAAAAAAAAATAAAATAAAAATTGCACAGCAAGAAAATCAATTTTAAAGGTTCTTGTGCATTCCAGAGCCTTGGGCTATTTTTTTTTTTTTTTTTTTTTTTCAAATGCAGTAATAAAGCTTTTCTCAACTTAAAAACAGCGTTTTGAACAGAAAGCTTTAAACTGTCCAGGTGTTAAACAGAAGTTGACTTATCCTGGCAAAACCAGAAAATGTAAGCAAGTTTAATCTCAAAAGATGACCTGTAGAATAGTTATGCGTCAAAATGTTGTAAAGCAAGATAGCTTGTACAAATCAGTAACCCTCAGTAACTGTCACAGTTATGGACTTTTGTTTGTGTTTTCCTTTCCCCATGTGTGACCTAGTTTCTGCCATTTGTCCAATTATCAGTTCATCACCGTCATTGTGTTCACCTGTCTGCCTCTTGTTATCTCCACTATATTAGTTGCTGTCCTTTTGAGTTCAAGTTGTCGGTTATTGTTGATGTTACCCTGTGTGTGTACCTCCTCATCTTAAGTTTCATTAAATCTCTCATTCCCGTTTAAACCTTCGTCTTCGCTTCTTGTGTGTGCACTGCACAGAATCCGTGACAGTAACAGTAATAGTGCGGTCTAAACACAAATGAGTGCTAATCTTGCAAGTTTTGTTACATTGTCATCTCAATGTATCCCTTTTTTCTCATATGTGTGTATCCGCACTGAAGCCAAACAAATGAACTCTTTAAATATATGTACGAGTATGTAATACTAGCCTAGCAAACATCCTCATGTGTCCATTAGGTGTGTTTCTGGAGCATTTGCAATTACGTTCTTGCTGTGGGGTGTAAAATTGAAATGCAAACACAAACCTACAGTCGGCTCCATCAAATTAAAGTAGGCCACAAACTGAGTCTCACAATCCAACAGCACGGTCACCATCCGCATACAGTTTCCGTTTTCCAGCATTCCTGTCAGCATGACCGCTCTGCATTTCCCAGAAGTCAGCAGGAAACAAACCCACCACACCTCAATCCAAACTGCTGGAGCAGAATTATGCGTCGTCCACTAACACACACTTCCAGCAGTGCTAATGGAGTGCAGGTCAGCAGGTGTGTGAGGACACGGGAAGCGTGAGAATAGAGAAAAATAACAGCGCTGCTATGGACACAGGAGATTCACTCTCATTCACGCCTGAGTGAAGCAACAGATTAAGTAGTGGCACACAGAGCACAAAAGCCAAAGAGAGAAGACCCTTTTTCTTTCTTCTTCCCCCAGAAAATAAATAAATCTGAGACGATGACCGCTGGGACCGGGAGATGGAGTGATATCTGCACAAAAGGTCAGCCGCAGGAAGTGGACGTAGAGCCAGAACAAGGGAAATGGAAGGCAAAGTGTCAGTGGATAATTGTCTTCCATGATGGCTATTCAGATCAAAAGTAAGCACCCCACGACTCTGACGGGAGGAAATGGCCACCTTTGTTCCTCGTTCCGGGTGGGCCGACCTGGTCATACGCCCCCCTCTAGGCTGGAAAAGGTCAGTGAGTGTGTTTTTTCTGTGTGTGTAGAGTGAGTGAACTTACAGCAGGGGTAGTTTAACAGCACTATATCATCCAGGCCGATGTAACCCTTCTGCTCCGATGAGACTGTGGCTTCAAAAACGATCTGCAAGGAAAGAGATGAAAAAGTGAGACAAAAAAGAAGAATTGACAGCCAGGGGAGAAAACACAAGAGGTACAAAAATGTTTTTATGGTTTGCAGTGTTACAGAAAATGCACTGAAAATAGTTTAATGTGAACAAGACATGATGAGAATGTATTTGTAAGCAGTTGTGCTTGACCTGCTTCAAGCAGGGCTTAAATTGCCAACACTCGGCATGAGAGACACATGCGATAACAAGGGTGCAACCTCTAACATTAACCAGGCTCACTGGAAATACATACCTCGACCTCAAAACTTGCTTTCTTCATATGAATCTACCTATACATATGAATCGTTGATGTTTCCAGTAAAAATGAACACTAGAGGCAGTAAAACTCAGATAACTTTTTCTCTAGCTAGAATTTCCATTAAGAAAGCCTAATTTTTGGACAATTCTTTGCACAATATTATGACTTCAAAACCATTTTAACATTCTGAGAGACTTTTGAACATTAGCATCATATACAGCTTCGTATATATGAATTTTGTAATGCAGTATGTTTGCTCGGTGGCTCACACCATACGGCATTACATTTGTGTTGTGAAAAGCTCTGGGTCAACAAAAAAGCCAGAACCCTATAGAAGGAATAGCACAGCTGCATCAGCGAATGTGATTTTATATCACTTTTGCTTTCGTTAACACTATAGGGTAGGTTTAGGGTTGGGTTTGGGGTAGGGGGTGAGTTTTCCAAGATTTTAGCTACACTTTCTGGAAATTTGAATTCTGAACCTACCTGAACCAGGTACGTATTTTGAAATGTTCACAAAACGTGCAATAAGGCATAATGGTGTTGCAGAAATATCACCACAACAAACGATTTTCAATGAGCCTTGGTTGCTCTAATGCAGGGGGCTCACTAGCAGGCCTCCATTACTCTCATCGCCCTAAACCTCACTCTGATCCGGGTCACGGCACCAATGTAACCGATTCTACTTGAACCACTCTAGAGGATTCGAATCAGCATAAACCTGATGGTTTGCTAAGGTAAGTCACATGTACCACTGAAAGGCAAAATTTCATTGATGCAAAATCTAATCATTTCAATAGAGATCTGAATATAGTCTGGAGTTTCGTGTGAGGGCGAACAAGTTTCCCATGCAGATTTGGCTCATGTCAAACATAAAGATGTTTGGTCTTAAAGTTACTTCTGTGCAGAGGTTGTGTTAGACTTTTGCATTGTGATTTTGATGGACAAGGTCATAAAAATTCCATCATAATATAATATTACCTGTCATTTTAATTTTTCATATTTTAATGATAATAAACCATGTAACAGCTTGTTTTCATTCACATTTTTCATTTTTAACCCTTTTTCTTTTTCTTCGTCTGGCCAAAAAAAAGAAGCCCTATGGCAAATAACATGAGCTTTTGGGTCAAGGGACTTATATTCTAGATACAGATCTATTGAAATTTGCATGATTTAAAACATATTTATACCATACCTAACTAGCATCATGAGTACAACAGCTGTAATTATAATTACTATAGTAGCACACCCCTGCGATTGTCATTAAACCAGATGTTCCCATATGCCACTATCATTATAATCACTGCAGTTGAGTTGACTATTGCACTGAAGCATGTGAATGAACAGAATGCTTTTTCATTTCAATTTGTTGCTTTTTCATTTTATTCTTGATGTGAAAAGGCCAGTGTGTGTTCTTGAGTGAGTGATTGAACTGTGTCTGCTCCCAAAGGTATTTCCCATGCTGCCTCTTGCTTCAAGCAGATTCATTATTCTTTGCTCTCTCAATAAACAATACAATCTTGGCTAACTCAACTACATAATTGATCACTTACACGCAGTTCTGCCTACCCACAAGCAAGCGTTTGTTCATGCAAAATGTTATGCGGGCATTCGCTGAGCTAAAGGCATCATGATTCAGCACAACAATCTCCCTGTTTTGACCTAGCGATGAATTCGACTCAAGACTTGCGCTCTGCTGAGAATACAGATCTTGCTCTCTAGTGGCCAATTACACTGCAAGTACCCCACATCACTCATCCGTTTACACAACCTTTAGCCATTCTGCTAACAAAGGGAAGACTGCCTCCCCGGCTGTTTCATTGTTGGACAGGCACAGATAGCTGATAGATGTCCTACCGCTCTGAATCAAACAACAAACGAGCTGGCAGTGCTAACAGCCAGCCAATCAAAGCCGAGCTGCGGCGAGCGAAGAGACCTGACGGTGCAGCAGGGTTTCTGTGCACGCAGTCCTTATCGCCACAAACATATTTAGGGATGTTTGCTAAAGTAAGCAAAACTATTACTATCGCTCGTACAGTTTTGAACGAGCCATTAACCTCTTTAAGTATTGAAATTCAGGCCATAAGAATTCACAGAGACCACCTGGTAAACCAATCAAATTGTGGCAGTAATGTACATTTATTTAAAGGAAATGTACAAATGTAGTTGCTTATTTGCTTCTGTGCAAGACATGGAGCAGATTAGCTGCTGATTCAGGTCTGTATCGATTGGCTGTCTTTATGCCCAAACCGTGTCTGGTTAAGATTTGAAACATCAGTCACTGAGAGGGAATGACAGAGCGGAAGAGAATCATTTGGGGAAGCAGAGTGATAGACAGAAAGAGGGCCAACAGAAAAATAAAGGCACGACTGGGGACACGTTAGCTTGGATGGGTTGTGCTAAATGAACTGTGTTACAATGAAAACTGTTTACAGTATTAAACTCTACAATGGAAGTCTATGGGACACACTGCATTGCACCAAACTGACTTTTATAAAAGTATGGCTGAGAGACTAAACATCATCATGAAAATGAGAATAGTGTGATCAAATCACCTACTAATCATTCATTAATATATCATTTAATCATTTTTAAAAAGATACACAAATATTTTTATAGGATGTTTACAACAATTTCCTGTTAATTCATATTTTCATACTACATACAACACCATACTTTTGCATTAAAGCAGAATGGTAGTAATTTAATGAGATACGTATCATGAAATTATGCCTGCATCAAATGTATGATGAAATTATTATTGTGCCCTATTTATATTACTTTTCCTATATTAAATACATTAAATATTTTAAAATGTTAGTTTTGGGACAGTAAGGACGCTTTTGGACTCTTATTCAGCAAGGCTGCATTACATAGATGAAAATGGTCATATAACACCCTGGGGGGGGGGATAGTCACAATTTCCACAAAAAGTATCAACCATTAATCAATAATCAGAAACGTTTCTTGAGCAGAAAATTTGCATGTTATAATAATTTCTGAAAGATCATGTGACACTGAAGACTGGAGTAATGATGCTGAAAATTCAACTTTGATCACAGAAATAAATTACATTTTTATATATATTGAAATAGAACGTATTATAGTTATTTTAAAGTATAATAACATTTCACAAAATGTGTAATTCCACAATACAAACACAAATTTGCTGTATTTCTAATAAAAAAATAATTGCAGCTTTTGTGAGCATAAGAGACTTCCATTTAAAAACATTAAAAATCTTACGGACCATAAAGTTTTAAATGATAGTGTACATATATATTAGACAACTGTCTTGTGTATTTTTACATAAATAATACATCATCCAGACAGTCTTGTACTATTCCTCATATATAAATCGCTTTGATGCAGGGAATAAAAAGTAGGGATGTAAATCGATAAAATATGATATCGATTCTCATACCCAGCAATACAACATTTGCCAATATATCAAAAAAGTATATGATACAATTATGATATGATTATGATATTACATACCTATTTTAAGCAACCACCTACATTTGTATTAACTCACAAATTCAACCAAATATATATATATATATATATATATATATATATATATATATATATATATATATATATATATATATATATATATATATATATATATATATATATATATATATATATATATATAATATGAAAATTTTTATCTAAAATTTCCACATCCTGTACCTCAATTGGGACATTCACAACAACAACAAAAAAGGTCTACACTCGAAAGCATGGATCCAATATACTGATACACAAGATGTGCATTTCTATGTAATTTTATCTGTATTTGTTAATGCAAGCACACAAAAGTGTAAGAGAACTCATTTCATTATTCGTGTGCTGTTTGAGATGCGGCTGTCTGTGTGCACGGCGCTATGCGCAGAAAACTTCTCACAGCGCTCAACAATTCTGTCAGCTATCCCGAGCATCTTTTACGCTCACCTTGTGCATTCAGGCAATCTTTTTATTTAGTCCTGGCATGTGAGTTTGAATGAGAATTTACACGTTGTCGGTAATGCATAGACGAACATTGCGTCAAAATGTGGAAAGTGCCAAATTAGGGTGCCTATTTATACTACAGATATAGATATTTTGTGCATGGCATCGATGCAACGTATAGCATTTGATCGATGTATCAATCCATATCGATGGACCATTACACCCTAATAAAAAGCATCTGTAAAATAAGTATATACAAATGAAATAACTCTCTAGAGTGCACCTCGGCGCAGGAAGGAAAAAGGGTTAGTGTTCTGGGCCATTGTGCGCATCCCTGATATATGTACAGCACGCGTGCAACAAACATTATACGAAACAGCAGGGCTGGTAGCATTGTTAATATTTGATAAAGACTCCTTGTCATCTCCAACACCTACGGCACTGACAGCAGCACAATACACATCAGATGGAGAAAGGTGGTTTTTCAAATCTGCAGCTCACAGTGACTGGCATCCATTTATCTCATTGCTCTTATTTCCTGTATTCAACCCACCCAAATGTCTGGAGCATCAACATGATAGAGATCAAAATACTGCAGACAGGAAACAATTGCCGGTTGGCATACAAGCGGAAGCGTCTCATTTACACCAGTGGGACGCTGTTGCATACCACGTACGAATGTGTTTTATCAGGGCAAGCTCAGGAGCACAAACACAAATAACAGAAAAAGTCATTTTCATGTCTTACAAAAGCCTTGGAAAACCAAGGAATGTTGACAATGCCATTCACGTCTCACACAAACCCCTGGTGAATCTCCAAGAGGCACTCGCTCACGCATCTCGACATGAATTGGACCGCACGCGTTTTAAAATCCCTGTCAAAACAAAACCTGAAAAGCTCTCAGTAAAGATTCAGTTAACATTTGGACATCGGACGTTTGGGGGCCGTTATTCACGAACCTGTTGATAATCATGTTAAAACATACAGTTGGTGTGTTGATGACTCAAACCTGTGGGGGGGCTTCAATCTGTCTTAATGATTTGCTACATCCATTAGCAAAGCATGTTAAAAAACATGTCAGGTTTCTTGGCTCACTGAGCTGGATCATGAATGGGAAGCTACTGAAAGGACACATTAACGAGCATACTGTATGCAGTATGTGTGCAGGCGGAAAGACTGCGCCCCACAGCGACTCCATCCAGGGCACTGTGGTTGAGCTTATATAAAGCGTTTACCATGATTTGATTGAACATTTGATTTGATTTATCTGAGCAGCTGTGCTCTGAGAACAAAAGAACATTACGCAACACAAATGAGGTACCAAATAAACAATTAAACTAATCAGCTAGCAAAACATGGCTGTACTTGGCGGCTAAAACGATGGAAGATAGAACCACAAAGACAAGTGAGAGCCAAGAGAAGACCGCTGGGAATGGGACAGGGATGGCACAGTCATGTGCAAGTAGTTAAGAGGACAGAAGATAAATGATCATCTACTGGACAAGTGTTTGGAAAAGAGTCAAAGTCCTTCCTAAACTCATTACAACAGCCTGCCACAGCCAGACTGTTACAAAACCCACTGAATATTCACAACTGTTTCTATTTCTTATTTCATTCTCTTCTCTGTTGTTTATCCTTGTGTTTTGCCTTATGTTGGTCTTTTCGATTTCAATTAGTCTGTTCAAGGGCAACTTTGGAAATTCTATATAAAGAAGACAACTGAAGGTTTGTGTCATGCCTTCAGGACTGTCTATGTGTGTTTTCTGTCTTTGTGCTCCCCATGCCTTAGTTCTATCTCATGTTTCCTTATGCCCATATTTGGTTTTCCTGTTCCTGTTCCCATTAAGTCCCCATTTAGGTAATTCAGTTCCACCTGTGTTTGATTAATTAGCTTGTTTAGTTTGTGTTGCTTAAACCCTGTGTTTTCCACTGTCCAGCGTCCAGTATTAACGTTGATGTTGTGTTCCTGTGTGTCTCTGCCTGTCTTGTGTTACCCCGGTTTGAGAAGATTAAAGACTGTTTCTTTGAGTTTACACGTGTCTCCTTGTTCCTCGTTTTGCCACAGAAGGCAACCGTGACAGTATGATGTTTCCTTGATTATAATTTAAAAACATTCCCCTGACATAATTTTATTGTGCTGTATGTGTGTCTGTGAGGGATTGAGAGACGATAGCAGAACCATCGACTTTACACAAACCAAACAAAAACAAGTCTTGAGAGTGCAAAAGCATTCACTGCGCAATGAAGCCTATGCGAATGCAGTTAGAATGTCCATATAATTCAAGCAATGAAAGAAAAAATACTCATGCATGAGTTTTTTATGTTTTAATATTCATTGCACAAGCAATGTACTTTTCTGAATATCAGCACATGCGCAAGTACAAATGTGCTATTAATTTTACACAATAGAACAGTGCATAGTAACACAGTGTTTCATTCCTTGAATGAATGGAGTGAGCCAGGGATTCAACGGTCGATACAGATGGACTCACTTGTTTAGTTTCTAAATGAATCAGCCATTTTGAAAGAATTGTTTGATTTGAATGATTCAATAAATTTATTTATTAAAACAGGGATTTTCTGCCACCAACTGGCGATTTTATTATCATCATTATTTATCCATGACAGGCCTAAACCAGCCAAGGTGCCAGCACAAAAACACATTCAGCAAAATATTGTTTAATTATCAATATTGACCAAAATCCTCTATTTCAAGCCCCAGAAGGGAAAAAAGCTTATAAATAATAGTTAATTTAATAAAATAGTTAATTTAATATTTTTTTATAATTATTATGTAAAATTAGCTATAGGTATAATATAGTATAAAGTAAGATTGTTTTCAATATTATATAAATGTGACCTTGAAATAACGTCAAATTATGACAAAACACTCCTTTACAAATGGCTTTTGAAGTCATATTTTCACAGCTGTAGTACAGGCTCATTCATGGTCTTTGACGAGTGGAATGTGATTTTTATTTTCAGATGTAATGAAAGTTGTTGAAACAAACTCAAGCGGACTTTATTGTGTGGTGATGAAAACATTCAGTTCTGTTCAACCTTCAGAAACACAATGAAAGTCCCTCAAGAAAAGGAGTCTGCGCTGACCTTTCTCCAACACTTCAGTTGTGTTTGTCTGTCCACTGCAGTCTTCTGTTTGGACCACGTGTTATCTCTGCATAATGACTAGTCTCCTGATGCTCAAGAAATCTACCACCAATACCTCTGGGGTGGATACTGGAAATCCATTGCATATAGGATGAAAATAAAGGGGCCTAGGGCAGTTCCCTGGGGTACCCCAGTGTGGCTCAAGGTCCTGGAGCCTCAAATACCACTGGCTCTCAGGAAGGTAGTCTATGATCCTGAACACTTCAGAGGAATCTACATGGTTTCCACTTCAGAGGAATCTTACCAGGCTTTCACTGTTCAAGCACTTTTATCCATATGCACTTACAACTAATAACAATTATCCCTCATTTCTAAAAAGCATCTGCTAAATGAAAAAAAGAAAAATAAATAAACTTAGCAGTTCAGAATTCTAAACTAAAGTCAGTCCTGATAGCCTTGGTATCCTAAAGGGCAGCACATCAACATATAGCACTGTTGCGCTCTGGGTGTCCCGAGATTGAGTCCTGGTTTGTGAACCTTTTCTGATCCTGCCCCCTCTCTGTCTTCCAGTTCACTTCCTATCGTTACTTTACTGTTCTATCAAAATAAAGGCAAAAATGGCAAAAATAAAGTTTAAAAAATACAAGAATCCAAACTAAACACT
Organism: Acrossocheilus fasciatus; assembly: GCA_036784905.1. Taxonomy (NCBI): domain Eukaryota; kingdom Metazoa; phylum Chordata; class Actinopteri; order Cypriniformes; family Cyprinidae; genus Acrossocheilus; species Acrossocheilus fasciatus. Next base: position 29,386,436 of record CM071956.1, read on the forward strand.
TAACAGTAGAATCTGTGTAGCTGGCTGTCATAATTTTTAGAAATGAGAGCTCTTCTTCACACATGCTAATTTTGAAGACTACTCTCTTCACATGCATATGTGGCTCATGATGAAAAAAAAGGTCTTTAACACCTGTTCATAAAAGTGCATTGTCCTACTACTGTCAGCCCTTGTGTGGTGTGTTGTGTGTTTCCCGCCCTCTTGTGTCCATACATATGGTTATTTTCCTGTTCCTTTTCGTCTGTTTTACTCATTACTCCCGGTGTTCCTGTGTGTCACAGCCTTGCCTTGCCTTGTCTTGTCTTGCCTTGCCTATGTTGAGTTTTGAATTAAAGACTATTATTTGAGTTCATCCTCGTCTCCTCGCCTCCTCGCTTCCCTCGTGTGTGTGCACCGCGACAGAAGACCAGACCGAAACCGAAAGCAAGCGGCGCCCCTTTTCACCGTTTTGTTTTTCATTTTTTGAAAGTGTTTTGTTTTGTCCCTGTTTGTTTTCCCCCACAGCATGGAAGTCGCCACTTGTCCTTCCGCCATAGCCTGCAGATAATGCGTGGGAGTTTGGCGGGATCACCACAAGCGCTGCGAGTCCGCCAGCCACTCGTCAATTAAGCCCGCCTGCCGTGGCCAACCCAAGCCCACCGGCTGCTCATCAGTCAAGTTCACTGGCCACTAAGAAGTTACGCCTGCCAGCCGTGGCTTATTCAAGCCTGTCGGTAGATCATCAGTCAAGTCTGTCGGGCGATCATCTGTCCAGCTAGCTGGCTGCGGCTATCCCAAGCCCACCAGCCACTCTTCAGTCAAGTTTGCGGGCCGCGGCTCACTCACAACCGCCAGCTGTGGCTCCCTCAAGCCCGCCGGCCGTCCAGAGCATCCAGTTCCGTAGTCACGGCCAGGAGTGCTGTTCCCAGTGCCCTGACCAGAGTCCAGTGCAGGCTCCAGCCCCTGACCAGAGTCCAGTCATTTTAAAGTCTTGTTGTGACCTATCTTGTCTACCTTGGTCATGTCCATGGAGACTCATCAGGGTAAGGCAGCTTCTCTATTTATGGCCACGGAGGTCATTTCCTTGCCTCTCCCGTTGTTGAGATGGAAGCAGTTCCTGATTTTACCCTGTGAGGGCCCCTGACTCCACGTCCAGCCCAAGGAGGGCTGTTGTGCTTCTGTCATGCCCAGTAAAGGACCTCAGATTCCGAGCCTAGACCAGTATGGGCTCCTGTTCCTGTGGATAGTCCTGTTCCTGTGTTTAGCCCACAGAGAGGGCTCCTGTTCCTGTGTTTAGCCCACGGAGAGGGCTCCAATCCCTGTGTTTAGCCCATGGAGGGCTTCCTGTTCCTGAGGATAGCCCCAGAGGGCTCCTGATCCCCCGTAAGCAGCCCCCATAGATTTTGGATTAAAGACTATTTGAGTTCATCCTCGTCTCCTCGCTTCCCTTGTGTGTGTCCACCGTGACAACTACTGTCTTGCAACAATTCAAGTTCTTATCCAAGATTAAATTTTACGTTTGTATGCGAGTAAACATTAAGGCTGGATCACACCAAATTTAAAATTAGTTACCATATTGAAGACATGGACTTGTGGAGTGTTTGCAAGCTCAGTTATGAGTCAAGGTCATGTCACAATCACTTTGCTAGCATTTTGTTTCTGCTTTTAGTTTCTAAAAGTAAGATTAAATTCAGCATGATTCAAAATGTGTTTAGCTTTTGAGAGTGTTGTCATATTAATTCAAGTAATAAAAACATTTATTTGTGACATTTTGTCTGCTTGCTTGTCTATTATGTTCTGTTATTTTCTCTTTCTGTTATGCCAGATATGAAAAGCATGTTTATGTAATTCCATATTTATTTGCACAAGCTTTAAATAACAGGCTTTAATAACTGGAAAAACTTAAAATATAGTAGGCTATTGCTAAGCTTTCTGTAAACTAGTCTCATCCTCTGTTGCCTCCCTTGTCACAAACTGGCTGGGATGTTTATCAGAAGAGATATCCCTCTAGAGGGATCTTGACTTATTAAAATTTTAGGACCCTCTATGTTAAAGCAAAGCATCTACATGGCCAGCTTTGCTAAGCCTGACGTCCATAGAGCCCTTAGTTGGCAGCTAACTGTTCAAATTGGTTTCACAAATGTGTCATATCAGCCTCATAGGGAGAACTCTACACCAGTCTTAGTGGTGACAGCGAGTGCTGGAGCCGAATGATCCAGATCCTTTGTGTTTTCCCAGGTAGGATTAGGAGGAGGGGGAAATGATATCCTTAATACAAGCTGCCGCCCCATGGGCCTGACTGCTGATCTCATCTCTACAGACCCGCTCGGGTACTCATGTAGCACTCATGCGCTCTCTCGTTCCTCCATTCTATCTTTCATTCATTTCTTTTCCTCTCCCTTTCCTCCGCTGTCACCCAAAGGGAGCATACATGAGTTGATTTAATCTGTGCGAGCCGGGTGTAGCTGCCCAAGAGGTTTTCAGTGACCCGTGAGCCATAACTGAGAGAGATAGAGAGCATGAGAGGGATGGGAACAAACAGGTCAAAAGCAACACAGATTACAGAACGAATGGATGGAGGAATGAGAGGGGGAAATATGAATGTACATTACCAGTCAAAAGTTTGAAATGTTTTGAAAAGAAGCCATTCATGCTCACCGCTGTTATCCATTTATTTGTTCAATATTGTGAAATAGCATTACAATTTAAAATAACGGTTTTCATAACAGCATCATTACTCCAGCCTTCAATGTCAAATGATCCTTCAGAAATAATTTTAATATGCTGATTTGCTGCTGAAGAAACATTTCTAATTATTATCAATGTTGAAAACAGTTTTTGCTGCTTAATAATTTCACAACTACCATTATCTATTTATCATATATATATATATATATATATATATATATATATATATATATATATATATATATATATATATATATATATATATATATATATGTGTGTGTGTGTATATATATGTATATTATATATATATATATATATATATATATATATATATATATTTTTTTTTTTTTTTTTTTTTTTTTGGAATACTTTTATTCAGCAAGGACAAATTAGATTGATCAAAAGTGACAGTAAATACATGTATAACGTTACAAAAGATTTGTATTTCAAATACATTATGTTCTCTGGACTTTCTATTCATCAAATAATCCTGTATGGATCATGGTTTCCACAAAATTAAGCATATAACACTGAAAAAAATATGAGAGCTATTATTAATAATGAGCACCAATAATAATTGACACAACAGATGCTCTTTACCTGTTCCATTCACACAAAACAGATGCAGTATTCCTCAAAATAAAAATAAAAATGCACAGGGGAATACGACCCTTGTTATGCAAACCTGTAATAATAAATAACACTTTAAAAAATACAAATATAATATGTGCATTTGATCGCACTTTAATTACCAGTTTCTTGCTGGTGACCTTTCATGTTCAAATCTAGCCATACAAACAACCACAAATGACTGTGGCTTTAATTAAACATATTTTGTTTGTTTGGTAGGATATCTGACAGCTGTGAAAAAAAAGTGTGAATTTGTGTTTCCTTCAGCCTGACGCATGTTAACTTCAGCTTTTGGTGAGATAGGTCTATCTGTCAGCGGTTTGTTTCACTTGTTTTTGATGCATTTGGTGTGAAATGGCCTTCAGATGGCATCTGCCTGCATTTTAGAACAGCCTTGGTATTGCTGGTGTACCTGTGAAGCTTTAAACGCCTCTCTATGTAAGCAGCTCACTTCAGAGTTTGTTATTCCTCTGCCCTGCTGCCTCATTATCGGCTCTTGACAATACAAATGCAGCAATTTATCTGTGTCTTCATGTGCATTTGTATCTGTCCCTGTTCCTTTACCCAATTACACTCAACATGCATCACACGCTTACATATTATGAATTACAGTGTCATAAATGACTGCAGGCGATTACTGCAAACTACAGTTGACTAAGATGCGTCACTACATCTCCAAACACCTCGAATTTACCATATTCCATGTATATTCCACCACAGCACGTCTGGGCAAACCAGACACCATTCTCCACAGAGGAAAAAAATGAGACGGAGAGCAAGCAACAGAACCAGAGGGCTAAGATAATTTCTTCACATTGTCTGTCTGGGAACCCTGTGGTGCACTGTGAGCGAGTGTGTGTGTGTGTGTGCGTGCGTGCATTGATCGTGGCAGCGCTGTAATCTCATTAAGGCTGGTCTGATTTATGGAGAGAGGAGCGATACGGGTCAGGGTTATGGAAACCACACCGGACCTCCTCTTTCAAACGGGTCACACACACACAAGCGGGGGTCAATTGACTCTGTACTCACGTACACACACACACACACACACACACACACACACACTCAACTTACTGGTCATTATGGGCTTTTTGGAGAGCAAATGAGGGGCGAGTTATTAATCATAGCCTTTAACAAGGTGACAGTGTTCTGTGCGCTAACCATCAGAGGAACAAGTGACTCAATAACACGGCCTCTGACCAGAGCCAAGAGCTGAAGATAATAGACTATTTAGTGGTGGGGACAAAATATGTGTTTGTGTGTGTATATATATATATATAATGACCATGGACAACAAAACCAGTCATAAGGGTCAGTTTTTCAAAACTGAGATTTATATATCATCTGAAAGATGAATAAATAAGCTTTTCAATGCATGGTTTGTTGGGATCGGACAATATTTGGCTGAGATACAACTATTTGAAAATCTGGAATCTGAGGGTGCAAAAAAATGTAAATATTGAGAAAATTGCCTTTAAAGTTGTCCAAATGAAGTTCTTAGCGATGCATATTACTAATCAAAAATTAAGTTTTGATATATTTCCAGTAGGAAATGTACAAAATATCTTCATGGAGCATGATCTTTAATTAATATCCCTATGTTTTAAAAAAAAAAAATGCCATGGTCTGTCTGAATACTGGATTCTGATTGGCTGGCAGGTATTGATTAAATTCGTTGAACTGCACAGGTAGTTCCAGGTCAGCTTAATCACATTCTATATTAATGTGCTTCCTATAAACATTGGTAACCACAGTAACATACAGTTACAGTTGTACAGATGAAAATAACCTTCAATTTTATCGTTTCGGTCAAATATTGCAGCGCAAATATTATTAACATTTTTAAAATATGAATGCTGGCAAATGGCCATGGCATGAAAGGGATAATCATCTGCTAGCTGTGCATTAAACGATTTGAATGCACTGCGCGTCGGGTGGTTCTTTGCCTCCACGTCATGCATTCAAATCGTTTAATGCACAGCTAGCCGTTGATTATTCCTTACACACACATATACATATACACATATATATACATATACACATATATATAATGTGACGGATCGGTGGCCCTCCCCCTCATCATCACCACCCCGTCCCTTATTCGCCGCCCTTCACCAGGCTCCCGACTGGAGTGGGTGGATGAGAGGAGGGGCGTGGGACTAACGTGGGCTGGCGGCGTGTGATGAGGCACAGCTGGACTGAATTAAGCCTCATCACCGCCGCCGTTAAATGCCGAGCGCGCCTCTCCTCGGGAGACCGGTCTCTTCCCCCGTGCATGCACACTGGTGTCCTCGTGGGTCCAGGAAGGGTGCGTCGAGGGACATCGCGCCGCCGAGGACGTGAGCCGCGGAACCTCCAAGGGTCATCGTGCAAGCCGCACCCGTATAACGGCCGTCGGGCCAGGATGCCGGGCCGTCCATCCCGCCAATGGGCCAGTAAGTGGCACAGGAAGAGCCGCCGCTCCAGAGAAGCCGCCGCCCCTCGTGCCCCGGACCGCGGGAGCGTGTGCGGCCACCTGACTCCGCCCCTTGCCTGGACCCTTCCCTTTGGAACACTGCCCTCCTACACGAGCCCCGCAGCACATCGAGGACACCAGATTCCCCCCTTCTTTGGACACTTTTTTCCCCCTGGACACTTCCTTTTTATTATTTTTGTTCAATAAAAACCTCTCCGAGGCCTGACGCCACACCCACTGTGTCTGTCGTTGGCTCCTCCCGTCACAATATATATATATATATATATAAAAAGATGCTGGACAACCAAAGAATGTGCAGGAGCTGGAGGATTTTTCTGCTCAGGACAAACAAGGGATTCATGAACAACCTTCACATAATATAAAAACAGTTGTGGATCATCCAGGAAATGACACATATAAGATTCAAGGGTATATAAACTTTTGAATGGAGTCATTTATATATATTCATTTATTATGCTGTCTTGTGGAGTATATGTAAACATATGTTGTGTGAACTAGCTTATTCAGGATGGTACTAAATAAACATAACATGCAATTTTCATGATCCCCCTTATTTTGTTTCAATTATTAACATTTTGCACATTCTGCAAGGGTTATGTAAACTTATGAGCACATCTGTATATACAGGAGTGGGTCTGAAGAAATAATGTATATACCCAGTCTTACAGTAAATGTCATCATGTAAATGTATAACCCTTGGAAAACAGGATTTTAATTGATATTTTGCAATAAAAGTGTTTATTGTACTATATTACACAGTCTAAAGATCCTCTTTTTTATGTTTTTTTTTATGGTATATTGAAATCAGAAGCAGGTAGGAGTGATGCACTTTTACAGGTTTGCCAACTTTTTAGTGGCATGTTTATTAACCAAAGGATTACTAAAAAGCTGTTCAGCAGTAGTGGTGAAAAATGTTGCCATAAATTAAATGCAAATGTATAGTTTTTTTGCAAGGATAAGCATATTAACATGTGACCACCTATGTTTTATATAAATGAATACAATTTAATATTCAGCAGCTGTATGTAACCCAGCTAATGACAAATAAGAGAGTAAACTATTAGGAAGGTTAGCCAGTCCAACAGAAATAATTTACATAAATGCTCTTAAAGGTACAGTAGCAAAAACATGGCCAGTTTCACATGGTCAAGGAAAGGCTAACATTTATTACAGTGGTTTTGATGCTTTTCAAAAGTTTGAGGTCAGTGAGTTATTAAGATATTAAAGCATTTATTCAGCAAGGACACATTAAATTGATTAAAAGTTTCAGTAAAGACATGTATAATGTTATAAAGGATTTTATTTTATTTTATTGCTCTTCTTTTGGACTTTCTATTCATCAAAGAAAAAAATTAACAGTTTTACACAAAATTATTAACCAGATAAAACTGTTTTCAACATTGATGCTAATCAGATTTTTTTCTTGAGCACCAAATCAACATATTAGAATGGTTTACGAAGAATCAAGTGACACTGAAGACTAATGAGTAATGATGCTGAAAATTCAGCTTTGGCTCAAAGGGCAAAACAAAAAATAAATAAATAAATAAATAAATAAATAATATATATATATATATATATATATATATATATATATATATATATATATATATATATATATATATATATATATATATATATATATTTGAATAGAAAAGAGTTATTTCAAATGAAATAATATTCCACAATATTACTGTTTCTACTGTATTTTTGTAGAAACAATACAAATAGATGCAGCTTTGGTGGGCATTAGAGACTCCATTCAGAAACATGACTGACCCCACACTTTTGAAAGGTACTGTACATAAAATCTTATAATAATTCATTACCATAGTAATAACTCCAGTAAGCATTAATTACAAGTACATTAAAGTACAATCAATTAAGTAACAGCCAGTACTTTCATCTGTAATAATAAAAAAAACAAACAAAAAAAAAAAAACTGTAACTTGCAACATAAAGTCAACATGCATTTGAGTGTTTGTGCATGACATTGGTCTCACCTGGTACTCGCTGGGCCAGAAGGTGCTGACAGCCAGCTCCACCTGATGCCACTGCCGCCCCTGAGAGCCAGACACATTCCACACAGCATTTCCCCGCGAGCCGCCGTTTACACGCACATACACGGTTAGGACCCCGGGACTGTGTCCGTCACGGCTGTACAGAAAATAACTGAACTGCACACAGTGTGTGTCGTTCTCACTCAGCGGACGTAACATGAGCTGAGCCCGTTGTCCCGCACCATACTGAGAAGAGTTCACCAGCATGTAGGAGCCTGGAGAGAGACAGTGAGAGAGAGATTGTTACTTTCTGCATTTACTTGGCACTAGATAAAACAGAATCAACCACTGCGTATGTCCAAGCAGTACACAGAAGTGAGGTATCATTGCTTAACAAATCAGACTTTCTAATCAAAATGGTTGAGTGAATTATACAACGGCTCACTTATTTACAGTCACTTGTTGACACCTACTGGTGTAATAATGTAACCTTCAGAAAGAGTCACTGAAATATTCCCAACACTAATACACATATATAAATTACACTTCAACCTTTGTGTTGGGTGGCTGGGATGGAGCTCTTGCTAAGCTCGCAATTATACACAGTGAGAATAAATGATTGCTGTGGCGGTGGGGCAGGGCAGAGTTCGCTGTGGCTAATGTAGTTTAAAGCAGGTGTAATCAGTGTAGTGATGATGGCAGCTCTGCTTGGGTACTCCACCATAATTAATCATGCTGACACAGTTATTAAACCTCTAATGTCTGCCACCAAAGTACCACAAAAACGACATTACATACAGCGAGAAACTAACAGGTACAAATTAAAGAAACCCCAACAAATATTTCACAGACACAACACAACAAACGCAAAATACTGAGTGTTGCGTCTCAGTGACAGGTAAAATGATTTTGATTGCCCAATGTCTTAAGGACATTATATGCTGTCTTTCTTTTCTTAATATTCGTTTTTGCCCCAGATTTGTACTTTTCCATCCTTCATTGTAAATCTTTGGAATTTTTTTGTTTGCTAGTTTTATCATTCACCATGTGAAAATCTTAAGTCTAGTTGCTTAAAATAGTCCTCAAGCCACATTGTTTTTAGGTTTAATTCCTGTCTGTAGAACAAACAGTACAGGAAGACAGTTAGAATAATAATAATTAATTTAATATGAACGAAAACAGATCTAACTTTAATGGTGTTTCTCGGATGTGACACTTTTCTGAAGCTTGCCATGTTGTTTTCAGGGCTGGATTTCAGAGAAATTACAGTTTTTTTTTTTTTGTTTTTTTTTTCAAAACAGGTGGCAGGCATTAACAATAATTCTGAGTCTCTTGCTTTTTGTATTATTTTTGCAATTCATAAAAATAAACTCAAAGTTGTTATAACATCTGTCAGGAAGGCTCCTGCTCAGCTGGCCTTATTTATCAACTGAAGAACATATATTTATTCATTTAGAATGGCACCAGAACCCACAGAGATTCAATGAGCCAGAACGCAAGAACAGACAAGCGGAGTTAAAGAAACAAAAACAAGGATCCCAATCATTTTTTATGAAAAATGAGACAGTCCTTGTATAACAGATTGGTGCCGTGACCCGGATAGGTGTGAGGGCAGCTAGACAAAAGCTATACAGTATATGTAAACTTCACTTTCTTGGTCTCAAGAGGTGTGCTAGAGGTGTTTAGCACACTTCTTTGTGCAATTGTTTCCAATGCCAGGTGACGTTGGTTTGCATGCCTCTGAGAGTGGTGCAGGTGGCACATTGGTGCCATGACCCGGATGGAGGTGAGTGTAATGAAGGAAAGCTAGTGAGAGTAAACTTCACTGCTTTGGTCTGAAGAAGGGAGCTAGAGGTCTTTAGTGTATTTCTTAGCACAACTGTCTCCCATGGCAGGTGATGCAGGTTTGAATCCCAGTCTGAGCAGTATGAGTAGGATCAATTACACGTACAATAATAGTACAGGATATCTTTCCCCTTACAGAAAAACCACATGAACTACACTATGTTGAAAATCACAAGCAAAATATGTGAAACACAAGTGAAACCCATGTGAAACGTGTGATTTTACCATATGATTTCAAATGTGAAAATCGTGTTTTTTTGTTTTTATGTAAGGGCCTAATGAGGCAAATCTAGCTAAAGTTCAAAACAGTGTGTGTAGAGGCACTAAAGGATTGACCTGTAATAGAAAATTGTGAAATATATCACGAAAGGTTACAGATAGAGATATTTTTCCCCTGTATTTTAAATATCTTGAGACATATTCAGTGTTTTTCTTTCTTTTTTTTTTTTTTTACCTCAAGACCCTGAAGTGGTCAAATTGAGCAAATTGGAAATACCATAGTATCATACACTTAACATCTCCATGTTCCACAGTTTACATGGTAGCACAAAGTACTAGAGTGAAAACTGCATGGTAGCAGCACGGTATATGAAAAGGCACATATGGTCCAATAATGGTAACTTTTTATTACTGAAGTCCATTGAAGGTCAACAGCTGCCCTCCATCTGCATTTGAAATTTAAAGCATGCAGTTTCTTACGCTTGACTGTTTCGAACAACAACCCGTTGAAGAACAAGTTTGCAGCTCCATCGTCCGGAAGAGAACATGAGCGTTTGTTTTTAGACTGACTGTCAGGTTTGTATGCATGAGCGCTCTCATGGAACGGACTTTAGAGCCGCGGCTTAAAAAGAACAGAGGATAAAAGAAGCTTCTTAAATCAAAAGTCCATCTGACAGTCTTTATGTAGATCAGGGCCTGAATGAGCTTCAGTGCCTGCGGTGAATCGCTATGACAGTCATAAATGAAAAAGTGTTGCATCCAGGGAGAACTCACAGCAACAGAATTAAACTTTTAGATATACGGGCAATTTTAACACCTTTGAATACAGCATTCTCAATAGAAATTGGACGCAAAACTTAAAAAAATAGTTTCCTCCAAGTTTGTGGATATTACATAATATTATCTAACTTTTTGGGAGTAATTAAGCTTTAATTCAGTTTCAGTTTTTATTTATTTCCATAAAGTATTTTTAGTGATTCAAGTACAAATGATTTCATTTAGTTTATGTTTTCCATCTAATATTTTATACACTTTATTTTAAGGTGTCCTTGTTACAGTGTAATTATACATTTAAATACTGAGTAATATTAATAAACTACATATACTTACTTTATGGTTAGGTTTAGGATTAGGGTTTGGCTTAGGGTTACTTACATGTAATTATGCATATTTAATCTCTTAAGACCCTGCGGCCACATATGAGGACATTATATTTTGTGAATTTCTCTGAGACGATACATGCCACAGTTTTCAGTCTGGATGTCCCGTACAGAACACATTCAGGGCTTCTCAGATACCAAATGATTGGAAGTTTCACCATCACCACTCCCTCTCCTTGGTCTTCAAAATGTCTGAAATTAATTTAGTGACACTCTTATGGAAATATGATAATATCTTGTAATTATTATTTAAATCAGTCAAATCAAAATATGACTTTCTGTTACAAAACAGGACGTTGATTTCATACATGTCCTCATATGAGGACATTGGGATTAAAAGCATGTTTATTACGCATTTTGGGAGACATAACAAATGAATAGGGAAATAAATAATATTTCAATATTCAATGAAATATTATATTTTACTACAAAAATCTTGTCAATTATTACTCCCATTATTACACTTCTTTTTTCATTACATGTTGCCCCAAAAACACATTAATATGCAGATTAGATTTAGTTTATAGATACATTGTATATAATGAGAAAACCCATTTATGGCCATTTTACACACATTTTGCAGAATGAAAAATGGTATATCGAATCATTCTGTTATAGCATAGTTATAGTATAGAATCATCTTTATACAAAGTTTGGTAAAAAAAAAAAAAAACTAAAAATGTATTGATGATTTAAAAAATCAATTGTTTTTGCCTATGCATGTTCATTCATGTCTTTTTATTTTTATTTTTTAAAGAAACTGAGTCCCGATGTCCTCTACCTAAGACATAGCATAACTTATGAATGAAATATCATATTTATTTTATTTTTTTTTTTTTACATTATTTTTAATGCTCTAAACAATGTAAAGACATGAAAAAAAAAAAATCCTAAAACTTTTTTCTTGGGTCTTAAGAGGTTAAATGTTATCATAATAGTAAGTACATGTGACGTGTAACAAGGACACCTTAAAATAAAGTGTTACCAAAAAAGACTGTTTGGAATACATTGTGTTTCACTCTGAAATATGTCCCATTATGGAAGTAAAATGATTTGTAATCGCTGGTTCTTACTGACTCATTGGTTTTTGAAGAGCTGGCACTTTCTGTGGATAATATTGTTAACCTCATCAGTCTGTTTTAACATACTCAAATTGTTTCAGACAACTTCAGTATGTTAAATCAGGATGTTCAAAACCCAAACTCTTCAGTGGTCGGTATGGCTTGAGACACTTTAAAGTCTTGAAATAATAATGTCTGAACCCTACAAACACCTCCAACATACAATCACAGGTCCACTCGCACCCGCCACACATGCTGCTGTAATCACGGCTGAGCTTCCTGGAGGCTCTGGGTCCATTTCTCAGAAGTTATTAATTTCCTTCTCCCCCTCCTTCCTCTGGCGGCTCATGTAGGAGCCTGCCTCCTCTCAGCTGAAGGGTGTGAGCACCAGGGACCATGACCCAAATGAAATTTTTCACACGCTCGTTTTTCTGGAGCCCATTTTCAGGCCCTGACAGGTGGCGGAGGAGAGACGGGAGGTCAGACAAATGAATCGTGGCAGAGCGCTGCCTGCGGAAATCTGACTGTCCCTTATTTACTGATAACACTTTATATAATGAAACAGCGTAACGCAGTAACCAAAAGACGACGGGAATCCAGTAAAAGAACAACGTTAAGGGGTAGTCCACCTAAATCATCATTTACTCATCATAATGTGGTGACATAATGAAGGTATTTTGAACAGCTCCGATAACTAAACAGTTTCTAAACAGAGAAAATCTTTTTAATTTGTCTATCCTTCATTCATTCATGTATACATCTTTTGGCAACACTTCAGTATAGCGACCAATTATCACTATTAGCATATTAACATATAGGCTGTTAATTAGTATATATAAAGCACATATTCTACATGACCTTATTCTACATCCATAATTGGTCACACTTTATATTAGGTGGCATTAACTACTATATACTTGCATCAAAAAATAAGTACAATGTACTTATTGTGTTCATATTGTATTGCAAAACACTTTTGCTGCTATTGAGGGGGATACGGGTAAGGTTAGGGACAGGTTTGGTGGTCTGGGTAGGTTTAAGGGTGGGTTAAGGTGTAAGGGATGGGCCAACAGTGTAATTATAAATGTAATTACAGAAATTAATTACAGATGTAACTACATATAGGTATTTTTAAAAATATAAGTACAATGTAAAAACATGTATGTACACAATAAGTGCATTGAACCAAATGATTCATTTAAATATAAGTACACAGTAGTTAAGGCCACCTAATATAAAGTGGGACCCCATAATTCTAACTCAATACTTAAACATAACAACTACCTAACCAACTAATAATAAGCAGCAAATTGGGAGTTTATTGAGGCAAAAGTCATAAGTATTTTTATTTATTTTTTTATTATTTTTGTTGTTGTTGTTGACACAATCAGCTTTTTTCACATGTTTTTCAAAGGCTGTCCCTCACGGCCCAGTGTTTGCTGTGCCATTGTGTTACACATAAGGTCATCCACCCAGAACACTAGACCCAGCTCTAAAACAACAACTGAGGCATTTTACAGCACAAATAGCACACATTTTTGTACAGCTCATGCTTTAAAAAAATTTGTCAAGCTGCACATTTCGGCTTTTAACACTTTAAGACTCTTGCCTCATAGACTTCCAAATGTCGACAATTTAAAGGGTTACTCCCGTCCAAAATGAAAATTTTGTCATTAATCACGTACCCCCATGTCGTTCCAAACCTGTAAAAACTTCGAAACACAATTTAAAATATTTTGGATGAGAACCGGGAGGCTTGTGACTATCCCAATTAACCCAGAAAGGTCCAGAAAAGTATGAAAGACATCGTATCCGTGTGGCGCGGCTGACACAGAACAGCGTACGCAGTTTGCTTCCAGCGGATACTCTCCAAAGTGGTGCTACACTGATGCAGAGGAGACAGATTGTTGAATAAAGTCGTTATTTTTGTTTTCTTTGCGTGCAAAAAGTATTCTCATAGCTTCTTAAAATGACGGTTGAACCACTGATGGCAGATGGACTATTTTGACGATGTCTTTCATTCTTTTCTGGGCCTTGACAGTGTCAATGGGACAGTCACAAGCCTTCCGGTCTTCTTCTAAAATATCTTAAATTGTGTTCTAAAGAGGAACAAAGCTTTTACAGGTTTGGAACAACATGGGGGTAAGCAATTAATGATAAAATTTTCATTTAGGGGTGGAATAACCCTTTAAGACACTTATTAAATGAAGGGCACAACGGCATGAAGATTATTAGCACTCCGTATAATGTCTACTAACAACTTGACAGTTTGACAGGTAGACAACATCAGTTCCCACCTGTTGCTCCTTTAACTCTGATAATACCTTAAATAAGAAACTAGAACATAAATTACAAAAAGAGTGTCCTTATTTGAAGTTCAGTCATTAGCTCATTAACTTTACCATGTTTTGTTGTCATCTCCTGCTCAGTTCAGTGTGACAAAGAAATCATGTATTCTAAAAGTGTGTGTATAAATAGACTTTACATCAACATCATAGGCTTGTCAGCGTATGTGGCCTTAATTCTAGAGACAGCCCTCCGATACAGAGAAACTCCTGCCAACCACTTTGCCAAGATTCCCGTCCTCCGCTGAAACTCGTATGAAGTTGGTCGGGAGCGCTAGAGGAAAGTGCGAGAGAAATCGAGCGAGTGGGTGGTTGGGTGAGAGAACGACGGAGGAAAATCGAGAGAGAGAGAGAGCTGAAAACTGTCAGTGCAGAAATATTTTCCATAAATTCATAAACGCTGATAAGGCCTCATCTTTCTCCCATGTGCCCCGGCCAAGGACGATGGAACATACATTAGGAGATTAGGAGCAGCGCTGCATTTCCATCACCCCGCCGAGAGCCAGACCCGCGGCCCAGCACACGATCTTATCAAACACACACAGAAGCACGCGGTTTCAACTTCATTTCCCTCCTCCGCTTCTTTAAAAACCCTTCTCAACCTCCACCATCAACAATCTGCCCCTGCTGTCCTCTGTGTTTCATCAGACTGATGCCACTGCTGTTCTTTACTATTTGTATCGAAATACACCCACGCATACAACAGTTATGCATACTGTATACATACATATATACAGTGCTGGGTAGTAAGTGATTGCATGTAATCTGGATTACATAATCAGATTCCAAAAATTAAGGATTTGTAATAAAATTATTTAACATTTTAAAATACTCATAATCAGACTACATTTACTTTTTTATTGATTACATGATTACATATTATTCACACGATAGCAATAAATGAATGGAGTATATTTTCTTTCACTTTGTATTTTTATATCAAGATTATCCTTGTTAAATCAATGCATTAAACGAGTTAGGTCAAAAGTAATCTAAACATAATCAAAAAGTATCCGGATTGTATTACCTAAACTGTGCAATACAATGGATTGCATTACTAAACTCCTGGTTTTGATATGCAAAAATGGACTTTGGTGTGTATGTGCTACGCGATGGTAGGATTAGGGTTGTGGGGTAGATGCGTATCATATGTACGTGAAAACTGTGTTTTATATGCACGCCAAACATGCTCGTATCATATATATATACGCCAAAGTCAATTTTTGCGTATCATTACCACGAGTTTTTGTTTTTATTTGGCGTACTATTTATACGCACTTTGATGAGACCGGGCTCACATATATGAGCCTACTGTACATACACATTAAATATCATTATCAATTAGTTTGATCTGTGCTCTTTACATTCATTTATCTATGACACTGAAGACTGGAGTAATGATGCTGAAAATTCAGCTTTGCATTACAAGAATAAATTGCATTTTACAATATCTTCACAGAGAAAATAGTTCAATTTTAAGATTAATGTTGAAGCACTGAAGCATGTTAGTAATATCTGCCATTAAAACGATGTGACAAACACCAAAGTATGCAACATAAACGAATGGCCTGCTTTTAAAAAAACAAAAGCTTTGATGTTTGAAACTCTTTATAGTTGACAAATAAATAAATACGGTCCCACTTTATATTAGGTGGCTTTAACTACTATGTATTTACATTTAAATTAATAATTTGATACAATGCACTTATTGTGTACATACATGTTTTTACATTGTACTTATATTTTAAAAAATACCTATATGTACTTACATCTGTAATTAATTTCTGTAATTACATTTATAATTACACTGTTGACCTCTTAACCCACCCTTAAACCTACCCAGACCACCAAACCTGTCCCTAACCTTACCCGTATCCCCCCTCAATAGCAGCAGAAGTGTTTTGCAATACAATATGAACACAATAAGTACATTGTACTTTTTTTTTTTTTATGTAAATACATAGCAGTTAAGGCCACCTAATATAAAGTGTGACCATAAATACGCTAACAAACTGGTCAGAATTGCAATTACTGGATTTGTAATGAACTTCAACACAGAACTGTTAAACATTTGTATGTATAATGTACCTTCACTAAAGTATTGATGTTTCAGAAGCTGTTGATACGTTCATATCAGTGTCTATCCAAATGAAGAAAAGAAAAAAAGTTTAGCACATTGGAGCTCTGCTTTATGTATGAATACTAATGAGATCACGCTGGTTTCATGGGCATGCCAGCACAACATTCAGATGCAAAAAGTGGAAGCAAAAGTACCAAAATGTGCATTTTAATCATTGTTTTACATCAATGGTTTTGATTCTTTTGGAAGCGGCAGGGTAGCTCACGCTATCTTTGAAAGGAGCTGTGACAGTCGCGTGTCAAATCAGCCTTGATCTAAATAAGCCTCATTAGTTCATCCCACTGTTTAAAACAAAATAATTACTTTGTTGCATCAATTCCCACTTTTTGTGTTGATGTGACTTTACTCTGAACCACAGTCACCTTGGCTGGTATTTGAAGGGCAGCAGCAGGTCGCAGCGAAAACCTTGTCTTTTTTACGCAACAAAAAGCAAATATTCACTTCCGTCTGTAACATCTCAGCTTTCATTCTCATTTCCCTTTCATCCTCTTCCCCTTCCTGTGTCGCTCTCATGGGTTTAAACCCTGCAGGCTCGCTGCCTGTGTTCTTTGGAGCTTGGAGGCGATGCAGATTTTGGCATTTACAGAGCTGCGGGCTGCTCAGGCGGCGCTTGAATAGCGAGTTGCATGAGAATGGGTGAAGATGGCAATGCCAGCTGGTCAGAGACGCTCCCCAGACCCCTGCAAACAATCACAGATCTCTTTCTAAAGCAGTGCTCACCGGATTGTGCTGTTTCTGAACAGGATTTCCTTCAAAGCTCAGAACACAATGAACAAAACTGTCACATCTGGGCACGGGCACTGCGAGTGTCTCGGAGGAAAATGCTGATCTAGGATCAGTCCTCGGATGTTCTACTCTCTGGGTTGTGAAATTCATTTTGTTCTCTTTGAAAATTGAGTGGCTTGCACTTGACTCGATAAGCAACCAAAACCAAGGTTTGACTATAGCTGCTAGTATATATCAACTATAATTTGTACTAAATAGCCTACATATATGCTCCAATGTAAAGTTTTCCTATAGCTTACACTGTAGAGCATGACACTATCAATGTTAGGATCATAGGTTTGACTTCCAGGGAATGCATGAAGCAGGCCTCTGAAACGAACGGAAACAAACTAAATTTTGACAGGAACATGCCCAGAAACAGAAACAAAATTAAATGTATTAGTTCAGAACAGAATCGAAAATTGGTTAATAATTGTATTTTATCGTTCCATTTAATATTTGAATTTTGCAGTCAATCAATCACGAATTCGAGTAGTATGACCTATGCAAATGTGACGCTGATGCATTCAACGAGTGAAATGCCTTGCGCTCAGCTGCAAATTCCTCATAGGTAAGTTGCAATGGCAATTAATGTTAGTGACGAAGTGAAGTGAAGTGACATGTGGCCAAGTATGGTGACCCATACTCGGAGTTTGTGCTCTGCAAAACCCATCCAAAGTGCACACACACAGCAGTGAACACACACAGCGGTGAACACACACCCGGAGCAGTGGGCAGCCATTTATGCTGCAGCGCCCGGGGAGCAGTTGGGGGTTCGGTGCCTTGCTCAAGGGCTCGTCAGTCGTGGTATTGAAGGTGGAGAGAGCGCTGAACATTCACTCCCTCCACCTACAATCCCTGCCGGTACCGAGACTTGACCCCGCGACCTTTGGGTTACGAGTCTGACTCTCTAACCACAAGTGCCCCAACTAACACGACTGTGTTTTTTTATCAAATGATATGTCACAAACCACCATTTAAGTGAAAATGAATGGCAGGTAATATGCAGAACTGCAGGATAGTATAGAACACGGATTCACAAAACACAATAAAACTATATACATAAAAAGGAACATATTGGCCTATACACAAAATATATTTCACTTAAATCATTAAAAGATTAACTAAACGAATGAAAAAAAAAAAAAAAATGTACTGAGTTTCAGTTCATTGTGACGCGATCCAAAGTTTGTTTTCTTTTTTTGCAGAAGCTTTACAAATTTATTTGTTTTAAAGTTTTATTTGTATTGCATAAGCTTTACAAATTTGAATGATGGCTTTCTGTGCAAATCAGGGTATCTTGTCCAGTCAAATGATGAAGGGGAAAACAAGCTTGTTTTTTGTTTCTTCTTCTTCTTTGATTTCAACAAAAATGGCATATTATATATATATATACATATATAATAAATGTTTCGGTAACACTTTATTTTAAGGTCTCTTAACTAGCTGCTCATTAGCATGCATATTACTAGAATATTAGCCATTTATTAGTAGTAATTAAGCACATATTAATGCTTTATTCTACATGACCTTATTCTACATCCCTAATCCTACCCAATACCTAAACTTAACAACTACCTTACTAACTATTAATAAGCAGCAAATTAGGAATTTATTGAGGGAAAAGTCATAGTTAATAGCGAATAAGTGTTCCCTATTCTAAAGTGTTACCAATGTTTCTTGTTTGTGTCTGGTTTGTAAGTAATCAAGAGTGTAGTGTTTAGTGCATATCTCCCTTCATTTGAATATATTTTCTTATAGACCATAATTACACATTTAGTCTACATCACTAGTTTAAAGATGGGCTGTACTTTGATCTTTACATGAATTATTAATGATGCAAAACTCATATCCCATCCCTAAAGACCTCACAGGATTTTGTTTAAACTTGAACTGGAATAAATATGTTTGAGCATGATCAGTCTGTGACTATATTAGCATGTTCTTTTGAAAGTAACACAAGTAAATATGTTTTATTTTTGTAAGTAAATAAACATATTCATTAAAATTAATTTTTAGTCTTTTAAAACTTTCTAACACTGTTGGAAAAGAACGGAAAGCAAGGCAACTTTATAACTGATCTAAACGGATACGCGATTTGATGGATCTCACCGCACTAAGCGTTTGTGTGTGTGTGTGTGTGTGTGTGTGTGTGTGTGTGTGTGTGTGTGTGTGTGTGTGTGTGTGTGTGTGTGTGTGTGTGTGTGTGTGTGTGTGTGATTTTGAGAGGTGTCAGTCTGATGCTTTAAAATGCTGGATGGCCTCTTCCACCGAGCAAATCAATAGAGTATTAGCCGCCCAGAGCTAACTGTGTGTCTGTGTGTCTCAGGAGACCCCAGCTCTGTTTTAACTGGTGACTGTTACAGACTCACTTTCTAACACTTTCCCTGGACACCTGAGATACTCTTCAGAGATGTGAGAAAGTGTGAAAGAGAGGAGCCGAAGAAAAAATGACAGACATTAAGGGCTGAAACAAGATGGGAACACTGAAACCGTAATACGTGCCACATTGACATGATCAAATCTCAGTCGAGGAAGCTAAATTTGCAGACTACAGTCAAGCTGTCCTTCTGGAAAAGCAAAGCCCAATGCACACCGTGTGATTTGTTCTGTCTTTACGGTTGTTGCTTGTCATGAAATGACCCTGAGGTGTCTGCCTTGAGTAAAAGCCTACTGTGTAACATCACATGTCATTTATGTCAGACTGTACAACACACATCTCTGTGAAGATAAACTGTCATGACTGGCAGTGTTTGAGTCTGGAGCGAGAGACGGCTGGGGAAAAAAAAGAGACTTCTCAGTAATCAGAACAGATTTGATGTAATTTCATTCATCAGCAATCATAACATGCAGGCAATGCAAAACAATTATATATTTGTGTTACAATTCATGTACTCAAGCAACTGAGGGACTGTCCTTTATTTATTTCACACACATATACTACTGTTCAAAATTTAGGAATCAGTGAGATTTTATTCAAAAGAAATCCATACTTTTATTCAGCAAGGACGCATTTAATTGATCAAACAGGACATTTATGTTACAAAATATTTCTATCTGAAATACATACTGTTGTTTTGAACTATTTGTATTTCCTTTAATCAAATTATAATAGAAAAAAAGTATCACGTTTCCCCAAAAACAAGGGAGAGAACTAAAAAAAAAAAAGAAAAAAAGATAATAATCAGAAATGTTTCTCAGCAAACCAGCATATTAGAATGATTTCTGAGAGATCACGTGACACTGAAGACTTAACATATATTTTCATAGAAAACAGGTACTTTAAATTGTAAAAATGTTCCACAACATAACTGTTTTGATTGTATTTTGATCAAATAAATGCAGCCTTTTCAAAAATATTTAAATAGTAGGCTACCGACCCCAAACATTTGAATGATTGTGTATGTTCCTGATTAGTAGGTAATAGGCAATTAATAATATGCCAGTGAGTATGTAACAATAAATCATCTAAGAATATGATACAGTATGAGTAAAAATATGATTATATTGTATTATATTACATTATTTTATATTATATTATTAAAATGTGTGTTAATTAGTTAACAACTGAATGTAATGCTAATGTTTTGCAGTATATCTTATGCATTTGAATTCTCCGTTCAGCTGCTCCTTGCCTGCTTGTGTTACACAGACACACACACACACACACACACACACACACACACACACGCACAAACCCAACTATAAACTTGGGAGTACAGCCTGTAATTTCACTTTTCCTGTCTCAGTCCCAGCACTTAAGAGAAAACTGGAATTGCTAAGCTTGTTTGAGGGAGAGAAAAGGTGAACGTGAAGAAGAAAGGAAGCCGGTGAGGCAGCAGCCAGCAGTCGTGTGAGGCAGATGAGCAACCGTACCGCAGTTTAACTCTCACACCTCTGAATAAACACCGCCAATAAACAAACAGCTGAAGCAATCCGTTCAACCTCCAGAATCCACAAACCCACTGAGACATCTGCACAACAAAGCCCTGCGGCACACACATAATCACAGATGAGTTATGAAGAAATGGAATTAATGAGCCAAATTAAAAGAACCTTTCAAACAAAGTGATTGCTATCTTACTCTGTAAATGCCAGCAACACGTTGGTCACTAGGGTAGTGACACACACACACACACACACACACACACACACACACAGCCTTTGGGAAAGAGACATGATCAATAATCCTTTACATTATCTTCATGGTATTCAAATACAGTGATCTCATTAGTATAAGTGTGGTTCAGTTTTTTGCGTAGATAAACGAACACAATATCATCGCAGTGATGAATGGATTGTGTTTACAGATGAAGTTCTGGGGAAAGCTGAGCTCCTCACAGTCTGGCACAGGTGCGCACTCACGGAGCTGGCCCCGCTTCTGCTGCTCCTGACAGAGGTTTCTTTCTCTCTGGACTGGAGATTCACAACTTGTTGCATCTCTTCTGTCTCTCAGGGATGGAGACTCAGAACATGGACATTTTTGTCTCAGAAAATCAGAACTGCATGTCTGTTGAAAGGGTCATTTCTAGTGAGGATGATGCTCATAATGTCCCAGCCATTTTTTTTAACTGGAAAACTCAGTAGTATAGTGCTTTTTTTTTTTTTTTTTTCATTGATTCATTCTTATTTGTATCTGCAAATTTGATGATCCCCTTGTAAGGACCCCCTAAAATACAAAGGTAATTTATAAATACAAATCCATCAATGGTTACATGAATATATTCATTATAGTTACATGCATTACACAATTATATATAATTCATTTCATTTTTCATTTTCTATTTTATTTATGTTTTTTTTTTGTTCTCTCTAAACTTAGTGACTTTAAGGTTAAGCTATGCATTATCCACATCCAAAAGCAATTCCGAAATACTCCAGACATGATTGTGAAAGATTGAACTGCCATCCGTGAATCTGTTCACAACTGAGATTGTGTGAAGTGTTGTGTCACAAATAGCTGTCATTAACCTCACGCTCTCTGAATGTGAATAAAGCCGATGTCCTGCAGTTTATGCTCATTTCCAGCAATAAATGCATGTGGGAAGATCTGCTCTTTCTTTTTCTCTGCAACACGGTCAGGCAAGTTAGTCTGCTTGCTTTCTGGACTTCGCACCCAAAGCCCATTTCACACCAAATGTGAAACAAAAAAGTGAAAAAACAAATTAAAGACAAATGGTCATTTTATACCAGGAGCTAAATTAATATCTGTCAGGTTGAACAAAAAGCTAATTCAAGTCAGTACAATAGAGAGTCCAATGAAGAGGCACCAATAAATGACTAGTCGATGGAATAGTGAATAATCACATAAAAAACTCAATTATCCTTTAAGAGAACAAAACAAAAATCCTTGAATATTCAGAGAACAGCATGTGTTAAAACAAGAGACACAGGCTAAACACAGCCTCTCGAGAGTAAAGACTGTATAGGAGACATGCTGCTGTATCACACAATCTCTTCCAGGACACAGATCAAAATGAAACTCCACCTGCACTCAATTTAAGAGATCCCGTCTCAGTATCTGTTCATTTGGCTGATTTGATGTCTGCGTTTGACCTCTGCTAAATGCGTTTTGGATGGACTGCAGGCGAGGAGGAAGTGTTGGGATTAATGGCTGCTGGAATGGAGATGCTATCAGATGAGGGATTGAGGCCAAAGTCAATGAAACGCATGATGACCTCCTCTAGGCTGGACTGGACCAAAGCACCGGCCATTTGAGTCCCAAACCGGCCCAGTGATAAGACGCTATCTGTCACTAAACGAAAGAAAGAAAGAAAGAAAGAACTCACAAGAAAGACGACTGGACAGAGCAACGTCCACTACAACACACACACAGAGCCAAACACACACTCGTCTTCATCCGACAGCATTCACTGAACACACCAACATACAAATTCAACAGACTATAATAGATTTTCTCACACTTTAGGATGTAATTGAACCCATGCTATGAAATGATGCACCTGTGTTTCCGTCTTAACACAATTTTTAGGCATCACCTAAATCAGTATTTAGTCCAAATATACAAATGATGTATTATTTACTTTTTTTTTTCTAAATTATTCATTCATTCATTTATTTATTCATTATATTTATTTATTTATTTATTTATTTATTTATTTATGTTTGTTTGTTTTGTTTCTTTTATTTATTTATTTATACATACAATATATATATATATATATATTTTTTTTTTTTTTTTTTTTTTTTCCTCTAAACTTACCAGTGACTTTGACTCTGGCGTCTCAAGCTTCATATTTTGACCTCTGTTTTACTATGAAAATCATTTTGTGACAACAATTTATTCATTTAGTAGGAGTTATGTCAGCTACATCCATTGCGGAAAAAAAATAAAATAAATAAAAATAATAATAAATCTTGCACAGCCGCCATACAAGTGTTTCACTAAACAATGTCACTCATGGTTTTTAGTCCAAAAGTGTTTACATTTGAAGAAATATTGATGGATTCTCTCAAATTTCTTTGGAGAGTAAGTATTATTATTATTTGTATTTTTTGAAATTATTAATTTACCCAAAACTTTTCAATTTGAGCACTATTGCGTCCTCCTCTCCTGTGATGTCTGTTCATTCAACGCAATTCACACTTTTCCAAAAGCTGTAGTTATTTTAGTGCTGCAATGAATAACTATTTCGATAATCAACTAATATGTTGACTTGTTTGATTATTAAATTAATTAATAAAAACAAAATACTCAAATAAAATAAAAATTAATATTAAACACTGGATAATTAAATTAATTAGCATTCAATAAATAAATAAATAAAGTGTGCAAGCAAATTATAAATGTTACAAAACTGTACTAATGTTCGTTTCCATGCAGTAGGGGGCAGAGTAGCTCTTGCCCTGAGTGACTGAAACAGCTGTGAGGCTGCAGTGTGTCAGCTGGCGTGACGGTTGGCCGGCTGAATGAATGGTAATTTAAGATTTAAATGCGTTGGTGAATAAAAGAGGGCGCCGGATTAACTGCCGGATCCTTTAAACCCCAGAGGACTGGCAGAAGCCCAATGGGACCACCAACCGCCCGCGTGCTTTCAAAACGGACACCAATCCATTTCTATTCGCTGCCAGAGTAACTCAGTGGCCAATCAGAAAACACAAATCTTAAAAAAAATAAATAAATAAAACATTTAAACCCAAGTGCCTACCGTTACTTGCTAGAAACTTGTCTGCAATTAAATGAACATTAATAATCCAGAGGAATTTCATTTTGTCCGATGTTTAATGGTGCTGCTGGAGGCAAATAAGGCCTCAAAATCAATAGAAATCAGCATCGATATAAATCAGTGTGTTGAGCAAACGGAACGGGCAGAAATATGACTTGCTCTTGTAAGGCGAAGAAAAATCCTTCGGCCATTTGCAAACGTGGGTTATAATACGCAGATCTGTCAGTAATACTAACGTGCAGGAGAAATGCATCCATGGCTATACTACTGAAGCAAAACATTTGACAGAAAGGGTTTAAATGATAAATCAATACATCAATAGTGGCCGCGTTGTGGTTGTCAAATGTTATTGAATCACATTCACATTCCACAACTGTGTGCTGAAAAATGTTTCATTTAAGTCAAAAATATTATCTAACGTCGCTAAATCAACCTTTTCAAATTATGTTACACCGACAAAAACACATTCAGAGGTTTGATCAGGTAGAAACAGCTCCTCGGTGTAGCATTTGCAGGTTACCGTGTTTTAAACTGTGAATGCTCTGTTCGAAGCAAGGAGGATTTCGACTTCATACATCCACTAAAAATCACTTTGACACCAGTTGATTAAAAGTAATCAACTGGATTAAAAATGGCTCAGAAAAATAAAATTAGTTCCCGAAAAAACTCGGGAACATTTGCTGTGATATTTTGTATTTAATAACATTCAGATATTTTTCAATCTGACATAAATGTCTAAATGCTGTATGGGCTATTTCTTTTTTGAAGGTCCACTGAAATGCACCACACGTCCTTCATATGCATCATAACTACATGATCGTGAGCCTCTCTGATGTCTCTGCTCTGCAGATCTTGAGCTCTTGAAATCAAAGCGCTTCTTCAGCGTGCTGCTGGAACAAAGGAACTTGAGTGTGGAGTCTGTGCTGTTGTCTCGTGTGTTTGGAGGACCGCTGGCCTAACGGTCGCCCCTCACTGACTACAATAGCCTCCGCAACACGCATCTGACAGCCTCTGTGTGTGTGTGTGTGTGTGTGTGTGTGTGTGTGTGTGTGTGTGTGTGTGTGTGTGTGTGTGTGTGTGTGTGTGTGGCGGTTGGTAGCTTGATCTGGGGGAGGGGTGAGTACCAAAAGACCATGACTGGCTTAAAAAAAAACACAGAGACAATTTAATAAATTAAATTTAAATAAATAAATAAATAAATAATAAACTCCTGTCATCATTTATTCACTCTCATGTAGTTCTGAAACTGTGACTTTTGTTCTTCTGTAGAACACAAACAAGAAACAAACATTTGTTTTAGTGTTTTTGGTTTGTATGTTTGTTTTTGTTTTGTGCGCTTTGCGTTTTGTTTTCTTGTTTTGCTTTGCTTGTTTTATTTCATTTCTGATGGTGTTTTGTGTGCTTCCTATTTTGTTCGGTGCTTTGATTTTTTTTTCTTGTTTACATTGCTTTCTTGCTTTGTTTTGTTTTGTTTTGTGTGAGCGTGTGTGTGTTGTGTTTTTGTTCCATTTTGATTTTTTTTGTTGTTGTTTTTTTTGTGTGCCCCGTGTTTTGTTCGGCGCTTTGTTTTGTTTTATTGTTCTATTGTTCTATGTATTTATTTGTTTATTTATTTATTTAATGTGTTTTGTTTTGTTTTCTTGCATTGTTTGCTTTGTCTGTTTTGCTCTTTTGTTGTTGTTGTTTTGTTTTGTTTTGTTTTGTTCTCTTCTTTTTATTTTATTTTATTTTATTCTATTTTTTTGTCTTGTTTTGTTTAGTTTTCTTGCGTTGCTTTGCTTTGTTTTCTTGTTTGTTTGTTTGTTATGTTATGTTTTGTTTTGTTCTCTTTTTTATTACTTATGTAAATGTTGGTCTTGTGTTTTGTTTAGATTCCTTGCGAAGCAAGCCACTCCACCCTGCAGCAGAAGACTGGTCGCCCACTGAAGCTAAGCAGGATTGAGCCTGATCAGTGCCTGGATGCTCAACACTGGTGGTGGTTGAGGAGAGACCCCGATGTTCACCAAAAAGCCTTTGTTTGAGTTCTATAGAAGAAATAACCGAAAGCCACATACGTTTGAAACAACATAGTGAGTTTAAATTTTTGGATGAACTTGTTTAACTGCCTAACAGAAAACAGAAATCATTCTTATGAGGTCAAGAGATCATTTTCATCAGAATGTAAATCATATGACATGCCACCCAGCTGAAAGCATCATTTGGCTCAGTCCACGGAAAACAACAATCCTCCAGCTTCTATTTCACCATCGATTCTGCTTTCACTTCTAGCTTTTCCTGTCGCTGTGAGATTTATTTCCACACGCTCGTTCATATCTCCCTCTGTCTCATTCCAGTTCAGCTCAATGGGGCGTAACACTCTGCCTCTCTGTGATATCCTGGCTTCTACAGGACTATAACACTAATGACACTTATAAAATAGATATAAAGAAAACAGCACCAGTATCCATATAAAGACGACAAAGGTTTATGATGAAACTGGCTGAATCACTGGCTCAATATAACAAAGAACTGTTCGAAATTATGTTGCATAAAGAAAACAAATGCTATTATTTTGTCAAGATATAATTACGCATAGCTTTTGTAATTGTAGTAGCATGTGGTTTAGATATCATCAACTGGTCCCTCCATTGTTATGACTGTTTAGAGAAAAAGCATGCACACACACACACACACACACACACACACACACACACACACACACACACAAATCCACAAGAGTAAGTCTATTATTAAGAAATGATTACAGTCAAACTGTTTTAATGTTAGTATACATCAACAGTTCTACAAACAATATTAAATATTATATTTAAAATATCAGAGTAAATTATGTTTTGGACCCAATATTACTAGTAACTTGTCTATATTATTATTATTGTTAGTAGTAGTAGTAGTAGTAGTAGTAGTAGTAGTATTAGTATTATTATTATTTTTGTTGTTGTTGTTGTTGTTGTTGTTATATATTTACTTCTTAAATAAATCAGTATTTTTGTACAAATTGGTTGAATGAACAATTCAATGACAGTTAAGTGTTGCCACCTACTGGCATAAGGATGCCACCTTATATATATATTTATTTATTATTTATTATTATTTTTTTAATTGATTAAACAATATAAATATTTTAAAGATTTGAAAAAGTATCTGAAATAATTGCTCTGTACTTCCAGAGCAACTGTATATATATATTTTTTTTTTTATGTCTTTAACTTTTCAACACTGACGTTCATTGTTCACGTGTTCCAGTGCTGTCTTGAGTCAGTCCATTACAGTGTCTGCAGCTGGATCATTTCTGATACTTTTGTTATTTTCTATTTTTGGCCTATTCAACTCTCAACATCTCAATGATCCCCATGTGACTCTAGGGTTTGTAAATGTGTTTAACTTTGATATGAATTTGATGAGCAGCACGGTTATGAAACTGATGTTGGCTGGTTGTTAGTAGGTTATTAAATTTCAGGACAGCGGTCCAGAGCGGAACGCTTCCCAGCCTGAGATAATGGCTTTAAAGTGATTAAATCTACTGTGGATTTCACATACTTGATTTAAGATGCCATTTTCAGTAAAGCAACCTCAAAAACTCAACACAAATTAGCCATAGCACATCTGTCTTTGCTGTAGTGTGTTCACAGTCTGTCATTTACACTTCACACCAAAGCACACAATGAGAGAGTGTGTGTGTGTGTGTGTGTGTGTGTGTGTGTGTGTGTGTGTGTGTGTGTGTGTGTGTGTGTGTGTGTGTGTGTGTGTGTGTGTGTGTGTGTGTGTGTGAGAGATTAAAGCAAACAGCAGTGTGTGTCAGTGTGCAGACAGCAGAATAGGGCTGGCGTTGTCGTTCTCAGATGAATCACGCACTTCCGTGTGATTCAGTCCTCTCCAAGGATTACAGCCGTCTAATAGAAGACACTCACACACCTCAGCACTAAACCCACTGCTACTCACAGTCATTTTACTGACACCTCGACACACAAAACAGCTCCGAAATGAATTTTACAGATCACATTGCTAGGGTGTTGGTCACATTTGACCAGCTTGCTGGGTTGTTGCTTAATGATCCAAGTCAAAAGAGAGATATTGTTTCCAATAGCCTTAGGCAACAGGAAAATCTGCTTATTTTCTGCAAACTGGTTCTTTGGGACAGTTTGTTTCAATGAACTTAATTAGCTAGTTCACAATCATGCAATGACTTAATGCATACGCAATTATATTACTAAAGCACCTGATAATGAAGTGAAATGTGGAAATGTTACATGTCTAAAGCATATAAAGCGAATAAACTAGTCTTCATCAGCTCACCTTTATACAGAAACAATGAGAAACCACAAAGACTTTCACTTGGCCCTTCATTTAATGTTCCCCTATTATGTTTTTTTTGAAAATTAATTTTCATGCAGTGTGTAACAAGCTCTAAGGGAATAAAAACATCCTGCAAAGTTTTAAATCTGAAAGTACACTGTGTATAAAGTGGTCTCTGAAAAGACAATAATCTCTGAATCATTGAAACGAGTCATTTTTAAAACGAATCCCAAACCGTTTCATGTTGAAGTCAACATGAAACATTAGCATATTGCATGCCCTCTTGTTGTGTGAAAACTTAATTTTCATGTTGGTCTGAATGAAAATGCAAATTCATTCTTTGCAACTAGGTGCCACTTTTGGAGCTTTAAAAATAGCGGTTTCCCCGGTAACGCTGTACACAAAGCAGCACTGCTCTCACAAACACTGCTTTATTAGGTATTACAGACATGATGAAATGAAGATGAGACCAATCAGACCAATCACCGCAGATTAGCGTCACGCAAAGGAGGGGTTTAGAAAAATGAATCATTGAGCGAATCGTTTGGGATTCGTTGAGCAAGTAAGGTAAAAATAAATGCATGTTATAAGACAATGAAAGTGTTTTTTGACCTTGCATGCATGTCAACCTGTTGTCAACCAACATATTAACCTTTCATAACAAATAATAGGGGCACTTTAAGTGTTCAGCTCATCGATCTTCAGTTCAAGTCGAATTGTTTCCTCAGTTCAGTGACTGCTGGAGAAACTGGAGCAATGAATGATTCATTCATCATAGGGTCAGATAAGCTTCTATTTTGGCTCATTTTGAGTCGGAGTGACTGTCAGGTGTCTGAAAGTGATATCTGATTGAATCATTTGTAAATCTGTGTTGCTTGAGCCATGAACTGTTTCAGAAAATTCTGTCCAATTTGGTGAACTGGTTTAACTAGTTTGCCAAAAAAAAGAAAAAAAGAACCAGTTTAAAAGACATCATTCCAGACTGTTTTCCTGAGGCTATGTATTACAGGTAATAAGGTTGTAAATAATGTTCGGTTTCTTGCATAGACTGATCGTTTCTCTTCATAAGACCTCAATATATTGTCAGAAACCATTGGTATTAATTTTATTTTGCCTGCATATGCTTTTTTTGACTCTCAAAGTGACGGTGGCAGCTGGCTTGCATTTTATGAATCACCAAGGACCGCAGTTTCAGCTATTAACCATGGTAATTTCAGTTAGGACCACATTTAGGACAAAAGCTATTACAGGACAGCATTTCCTATCTTAACTACAGATGGGAACTTGATAAAAAATCCTAAAAACTGTCTTTACTTTAGGGCAACCCCACAGCTGTCCTTACCTCAAAATTATTTGAAAAACTGCTTACAGCTGCACTGTCCAACAATGGTATTCAATTTATTAATAACTGAAAATGAAGAAAGGAGATGTTTAATGGTAGAAAGACTCTTGGAGGACCCTGAAGATGTGTTACATTTTGATGACAAAACACTTATAAAAGTAATTACAGACTGCCACGCAACAGGAACTGCAGCCAGCATTACAGAGACCAACAAAAGCATCACGGAGCATTACTGGTTGTAGTGCAAAGTGAATAATGCCTTTTTTTTTGTTTTTTTTGCAAAAGGCTATTTTCAATGTGAAGTAGCTTTTGTTTAGCTCATCAGCAGCTCGCGCAGTGTTGGTTGCTTGGTAACAGACCTGAGAGTGGATTGTCGAACTTCGTAATGCCATTCAAGATTTCCTAACTAGAGATAAGATACAATTTTGTAAGATAGGATAAGAATCCCAAATCAAGTTGAGATTTGCTTCTGTAATACGAATTTGTGAAAAATCCTATTTTATCTTAAGTTAAGACCCAAGATAAGAAACTTTCTGTAATACGCCCCCTGGAGCACAAAACCAGTCATAAGCAGCACGGGTATATTTGCAGCAATAGCCAACAATATATTGTATGGGTCAAAATTATTGATGTTTATTTTATGCCAGAATCATTAAGATATTAAATGAATAAATAAATCCATGATGATATTTTGTATACCTTAAATATATCAAAACTTAATTTTTGATTCATAATATGCCTTGCATAATACTTTTTTTGCTCCCTCAGATTCCAGATTTTCAAATAGTTGTATCTCGGTCAAATATTGTCCTATCCTAACAAACCATACATCAATGGAAAGATTATTTTTTCGGGTTTCATGTGATGATGCTTTGTGGTCCAGAGTCACAAATGACAAATCCTTGAAAAATCTAAATTTAAAAAAATGTTGTATATATGTTTTGGTGCAATTCTGAGTGGTCTATTCAGAATCATAGTTTTTCACCAGGAATATGTCTGTTAAAAATAATTATTAAAAAAAAATAATAAGTTGAAATAATGTGGCTGATGGCTTTAACAGAAGCATACAGCACTGATGAATAGCCTTGTGGCTCACAATCGGTCTGTCTGAAAACGTTTGAGCTATCGTTGAGGATCGATTCCCCTGTGAAAAAAAAACAAAGTTTTTACTTCTGTAACCCAACTGTTGTACTCTACGGTGCGGAATAATAGCAACGCTACATCAAAACAGATCACTAAACTCTGAAACTAACAAAGAATAGCGTGGCTTTCATAGAAACCAGTGCCATTTTTCAGGAAACAGCCAACTGTGAAGAAATAATGTCACAAAAATCAAACTGTGAAAAGTAATTTGGCAAACAGTGCGAATACGCAGCAGAGCACTATAAAGGACTTTGCCTTACAGTAAATGCAGCTGAAGCCATCTGTAACCTCTGGCCTCAAAACACACCGGTGTCAACGCGTGATTGACAGTGATATACAACTCCTACTGTTCTCTGCGCACTTACAGCACTTAAAAGGGTTTGTGTCATGAGAAATTGATTTTTTTTTTTGATCTTTTGAAATGAAAGAGTTCAAGTGCTGTGAAAACATACTGTAACTTTCACACTCAAACTCAAAACACAAAAAAGCATTTATTGAAACTTAAAGCCAAAAATGTCTTAAAAACAACCTGAAGCCAGGTCTGAAGCCAGAAGACTGAAAGGTGACAAAGAAAAAATAAATGAGTGCTTGGCATACGCAAGGTAGAACGATCTGATGAGGTTTGAAAGGTTGAAAGATTGAAAATCCTACATAGTGATGCTTCTTTTTTTGTTGGACAGGTTAAGGAATTAATTACTGTGCTCTCTAAAAGTGCTAACGCAAGCTAGAACTGCTAAACGGACCTTTAAAGACAAGATTTATCTGAAGTGAAAGAAGGAAACTCTCTCAGTCAGTGTTAGCAGTGATTGGAGGTTTGCTGGGGCATTTAATCGCCGCTTCCTACAGAGAGACTGTCCTGATAATTAGTGAAAATGACTTCAGATAAAGAATTTCTGCTTAATGACACTTACAAAAATATCTATAGCAAGACGGATGACAACAATGAAGAGAAAAACAAAGCAACAGCCTGCCAACCAGAAGACAGAAGATAAAGCTCATGGAAGGCAGTGAGAAAAAAGAAGAAGCCATAAATTGCGATTAGAAAAGAAGAATTCGCAACGTCAGGTGGTCGGCGGGGCTTTTAAGGTACAGATGGCGAGAACTCGGAGAGAAAGCACCGAATGCTGAATGAACGAATACGAGGTGAGGTCTTCGCTCCTACAAACACCTCTGCAGCAGTTTGTCAGAGGACAGAACAGAGTTTTACCGCTGGCTGAGAAAAGGAAGCAACAAACGGGAAAAGACGATCAATCAACAGCTTCTGTGCGACTCTCTTGCCTCCGCTGAGCTCCAGCTCGTTCCACGCCCCTCGCGACAGTGATGAATTAGCGCCGCACTCAAGTGCTTTACAGCTCCGCAACCGCCCGGCCCAGTTCACCTCCCTCTGATACAGGCCTGGTACCAGAGTACAAAATTAACACTCGCCGAGGGCCAAACGCAGGTAATAATAGGCTTTGACAAAGAAATAAATAAAGAATAATGTAAGCAGGTAATTAACACAAAGTAGATCCCAATAAGGTGAAACTAGGCTCCTGAGAACGCTGTAGGGGTGTATTTTGATAATGACTAGCTGGCTAAACATTTTTGTTACACAGCCACTTAACAATTAAATCAAAACATGGACTTGAAATATTGATTTCAGTTTTTAATCATTTAATTATCTTGACGATAAGCTCATAAAAGAGCATAAAAGCTGGAAAAATAAAGAGAAATGGATAGAAATATAGAGTAATAATGATAATAATAATAAATTATATATAAATTTTTAAGTGTGAACAAAAAGTTTA
Organism: Acrossocheilus fasciatus; assembly: GCA_036784905.1. Lineage (NCBI taxonomy): Eukaryota > Metazoa > Chordata > Actinopteri > Cypriniformes > Cyprinidae > Acrossocheilus > Acrossocheilus fasciatus. Next base: position 29,419,496 of record CM071956.1, read on the forward strand.
AGTGAATCAAATTTAATATATATATATATATATATATATATATATATATATATATATATATATATATATATATATATATATATATATATATATATATATATATATATATATATATATATATATATATATATATATATATATAATAGAAGAAAATTCTGGAGGAGGCTACTTATTTTTTCCTTTAATTTCATAGTTGCAAAATTTCACGTGGTAAAACATTACTCTACTAATCAATGCATCAAATTAAAGTAAAGTTTCAATAAAGAGTGTTTTTTAGCTTTTGCCATTGTATAGAATTTGTCATAAGAAATGTATTTTAGAGGCAGGTCCGTGTACTTTTGCATCCATTCATTTTTCGTTTCTTTAACCCAGACCAAAAAAACAAAAAAACAAACAAAAAAAAAAATGGTTATTGTATTTTTAATTGCTATGCTGAAAACCAAAACTGAAATTAGAACCGCACACATTTTTTTTTTTTTTTTATGAATTTTTGCACTTCTAATAAACATTTGAAAAATGCACAGATTAATATAGAAAAAATTAGATTGTTTGTGTGTGTGTGTGCTATCTGGGTCACGGTATCGGAGAGGACCATGCATGGTTGCTCAAAGTACAGTAGGCTATATCGTGTTAGTGCGCTACACACGGTTTAATATATGGGGTAAATATAGAAATATAATATAGAAATATATAAAGTTATAATCTCCAGATACAGGCAGGCCTGGCTCCTGAATCAAATCACTGAGGCTGCTTCTGAAATCATCTGAAATCAGTGCTCTAGCCTTAATATACAGTTTGACATGTTTTTTTCCCTGTTCACTGATAGTGACATCCACATAGCCTAAATTGTCTTTTTCCCCCTTCTCCCAAATCAGATTATAATACTGTTTCAGCTACTAAAATACTTCAGTTTTGTATGTAATGGCAAAGTGATTATATTTTGTTTCGTTTTTTTATTAGGCTAAGTTAATTTAGACAAACGTTTGGAGCATTTTTTTTTTTTTTTTGTTCGTTAAATAAGTTTTTTTTTTTTTCTTAAAGTAAAGACCAAGCGGCCAGCGGCAGACCGGCAGGCTGATCATAGCCTATGTTTGATCAATTTAGCCTTCTCAAATCATCACGACTTTGATGAATAGGAAAAGCAGGAACAAACTAATTTTCATTATTCAGAGATCAAACCATTATAGAAGAAACTGCATTTTCCATATTTCATTTCTGAGTTAAAACAACGAAAAATGAATGTGGACGCAGAAGTACACAGACCGAGGCAAAATATTATTATTTTGTTTTTAATTATATAATTTTTCATTTTTCATCATAAATAACAACAACGATCAACAGTGAGACACAATGATCTGCAATGCATGTCAAAAACAACATAACATGAGTACATTTTAATTTCATTTTGCTCCACGTCTGGTACTTCCTCTGAATTGCTCTTTATCCATAACATTTAGTCGCCGTCACGTTTTCATTCTGGTTCTTTGGTCAGTGCAGCTTTCCCAGTCATTCATCTTCTCTTCCTCGGTGTTGAGACTACAGGTGTGCATGAAGATGTCTGATTAACGCCAGCTTCATTTGAATGCAAACAAAAAATATGCTGCAAATGATGTCGTTCATCACTGTTCGTCTTGTACTCACATCACTATCGTTTGAACAAATGTAGGCGTCACTGATAAAGCCTTCTGCTCCTCCGGTGATATTCTACCAGTTATCATAATAAGGCTGTGTTTTGTACTGCTGAAGGCTGTTATCTCAACAGCTCTTACACTAGAGATCATTTCAAGGTCCGTGTCTGACACTATTAGAGCCCTTCAATCATCTTTATCAGAACAAAATGCTCTTATCAGTTTAAAACACACTATGCAACTACATATAATAATATATATATATATATATATATATATATATATATATATATATATATATATATATATATATATATATATATATATATATATATATATATATATATATATATATATATATACCATACATCCTTTAACAAAGACCATGTTCATGCTAAAAACATTTTGGGAGTGATTTAAATACAGGACTAAATCTCCTAAATGTTCGCTGTGTGTGTACAGAATACAGAGTCACTCCCAAACTCCCAATGGTTGACAATGAGAAGTACAGCATTGATTTGGATTTGCTAAATGGATTTATCTGTGGCTTCTGCACAACACAATACAACACAGTTCAAAAGACTCAAGCAACAAAATGTTCTGCCGAATGTACTGCTAATGTTTATTTGCCAAAACATAATTTCTACCGAAAACTGTATGTCATGTACTTAAATATATCTGTGATCATAAAGTTTCAATTTAGTATATATTCATTAATGCATTCATGCATTCATTCATGCATTCATTCATTCATTCATTCATTCATTCACTCACTCACTCACTCACATTTAAGCTAATTTTTTTTTTTTTTTATATTTACTTTTACTCATCTAACACTGGTTGACAACAGTTGAAATGCAGTGGAAAATGCATTCTAATGCAGGTATCATTTGGGTAAAATGGATTGTAAAATGTGGTTGTCACTAAAATTAACTGAACTCAGTGTGTACAGAAAAGAAGTAAAAATAGGAGTGACAACTGTATTTATGTGGTCAACCAAAAAAAAAAAAAAAAAAAACAGTGTCAATCTGCATTAAATCACAATAAAGCAGGAACTGTGGTGTCATAAAATGTCAATCATAAAATGGTCATTTTGAACGAATGAGACAATGTTAAAAACATTCAGAGAAGACCGAAACATCATCTCTCTCAATATTAGTTCATGCACTCACTTTTTTTGTTAAGAAAGTAAACACATACACATACAAAAGACCTGTGGGCAGCAGCATAAGCATCAGTGTCACAGGTCTACATGGAGTCACGGACCGATCCGGAGGAATTACCAAGACCGGCAGAGAATGTGCTCGGCTCTTCACTCTGTATTACTGTCAATGGCTCTTCATGCGTGAGGAGAATCCGGCTCAGAGAACAGAGCGCTGCTCTAAAACCTGCTGGACTGCCTCGAACCGCTCTCGACTGTCCACAGAGACGTCCCAACACAAATCAGACTCATAAGTGACTGATTTGGAACACTCTCAATGATCAGCAAACCCTCGAGCCACACAAATAACACTCCTCGTGTGACATCTGACTCACAACCGATTCCAACAGAGTCTGGTGTTAGCATGCTGCTAAGCTAACAATGTAATGAGTCTATATTATAGGAGAGAAATGGAAAATCTTTGTCATAGTACATTATCAGAGGATACCTTTGTGAAAGAAAAAAAAAGTGTGCTGTATTCAGTGTGCTCGTGTAGTGTAGGCTAATTTAAATCTTTAAAGTACATATTTTTATTTTAAAAATGAATAAATCAATCAAATACTGTACTTACAGCTACTATTAATGAAATAAAAAGCAACTTAAATAAAGTACACTTTCATGACTATGTTTCTTAACACACTTAAGTGCACTTTTAAAAACTGCACTTCATAACAAAGTTGAATTAAACATTTCACAGTGTTTTAATATTTTGTCATGCTTTAAAGAAGTGCACTTGATGTAGTGACCAACATACTTAAGCACATGTAAAGTACTTGATTATAATGTAGTGTCTAATTTCCTGTTACATTTAGGGTTAATATATTTTAAATTGCACTAAATTGAAACTTCATTGTTTGTTTGTTTATTTATTCATAATTACAAATATATTTAAATGCATGGCATACAATAGAAATTGCATTAAAGTATAATTTAGTTTACCATTAATTATTGTAAGTATTCTCAGGAGTAAACTTTAACCATAGTTCAAAGACAATAGAAGTAGTTACAAAATTGCATTTAAAATGCAATTAAATCCTACTTAAGTGGGTCTAAATTTCAGCTAAATGCATTTAAAATAAGTTTAAACAGTGATGCATTATTATTTATCTGCAATTAGCGTTTCACAATGATCAATTAAGTGTCCAAAAACATTCCAAAAGTGTGCTATTTCCAAAACAAGTACTCTTTTCAAAGTGTACTTTTTAAGTAGTATATGCGATTTAAACTTTTATGTGAAATATGCATTTATGGGAGTTTGTTCACAGCATACCAACTTATATCAAATAACATCACATAAAACATGTCCTGTGGGGAAGCGCTGAGCTTTCCAGCCTGCGCTAGCGCCTCCGTTTCTACAAGCGAATAAGCGACAGCTCCTGAGGGAGTCCTGGGCAACACATAAGACACATCTCAAAAGTTAGCACCGTTTAAAGGCCAACCGACTCTGGAAGAGAAGCGTTTAATCCACACCACGCCGCCTCAATGCTTTTAATTAATCTATTTCATGCCCTAACGATACACACGCCGCCGTTCGCCGCGAAAGTGAAGAAGATTCGCCGTCTCGCCAATTGTCTGACAAGTGCACACGGTTGTGCTTTGAAGTGTCCGAGCCTTTGAGCCTCTTGTGAGGATGATATGTGCAAGCGGTTTAGGCTGCTGAAGAACTGGATTACATTGCCTCTACTTTTCCAATTAATTATCCGGCTGTTTGGGAGATGAGCACGAGGGCACCGCAGGGTTTCTGACTGAGAGCCCGCGTGCCCTGAAATAGAGTAATGAAGCCCAACGAGTGCGCAGCGATAGAAAAGATGGAACTTTGTCCAAGTGAACAGCAGAAATAGCTTTATTCAAAGACATCTGTGGGTGTAGTGTTGGTTTTCCACACTCAACCATCTTAGGAGAATTACGTAAACATGATCAAATTTAATTAAGTCGCTTTTCCCCGCTCACGCTTTTGATGAAGTGTTTGCGGTTCAGCTGAAGTGAGACATCGAGACCGAATTTGGAGATACAGACTTTATCGCGGGGAAAGCATTAGCTTGGGGTCAGTAGCAACTCAGTCCCTGGAGACCGAAAGTGATGTTTAAAAGGGAAGGAAACCATTAACCCGAGGGAGGATATTTTCCAAAGGCCAACCGATTACAGGGATTTTGTGTTTAGTGGCGGTTTTCTGGGTAAACCATTCAGGTGATGATATTAGATCTGTTTGCCTGCTTATACTGAGAGTCAGTGATGTGAAAAGACCTCTAACCTGTCCATCGTCATTTGTGCTGTAGACATGAACGATGCTTTAAATCTTGTGGCTTGTTGAGGAGAGGTGTGCTCATATTTTTCTGTTTGGTTTCGGTGAATGAAAAGTCCCTGGATTCATGAAACCCGTGGCTGTATCTGGGAGCTAGAATATCAGAGACGTGGGAAACTGTGTAAAATTCACCAGATTCTCACATTATACCAGTCGAAATGACTGTTCTTCCACAGGCACGCACCAGTCAGATTCACTTCAGGAAATCAAGCTTTATAGGTACACCATTAACCATTCATTTATATTATAAGTGACTAACGACTAGTAAAATATTCCAAAAGAGTAAAGGCCTGTTCACACCAACCACGATAACAATAAATAAACATAGTGCTTAGAATAAACATACGGTATCATTCACTGGTGTGGACGCTAATATCGTTATCTTTATAGTTAGGACTATATTATTAATATTAATAATAATAACAATAAAAAACTAAAAAAGTAAAATGTTCAATTTCCGTTGTAAGATTTCAAAATGTAGTGCAACGCTTGACTGAGCATAATATTTTTTTATGGTTCAATTAAAGAAAACAATATTTATATTTTATTTTTTATAATTGTTTTATTGCTTAATAAAAAATAAATAAATAAATAAATATATATATATATATATATATATATATATATATATATATATATATATATATATATATATATATATATATATATATATATATATATATATATATATATATATATATATATATATATATAAATAAATATTTGTTTTTTTTTGTTTGTTTGTTTGTTTGTTTTTTTATTAAGCAATAAAAAAAACATTATAAAAAATAAAATATACATTTGACCTATATAGAAGCTGGGAAGTCTGACTCTTTTTAACACAGATTTGCACATGATATGCAGTGGGAAAAATAAACAAGATATTAAGAATTGTTCCCATGACTTATTAATTTGCTCCCATGTGTGTGGGGCTCTGCAGCTATATAAAAAAAAGAAAAAAAAAAGGTATATTTAAATTCTAATCTGCAATATCAAATTGTAAAATTGCAAATATTTGAAATAGCATATAATAGTCTGTTGCACTGCATGTTTCAGAGTAGATCAGTTCATCATGTGATTCCAGTGTTTTCAGTCATGCTTTATTTTCACATTCGCATAATTTCATTTTTGTGCACAGATGATTACATCATTTCATTGAACTAAGACACGTTTCTAAACATGTTTTCACAGAAGCTGCCATTTTCTGGCAAAATACACGTTTGAGGGTTTAGTTACTTGGAACTGCAAAATTAAGACTTCAGTATTGCGATTTTACTATATAATATAATTTATATATTTTATTTTTATTTATTTCTTTTTTATTTTATTTTGTATAGTGCAGTTGTTTTACAATAGTAATATATTACTGTATTCGTGAAATATTATTATTATTATTTTTCCCCACAAGATGGGATGAGTAATTTGGTCCATGTTTGCTTCCAAGTTGCCTCATAAAAGTCTATAAATAATATGGCCAACCAAATAAATGGTTGTAGCATCTCAAAGGCCACAAATCCGGTGGTCTCCAGTCCAAACTATAAATACCTTTCTGTGTTTAATGTATTTGACGTTATAGGTCTATATTCAGGTTAAAATGACACATCCTATTATATGTGAAGCCCGTGATCAGATATTAAACCTCGAAGGGTGTTTGCAGCTTCGCACCATCTGTCTCTGTGAGAATATAAAAATGTCTTTGAAAGTTTTCTGAAATGCATTTTGAAATGGTTTTAGGAATTCTATGAACTCTGAAGCTTGCGGGGGTCACAGACCGCGCACATGTGAGCTAAACCAGCTAATAAGCATGAGAGCTGGAAAAATAAAGCAGCAAAAACAAAGAAATGCCCTCCAGTGAGAGACTGCTGGACTCAAAGAGATGTGATTTTATTCTTTCAGGCTCGGAAAAGGACTGAAATTTGTCTGTTCCCCTGTTATTTTGTCCGAGGGGCTTTCATTAAAATAACAAACATTGACTTTGGAAAAGCCATGAAAAGAGTAATGACTTTGAGACGGTGTGCGGCGCGTGTGCGTGCTCGGGCCGGGGGTGACGATCAGTCAACACGCACTGAGATAGGAGATTTTAATTATCTCACCCTCCCTGCAAAGTTTACTATTTGTAGAGCAAACTACATCCTGCTGCTTGAGCTGTACACACAGAAAAATAAGAGCTTTTGTTTACTTTCAGGAAAAGACCAGTCTGACATTTCCCCTTCTCGCACGCCTCGCTGGAAGTGTCTCTTTCAACCTCCTGATATTTATATTCCTGCGCTAACGCCGCTTCCCAGCATCCTTATCGGCTGGTCCTGTCAGGGCTTCGACTGGCCGGGGTTCACAGCTGTCTGGAGGAGACGTCTCCTTACATCTAACTTTATTTCGGGAAAGAGAGACAGGCACTGAGGAGAGAAACCTCCCTAAACTAGCTCCCTCGTTAGAACCTACACATTTGGACCTTGTCTCAATGAAAATAGATGCGATGTCCTGGAAGGGTCATGTGTTACGCTCTGATTGGTTAGATTGGGTACGAGATCGTATCTATGAATCACCCACGATCCATTTAAGCATTAACACCTTTACCATTCATTTAAGTCATTATCATTATTTTATTCTTCAATAGCAAAATTAACCACATTTCTGTGAAATTTTGGGTGCAAAAAAAGGGCCGTTGTCAAAAATGTCAGCTCACACAGAAGCCACTTTCAAACCCAGCAGCTGTGGGTCACTTTGTGTGATCAACACAAGTAAAATCTGCATGGGAAACTTTTCCACCATCACTCAGAAATCCTGATAGTGTGGATTCCTATTTAAATGACTTGGTATCACCTCTAAAACGTTGCCGTATATTAAGTGTGAGCAAAGCTTTAGTGCTAAAACCAGGCAGTAAACTGAATTGTATTTAAAAGAGATGTTTGTGTACATTTTCTATTGATCGAGGCTGCAGCAAGTCATCAAATGAAGATGAAATGATAGAGAAAAGCATTTCAACTGGAAATATCAAGACATGAAGTGTAAACAAGTGCACTTGCTGCATCTGAATGTAATAATTGACCATTACAGATTTTTTTTTTTTTTTTTTTACATAGGACAGCATTTACTTTTCTTTTGACATTTTATATATCAGACTATTTGAAGACAACACATGTTTGCAAATTACTTCAGAAATGAATTGTTTTATACTTTTCAAAAATATCTGAAAATTTTGATGAATGAAATGAAAATCACTTGGACATGTTCAAAAGAAGATGTTTGTAGAAATGACGTTATTTTTTCCAAAGCAATAACGTGACCTTGGAAAATCACTTCCAAATTTAAGCGTGACCTGCTCATTAAAGTGAATTTCCTTCTCATTAACGTTAAAGCAACCGACCCATTTTTGGTAGCATCTATGAAGAGTGCAAAGAAACAACGAAAGTGATTTTCTCCCAGCGTACTGTCTCTGCCTCTCCTCAAATCTGTGTTATCGATCAGCGTATCGAGCTCTGAAAGTCCTATTTAGTTCACACAGACGCTCACCTAATATCATCCCATTGATCGGCAGCTAAAGTCAGCGTGTTCGACATCAAACAGGTCCACGTATCCCAGGATGTTCCAGTACTGCAAAAAGTGTATTCTTTTTAGCGTGCTTACTTGCATCAGGGACATAAAAAACATTTCCACCTACACACAAATGCGAACAAATCACGTCGAAGTTGTTAGCAGATAAACAGCAATCACAGCTGGACAAAAGAGGTGATAATTGCAGCCGAGTCCATCAAAACGCATATCAATGACGTCTGAATGAATCTTATCTGCAGAAAGATTTCAGTGTATCTGATCATTTCAGAAACAAAGCGTCTTTTGTGCTTTAATTGGGCTGCCGTGTGGGTCCGGGAAGAGAGACTCAATCAGTAGGCCATCGAGGGACTCATCCTACGTGCTGTCAGTCAAACGCTCCTCTACACGATAAAACGGCCAGATTAAATTGCCTTCTCTGCTGCTCAGAATTAGGGTGGGCTGAAATTGTGTTTTTTTTTTTTTCCTCATATGAAAGGCTCCAAAGAGAGAATTGATCTTCAGTGAAATAACTTTGGCTGCAAGAGATGGAATTGCAGGAAACAGGATTTTTATGAAAAATGCCTCTCGCCGTCACGGGTGTCAACAGACATTAGCTATAACGCTGGGGAATGTGATGGCGCTCTGCTGTACTGATGTAGAGGAACGCTGATAGCAGGTAGCCATAAACAAACATTTTGTTTTTATGATATGCGTTAGAAGTGCACTCAAACATATTTAAATGAGGACTAGCGATACTGTCATTTATTATAGCTGCCGGGCCCAAATGTTCCTTGTAATTTGTCTTATTTTTAAAGATAAAGTGCACCTCAAAACTGTGCCTATGATACCTCAAATAACAAATGCATCCCCTTTGGAAATTAAATATATATGTGATTTAGGAGGAAATATGATCTTACCCTATTTTACAAGTTAGTATGGGTTAGTGTGAATTTCCATGATTTGATCAAAATGAAAATTATTTTTATTAAAAAACTAAGCGAAACTAAGGTCCACCATTAAATACTCAGTGATGAGAATGCATGAATTTTCCACCATTATACCAAAATGTATTCTCACAAAACATTCAAATGTGTTGATTCTGACTAAATGCAGTGTCCTGAAAGCAAAAACAAAAAAAGGATGATTGATTGATTGATTGATTGATTGATTGATTGATTGATTGATTGATTGATTGATTGATTATGTATTGATTTTTCTTTGAGAGAAAAAACAAAGCATGATGGTCCACCCCAAACTGTTAGTAGATTAAGTTGAGATATGATTTCCAAAATGTAAAATACTTTGTTGTTGTTTTGTAGAGTTGCTATAAGAGTATGTTGACTCTGACTAAATAAAATTTCTGAAAGCAACATATACTGCTAATATTTCATCAAAGTAATATTACATTACATTAGTATATGTATGTAAGTTTGACAGTCTAATTTTCATTGAGAGCAACTGGAGATTTGGTTCGGTGATTAAATGAACTATATAAAATAAAATGATCACTAATAGTAATAATAGTGCACTTTAATAATTGCACTTTATTTATGTATTTTTTTAAATAAAGTAATGCATACACTGTGATAATACTATTATATTTTAAAATAAAAATACAATTATTTTATAGTACACTTTAAAAATACAATGCTAATACTTACAATTTTCATTTTCACTTTATTTATTTATTTTTCTTTTTTATATAAATTTTCATTATTTTCAAACATAAAATCAGCAAGCTTTTATTTTGGCAGGTTACCAGCAAGTAAGTATTTGCGCTGCCGGTTTTATCGCTGAATAAATGATAATATGAATGAAACGGCACAGTTTTGGGAGCGCATAGTCCAGATTTATGCTTTTAGTTCGAATGGAAACCTTCTACAGTATCTATTTTTAGTCGATCTAAAACGGTGATTGCGCATTAACAGCGGTCAACCATGTTGGTACGCAAATTAGTTGTCTGAAGTTATTTACCCAAAATAACCCTGAAGTTATTATTATTTATTTTTTTATTTGTTTTTGGTCGTGCACCACCCATGTGCATCCCTGCATAGGCTATATTTAATGCAAAATGTTAGTAGATAGCTTTCTCCATGTATTATAGACAATTTTTACCTCAACAATATTGTAGCAATCAATGGAATTGTTTTGGACAAAGCAGGACGTAATTTGACAGGGCCATCAGATTTGGCACAACACCGGTTGATTTATTTTACTGCATATGAAAATCTAAAACAACATCTAACCTTCTATTTCTGAACAATTACAAACAGAACACTTTCCGCTGAGCCATTTCATTTGCCATTTAGAGGAAACAGCTTTCTTTTGAATTTGGAGAACTATACTTCATTAAGCATAATCAGACTTTTAAAAGACAAACACAGCTTGCACACGCATCCAGACACACATGAGGTTGCTGATGAAAACGTCAATGCATTCTGAAGCTTTAATTAAGGGCTGTGGCATTGCACAAAAAGACTAAATAAGACATGTCAGTTGGACTCACAACTCAGCTCCATAGCCATTATAGTCTTGACACTTCACTGACGAAATTACAATTTTTCACTGTAATTTCAGAAATTGCACAGCAATAAAAATATGCTTAAGGTCGCTCGAGCTGTCACAATTTTAAGACGTTCACAAATCATTGATTATGCATTACTGTTATTTGTTCCCTGTGTGGCTCTTTCTGTGATGACAAACCATTTAATGACAGACTCCTTCCTGTCAAAATTCAAATTTTTGTTCAGGGAAAAAACAGATATTTGCAACACAGTATGTCTGTTTCATCAGCTTGCATTACCATAATTATGAATCTTACAGCATGAAGTCTGGCCCACTTAAAAGGCTATTTATTCTGTTTATTCTATAAGATGATTAGATAGATAGATAGATAGATAGATAGATAGATAGATAGATAGATAGATAGATAGATAGATAGATAGATAGATAGATAGATAGATAGATAGATAGATAGATAGATAGATAGATAGATAGATAGATAGATAGATAGATAGATAGATAGATAGATAGATAGAAACCAGCCAATCAGATTAAAGCTTGCCATATAAAGTTCTTTTTTGTGTACAATATGCATTAGATGGCCAAAAGATGGAAAATAATTCATATTTTAGCACTTTTGATTCCATCGTCCTGAAGTCAATGGAATTTTTGGTGAAATACCTTAAAAAAGATTTGTGGTTACCAAAAGCTCAAGATATTTCCACATTTTATTCTACGACATAAAACACACCAAAGTTGTGTTCGGTTGTAAAGAATGTCTTTACGAACACAATGTGTAAGAATCATAAACGTTTGTCTCTCACAGAGCTTATTTTCTGCAGCAATCCAAAAGCCAATGGAAAAATCCTATGGAGTTTTTGTTGAGTGAAACGAGGGTGATGTGAACTGGATTTGCCTGCAAAAACACCTCATCACTGCAGCACTCAGTGCACCATGGGCGGTCTAACCTGAGGATACCGCCTCGAACTCTTGAAATACCCACTCTTATTTTCTGGGAAGCTGTCTGGTGTCAGTGTGACTGACTCACGGTGACTTAAAAGGTGGCGTTTGCTTCATTATTCAAATGACCGTCCATTTTAACGGGACTCACACTAATGGCAGTGAACAGCCCATCATTATCACTTCACTTATCACCCACAGATCCCCCCCACATACACCTGCCTACCTGGATATCAATTATCCTGACAAGACCAGTCATCTCTGTTCTGATGTCAGTCCAGCCTTCGCTGTCTGTCTCGCTCTCAAATCCCCTCCAGAAATAGCCAGCACAGCTCATAAGCAGAATCAAGGCTCCTCGAGCCCCTCATTCCAGCTTATATGTCTCCTTCATGGTTTGGCAGGCAAACAGAGTTGGGATTGTTTGCCTGCGGAGGGTAAACTATGCAACGGCGCACTCTGTGCTTTATAAACAACCACATAACTTTTCAGCACCTCAGGACGAGACGGTAATGACTTCAGAGACTCTCCGATAGGTGTGTGAGTATTTCTCATAGACTTCCAAATCAACCGAATCCACACAAAGCCCACAATTCCATCATTATCTGCTCATTATTGTACTACTGTTGCCCAGGGCCATGAGGGAGAGCTAATAGAGGAACTTGCTGCTTCCAATTGGAGTCAAAGAGAAGTTTTGTGCTACCTTTAAAGGAACAGTTTTTTTCTCAGAAAAGGCGTCACCAGAATGAAGCCTGTGCAGAAGCTCTCAATGTTGTTGCATTTTTAACCATGTCACTTCATGATCAGTCACATAACGAGAACCAGTGGTGTTTTAGTGTCAGTGATGTCAAATCTGGTGAAATGCGTCCAAAAGCATCATTTTTGAACTGAACACAAAAGCAAATGCGATTGTTAAGCTCCAGCAGAGGAGAAAACCATTGGTGAAAGACTCGTTCCTCACATAAAGCTGTCATGTGTGCCATAGCCATATGAAGCATGTACTACTTTTATGCCGTTTTTGAAGCTTGGCAATAGAATTACTGTACATCCAGATGGTTGTTGTTGCAGAAAAAAAAACTTTATGCCTTGTCGTTACTCCAAAGAACATTTTATAGTTGATCCAACTGAATAAATTGACTTTTCTGTTTTGTCAGAGCTAAAGTAAAATGTTCAGTTAACTGGAAGTAAATATAAGTTTTGTTGAAGTAATTTAAACTATTTGCTTCAAATCAAATAACAATTTTGCACTCTATGAAAACCATCATGTTACAGACCTGATGTCAGTTAACTTAATTAGCTGCTAGATGTTCTCCCAGCTGAATCTTTTCAAAATGTCTTGCTTTTTCAGCCCTTTGTTGCCCCGTGCCAACTTGTTTGAGACCTGTAGCAGACATTACATTTGAAATGAGCTCATTTAGTAGATAAAAGTGTATCCGTTTAAACATGTGTTATGTTCTCTATGTTCTATTGTAAATAAAATATTGGCTCATGTGATTTGAAAGTCTTTTATTTTTCATTTTATTCAAATTTAAAAAAAACCATCCCAACATTTCCAGAATTCAGGTTGTATTTGTGAAGGTAAATCAGAAGTGCACAGGCCGTTTTGTGAAGGTGTACATTTATTTTCACTAATAATATATCTTCCTATACTGTACCTAACTTAATGTTAATTCATAATGAATTTAACAAACGTTAACACGTGCTCTGAAGCTTTCTTGCTTCCCAAGATGAGCACCGACAATCAGCACAACAGTTCTTCAGCTGCGCTCTGGTCTCTAGTCAAACACACTCAAACCACTGTAGCCTAATGTAATCTAGTAACTATACGCACAACATAATGTTTTAGGCAAGTACCATGTTATGTCATAAAATATTTTAATTAGAATGAATATATATATATTTAACCTGATCTCATGTTTAATAAAAATACATTTTAAGTTTATAATTATAATGTGGCATGTTGATGATTATTCAAACAATGAACATATTATCAAAGAACATACAATATCAAAGAATACAATCAATGAATTAAGTCTAGCACAAGTGTAAGCACTCTAAAAAGAGCTCCAGGCAGTGTCCAATGATGAATCAATCTCTTATTTACATTACATGTACATCAGCTACATCTGCACTTTGTTGTTTCTGATAAGAGAATTCGCCAAAGTACAATATCCAATCAGCGAGCACACTGACCGAATCCCAGGCATATCAGATGTAAATATTTAGTAAAATCCCCTTATAGAAATACTGAAGTAAAATTTCAAAAGCACAAATATTTATTTGTTCTGAAAGGGTTAATTTTAGGATTTTGTCTAAAATCCCCCACGCGGCCCCGCCCCCCAGCACCCCCAGATAAAATATGTCCCCGCAGCTATGAACGCAAAGCAACAACATCAATTAGCAATAAGACGAACACTTTTAACAATACTACCGTAAGCCTGCCTTTGACAGTAAATACAGTCAATAAACGAGACACAAGATGACAGCAGTTGCGTTTGAATGAATCAAGCGAGAACGCAGCATTGTGATACGAGAGATGTGAATGAAGCGCCGCCCTGAAATACCCATATGAGTGTGTGTTATCCTGCATTTCTAATGATTGTTTTAATAACATACCTCGGAATGTTGCAACTGGCCAATCAGAATCGAGTATTTCAGGGCGCCTTGTAATTACTACTGTTATCTAATGGGGCCGTATTGTAAAGTGTTACTAAACATTCTTTCAGTTCTGTAGTTGAGCGCTACAGTAACTTCATCCACCCTAAATTCTGAAACTTCTAAAGACATCCTCAAACTCTCACAATGCCCCAGGCCTTCAGTTTAATTAGGATTTATTTAAGCCGGTCTGATACACCATGTCGTCTTAGAGAAGTTAGTGCTGCACTTTTTTTTTCTTCGACGTCTGACAAGCGAATGGCATCTCTCCCCTCTCCTCCGCCTTCAAGCTCATGCTAAGATGTTAGAAATGTTGCCCTTCTTGAAAGCACTTTCTTCTTCTTTATTGGGAGAATAAGATGATGAATGGAGAGTACAGGCATTGGGAGGTGAATAGGATTAACACAACATTGGATTTCTGAAACACATCTGCAATTCTCATTGGTCAGTGGTTGCCTGTGTCAGAGTTTTTGGTAGCAAGTCATTGTTTTTATTTGGTGTCCTTGCAAGTTCAATCCTATGGGGCCACTAAAGATAAATGGTGATGAAAGCTTTGCATTCTCTAATGAGTTTTATCATGTTCTCTTGTTGTTGTGATGAAACGTGGGAAGAAAAAGCGTCTTAGTCAAAAGTATTGTGCTCCCCTAAGAAACATGGGATTTGATCCATAGATCTGCAAGGCCATTAGAAATGAAAGTCCTTCAAGAAAAGGTCTTTAGTGTGGCATTAAAAACTTTAAGAACATTAAAAACAGACTAACTCACTACAGCTCAATATTAAATGAAAGTATTACTTTTATACCTTCCACCATTTCAGTCTACTTTCGTATTAAAGAAGATTTAGACACGGTTAATATCGTGGGCTTAGTTAATTTTGAAAAATGTTCCAAATTAAGCTCATTTTGCAACTTGTTGGACCAGAAAGCATTGCTCTGAAGTTTGCCGCAGCAGTTAAAGTGAAAGTGCCACAACAAATGCTTGTCAAATGTTCATGAGATTCCACAGCATGACTCCAAACAGGTGAAAGTTTTCTCATTCTGATGAAAGAACAAACTGCCATTAAAGCTTATTACCTCTGCATCTTATTTCAATAATATATTCAATCCATTTCTCTAATCAACACACTACAAAGCAGCGTGAAGAGCGTCAGAAAAGTGCGAAGCAACAAGCCGATAGGCTGAAAGCTTGTCTTATTACACCTTGACATCAAAGACAGCAATGCTTCCCCGCATCAACACAAATGAGCATCTCAATCTCGTCAGGAAACAAGGGGAAAATTGGCCCGTGCTAATGTGCCATTTAAATGCAAAAAGCAATTTCTGCAGAGCTAGTTGAGATTTTTTGCTTTTTTGCACCTGATCTTCAAAGACAGCATGTCAAAGTTTTAGAGCGGGGTTGACATGTTCCTGCAGCAGGGGGCAGTGGGAAGATCGTGGCACCGCCCGTCTGTTTGAAGTCAAGCTCACTAAACTCAAGACCAGACTCACTTCTGTTACGGATCCAAAACATGTCTAGCTTTAATGATCTAGTATTTTTTGTGTGCAAAAGCTCGAAGCATAAACAAAGAGGTGCTCAGCATAAACATGATTTATTACTTCAGCTTCATTCAGTGTGTTTATATGCACAATCTTAAGGGGCGTTCGATTTCTGGAGATCACTCAGGAGTTTATGTTCTGCGTGCTAGCAGGTGTTCCTCCTCGAAGGCCGTCTCCAACTTCATGAGTCATCAGAACGCTGTCTGTACTCCCATAGCGTCGCTGTTCATTTGCATAAAGTTGACTTAAAGATCACCGACGTGCTGTCGCGCATGTCACTGGAAATCAGCAGCACTCGTAGAAATGGAATGAACTTCCATTTACACCAATTATAGGTTTCAGTCAATAACCTTAATGTTTTGAGACAGCTAAATGCAACTTGTGGGCTACAAACTTACACAAGCTATAAAAGCTTTAGTTATCATTTTTATATTTACACGCAATGACATTGATTTTAACGCATAAGGTAAAGTG
Organism: Acrossocheilus fasciatus; assembly: GCA_036784905.1. NCBI lineage: Eukaryota > Metazoa > Chordata > Actinopteri > Cypriniformes > Cyprinidae > Acrossocheilus > Acrossocheilus fasciatus. Next base: position 29,436,280 of record CM071956.1, read on the forward strand.
CATCTTGCGGATTCTTTTTATAGAGGGCAAAGTATGAATATTCTCTATGGATCTGTTTGTAATGCTCTGTGTTTGAATTGAAATGAAAGCTTTGTCATAATTTACAACGCCTCATGTTGCTCCAAACTCACAATACTAATCTTCACAACACTAATGAAGATATATCGGTAACACTTTGCTTGAAGCTTTCACATATAATACATTATAAATGGATTGTAATACATTATGTCTTTAAAGATTAAAGATTTGTGTTATTTGAAAAAAATCACATCGTTTTATACATATTTTGAACTATGGGGGGCGCCATTTTTCTGATGAAGTAAAATGGTTGCACTCCATGAGCTACTAGCGCTATATGTTGCTATTTTTACCACAACACAACTCGGAATAGACAACTAGGAAAATAAAATACTGATATGATGATCACAGCTACTGAAAGAGCTTAACAGGTGGCGATGGATATAAGTATAGGTTTAAACCAAATGCTGTACCATCGATTTTTCCCCACAATGAGTGTAAACGGCCCGGATCTCGAGGGAAATCCGCGCTGAGAAACTCCTCCAGCGGCCGCGTGTTGGCATGTGTACATACTAACTGATGGCATCTAGCGTTGCTTGTTTCAGCCGTTTGTAAGCTCTTTCAGTAGCTGTGGTCTACTAAAAGACTCAAAGGCATCAGGGCTAAAGTGGACAGAACAAAGATTCAGGTTTTTAGGAAGTTTTATTCATCCACAGGCATTTTCCCATTCTTTTCTCCTTTTCTTATCGCTAGGAAAGCAGTGAAGTCTTACATTAAATTGCTTATTTTGTTGCCCTTCGACTGAAAATTACAACCAAAAGCCTCTCAATGTGGTATCAGTGTTTTATTTTCTGAGTTGTGTATTCTGAGTTGTTGCGGTAAAAAGCGCCAGTAGCTGACTGAGTGCAACCATTTGACGTCATCAACGCAGAATGTACTGTGCTTGTAAAATAATGGCGCCCCCTATAGTCCAAAAACGATGTTGATTTTTTCAAATAACATACATTTTCATGGGTTTTTTACTACATATTTAAATAAGAGACATCATTTACGTTATATTAAGCTATACATGTCTTAATACCCGGGGATCCCTTTAAGAGTCACAGTTGCTTTATATAATGAATAGGTTTAATTTAGGTGATTTTATTCACATATAAACATACGTACAGCACATCAGATATGTTAAATTAAACTCAAATGTATTTGCTTAATGCATAAGAACAAACCTGGTTGGTTCTTGCAGAATCTCAAAAGCACTTGCATGTCAAGCAAGCCCTTCCATTTACCATACTTGATGTGCTCTATGAGTCAGGTATGTTAAGAATGACATGAGGGAGCATAAATGATGAACATTTTTGGGTGAACTAACAGTCGTCTTTTATCAGGGAAACGTCATCGTTTCAGCAAAACCTGATCAAACAGGGCTACGGGAGATACACAAGGTGCATTTGCTACTCATTAATTGTTTACTCAAACAAAAAATCTTCATCTCATACATTATTTTAAATAGAATTTGTGTAGAAGTATGAAAACAATTAGTACAGAACAGAATGAATTAGTGCACCTTTCGAGGCAACATGTGAAACCTTGAATTGCATCAAAAGTGCAAAACTTGAAATACAAAAAATTACTAGATTTTTCACAGAATTATCAGTATGCTACAGATCCTGTCTGTTGTGTTAGACCCGCATTACACCCGTCTACCTTTCCTCTCTCTCTCTGTTTCTCAGTTCCCCTTCATTGACATGCTGAACATACACCAGTATGGATCAATAATATTGAGCAAATAGCACCCAATAAACTAAGCTGTTGTCTCAATCGGAGTGTCTTTAGCAGCTTTGATGGAATTTAACTCTCCAGATAAGTGCAGCATTGGACGGCTACTCAAAGAAATGTCAACACAAAGTGCCACAAGATTGTCTTCAAGCTTCTTATGTCCAGTTAACAACATTACGCGCCACTAGAATGGATCCAGGGTAGTAGACAGTTTATATCACACTATGAGTAGTATTAGATCACAATAGACATTATATATATATATATAAGGTTTACATTAATAATCACATGGTAATATATATATATATATATATATATATATATATATATATATATATATATATATATATATATATATATATTTTGTTGCATGTCTATATTGTGTTGCACACAGATATATTGCTATTTTACTAAAAACAGCTGAATTTCTTCAACTGTATGATGATTCATGGATACTGACTCTACTGATGAAAATGAACATTACAAAACACAATCGTGTCTGTGAGAGCACTTAGATGTGCAAAAACCCATAAGCGCACAAGAGTGTCCACATTTTCACATCATACAAATTACTATTTAGACTCGATTGCCATTTCTAGAGCAGGAAAAAACCCTGTGTGTTTCTGTAGCTCCCCCTGACTTTGTGGAGATGTACAATTACCGCTGAAAACCATCTGAACTCTAAGCATGTTAACACACAACTCCTATCTAAACAGCAGGACACGGCCTGAAGTGATACTAAAAGCACATTTATAAATGTAAGGACACAGTCTATTTCTGACATTACCAAAGACACTTGACACTTGACACCATGAGTTGAAATAACATTCTTTGCTTGTGGTCTAGATAAAAATTAATCACTTACCCCCATGTCGCTTCAAACCCGTAAAAGCTTTGTTTATCTTCGGAACGCAATTTAAGATATTTTGGGTGAAAACCAGGAGGCTTGTGACTGTCCCATTGACTGCCAAGTAAATTACACTATCAAGGCCCGGTAAAGTACGAAAGACATCGTCCAAAACGGTGTTACGTCACCGTAGCACCATTTTGGAGAATATCCGCTGGATGCAAACAGTGTGCTGTTCTTTGTCAGCTGCGCCACAAGTGTTTTAACACACACAAGGCAGTAGGCTACCTCTCTCACTAAATAGAGTTTAGTGTTAGTATGTTGCTAATACAAACGAGACACTCCAGCACAAAATGACCTTGCCACAGAGTTCCTAAAGGGGACACAGTGATGGAAACAAATATAAGATGGAAGGAAAACTAAATTTCAGTGGTTTTGAGTGTGAACACAAAGTTTCCCAGGGGACTGGAATACTTTTGCAAACGAACACAAAGTTACTTAGGGGTACAGAATACTTTTGCAAATTACCACAAATGTTTTGTGAAAGGACGCAAATGTAACCTCTCTGGTCCTAACCATCCCGCTCTGAGCGAGACATGAACCCGGGTCACCAGCATGGGAGGCGTTTTGCGAGATAACCCAAAAGCAATGGAATATAATTTTCCTCTCATTTCCATTTTTACCACATCACCATGTCTCTTTGATGGTTCTATAATTCTCAAACTTTTTTTTTTTTTTTTCATCACTGAGGTATGCAATGCATTCTGGTATTGCTTTATCCATTAAAGGAACACTCCACTTTTTTTGGAAATAGGCTCATTCTCCAACTCCCACAGAGTTAATAAGTAGAGTTTTACCGTTTTTGAATCCATTCAGCCGATCTCCGGATCTGGCGATAGCACTTTTAGCATAGCTTAGCATAGATCATTGAATCCGATTAGACCAGTAGCATCGCGTTTAAAAACGATCAAAGAGTTTCGATAATTTTCCTATTTAAAACTTGACTCTTCTGTAGTTATATTGTGTACTAAGACCGGCGCGAAATGAAAAGTTTTCTAGTCCTATTTGGCTAGGAACTATACTCTCATTCCGGTGTAATAATCAAGGAACTTTGCTGCCGTAACATGGCCACAGCAGGCGCAGTGATATTACGCAGCGCCTGAAAGTAGTCCCCAGCTAGGTAACTAGTTATAATATAGCTGGGCACTACTTTCAGGCGCTACGTAATATCACTGCGCCTGCTGCGGCCATGTTACGGCAGCAAAGTTCCTTGATTATTACACCGGAATGAGAGTATAGTTCCTAGCCAAATAGGACTAGAAAATCGCAACTTTTCATTTTCCGCCGATCTTAGTACACGATATAACTACAGAAGAGTCGAGTTTTAAATAGGACAAATATCGAAACTCTTTGGTCATTTTTGAACGCGATGCTACTGGTCTAATAGGATTCAATGATCTATGCTAAGCTATGCTAAAAGTGCTATCGCCAGATCCGGAGATCAGCTGAATGGATTCAAAAACGGTAAAACTCAACTTATTAACTCTGGGGGAGTTGGAGAATGAGCCTATTTCCAAAAAAAGTGGAGTGTTCCTTTAAGGATACATGCAGTGCTTTCTTAGGTTTTACATATAAAGCCAAATTACATATTGGAAACATTCATATTACAATCGAGCATTCATTACAGCACAGTACAACAGAACTCACCTCGTGTAAGGTCAGAGGTCATGTGAGGCCAGCTGTAGGTCCGTACAAGCTGCCAATCAAAATCATCTTCTTGTGCCTGTCTGTATTCACACAGGCCGGGGTCGGAGTCTTCCTCAAACGTGCAGCCAGCTGGAAAGAAAGAACACATTGTTAGAATTAAACTATATTTAGATGGTCACTTTACATTGCGTTTTGCTTTTGTAGGTCAGTATAACTGATCTTTTGAAATATTTTGAAAGGTAATATATTCCAACATCCTATAAGTGCAGCATAAGTCATACTTCAATTGAAGTTGAATTTGACAACTGTAAACGTGTAGAAATTCAATGATTTCACACATACATGGCGACAATGTACATCACCTCTTAAAGGTGCAGTAGTGAAAACAGCTTGCTCAATTACAACGGTCAGTGAAAGGACAACAAATTCTCATGTGAAACTAAACTGCGTCTATTTTTGGTGCATTAAAACCTGACCAACATTTTGAGAGAACTTCAGGGAAGAAAATAAAATGTTGGTAATGACCTCTTTAAAGAACAAACAGCCAAAAGCTACACATTTTTGATCACATGCTTAAAACTTTTTATGAGAACAGTAGGATGATTGCTGCTTTAGGCAGATGATGCATTTCTGTAAATAACTTTATGTGAGTTTGCTAGCTTTGTAGTGGAAAAGGAACCTCAGGGCTGTTTTGTTTGAGTAATTAAATATTCCGCACAAAAGTACGACTTACTTTGTAGCGGTAATTTTTGACATAACTGACTCAAATCTGTTTGAAGAGGAAAAATATGTTTTTTTCAGTCTAGGCTGATCGAAAAAATGTGCCTCTACCTACATTTTTGGAAAGCTCCAAAAACATACCTACAATATACATACAATTCATTACAGTTTGGCTGAAACGAACACTAGCGGCAGTAAAACACCAATATTTTTTTATTCCTTTTGAGACAAATCATAACGTGACTGATTATGGATTAATTAAGACTATTTTCACAAATGTCTTTACTACAATACTATGTTATGACCTCAAAACAAACTTACCACTTAAACTAATACACTTTGACATTTGCATCAAATAATCAGCTCCATATATATATGGTTTTTCTGACATAGTAAACTTGCTCTGTAGCACACCCGGTTATAGCACAGCACTGGCAATGCAAGTCAAGATAAAGGAGCTCAAGGACTTGCAAAAGCAGGCTAAAATGTCATGGCTGCTTCAGTTTTAGGTTATCTCACATTTGCTTTTGTTAACGCTATCAGTTGTTAGGTTTAGTGTAGGTCTTACGTTATGTTCAAAGGCTAAAGAGCATTAAGCTAATTTTCTGCCTCACCAGGCATTTCATTTCTGAACTGCAGTTATACGTACAACAACCAACCTAACAAAGCAGTGTCAGATTTCTGATAAAGCTGAACATGTTTGTAGCACCACTCACTGTGCATTTCACTTTGAAAGTGTCGGGAAACATGCAGGAAGCAACGTAATATTAGTTTGCAGAAATGTCACCACTGGCAGGTTTTTCCGGTGAGCCTGGTTGGGATTTTTGATTACAACAGTCGGACTGGATTTTAATCATATTTTCTTTCCCAATCGAGGTTCGGAGTAACTGCCATATTTCGAATTCACTCGTTAAAGCTCTCATGTGGCATTCATTATTACGAATTTTGGGCACTATATATGCAATACAGTCATTTTTGTTTATTACTGGACAATGACAACAGTGTCAAAACAAATGGATCTGTTTGGGGTTCATTACTTGTTAAATAACAGTGCGAACAGTCAGTTCTGAAAATTGGATTTGGAAATCCAATTGGAATTGTGTGTAGTGTGAAGAAAGGTTAATCACCCGCACTAAAACTAACGAGGCAAACAAAAAGACACTCTCGACGGCGCACCTACTGATGTGGCATCATCTCAGGCAAAAATGATTGAGTGCCACATCTGAACTCAGACTCCAGCTAAAAGCTTTTCGGTGCCTTTTGTTTTCCTTAATTGCGTCTAATAGCTCTGGTTTTCCTCAGCTCTGTGTGTAAGTGGAGGTGTGTGTTTCGGGGGGGTAAAGATGGGTCAGGTAGATTGCTGTCAGCTGACAAACATCAGCATCACACCAGAGACACAGACAGAGCACGAAACAGACATAATAGTCTCATCGCCAGTGTGAGGTGACCCACTACTGTGTGTGTGTCTTTGAGAAACATGCTATCAGCAGGCTCCCAACAGAAGCTAATAATACTCCATCTAGAGTAGCATCTAAAAACAGAAGCACACATGCTCTCGCGCTACATTACAGGTGGTGAAATTATAGCCACCCAGACCCCGGAAAGTGGATCAAACTACTCACACGAACAGCAGAACATCTCAGTAAAGACATGTACGCTCAGCACTCAGATTCTGATTGGTCAAATTTACACTTACATTAACATTAAATTGCATTACATTAACAAATACACTACACACACTTTTTTTTAAGAAAGAAAGAAATACTTTCATTTGGCAGGAATATGTTAAATAACGTTAATAACGTTGATTAATAGTAACAGTAATGCCACGTTTAATCAAATGTAAAAGAAAGAAAGATGATGTTGCTGTTCAGAACTTTCTATTCATCAAAGAAACCTGGAAAAAAAATAATGATCATCACTCGTTCCAAAAATATTACGTATACGCAGCACAATGGTTTAATTGTGATAACAAATGTCTCTTGAGCATCAGATCATCATGTGACACTGAAGACTGGAGTAATGATGCTGGAAATTCAGCTTTGATCACAGGAATAAATTATGTTTTCAAATAGAAAACTGTTACTTTAAACAGTTGCTTTTGAATGGTAGCGTATTTTTGTATAATTACCCTAAACTGACAGGTAATAATTAATCATTGTCCCAGGCAAGCACTTTACTAATTAGCTGTGCTAGTCTCTCGTATTACACAGTGCTTTGTTTATACTCACCCCCAAATTTATATTTAAGGTCCAGTTATTTCGGCAAGTATCCATGTATTTTGTGATGGTGATTGGCTGACTGTACATCATCCTGCTAATTACTGTCAGCCGGTCATTATCGCAAAATAACCCTTCAGGATTATACAAAAGCTGTCTGTGACGTATATGCATATATTTGAACCATAAATGCACATGCATTATGCACTCTGTATAAGAGTTTTGCAACCATAAGTTGCAAAGACAGCAAATCAGTGCATTTCTATTGGGCTTGAGAACTTGTCTGCATCAGATGTGAGCGGCATATCACAACACGTCCAAACTAAATCACTCTCATTATAATCAACGAAGCTGTCTTCACTGAAAGAGCTCAGCTGACGGATGCTGCGTTTCTGTGTTTGAAGTTACATCAACCACTTTATTTTTCCCATCTGTCTGAAATAAAATGATCATTTAGAAATGCCAGGTTTTTTTTTTTTTTTTCTTTTTTCTATGAACTTCTGAGCATCACATCAAAGCAAGCTCGTTATTTTCTGCCCTTTAAATTGACATTTTGGTTGACTTAAAAATTACAAAATTATTTTGAACACTATTCTTATAAAAAGACAAACAAAAAACAGATGCAAAGTGGATTTTAATACTAAATGGAATTCTGCTGAAAAGAAAAGAGTGCAGGATTTTCTTGAGTGTGCTGAGCTCACAGGTGATTTAGACATGATGTAAGCGGAGAATACAGATTGAAATGCTACTCAGTATAAGATTTATTTAATTTTTATATATCTCTTGTAAGGCTATACTTGGCAGATGGTCCAAAAACATACAGGTGGTGCCTAATAATACATTTCCTATATACAAGTTTACTCCTGAATCATTCAAAATGCACAGTAAAAATTGACACTAAAGAATCATAATGTATTATCAGTACCGTCTGAGGTCACACTTTATTTTAATATCCCATTCTAACTATTAACTAAAAACAAATCGTGTTCCCTCAATAAACTCCTAATGTTCTGCTTATTATTAATTAGTAAGATAGTTGTTAAGTTTAGGTAGGGTTAGGGGATCTAAAATATGCTCATGCAGAATAAGGCATTGATATCTGCTTTATAATTACTAATAAACAGCCAATATTCTACATGCTAATAAGCAAATCGTTAATAGTGAGAAAGTGTTAACCAGTCTGTAGGTGCACAAACGATGCATTTGCACTAAAAAAAACGTGTTCTGTGTTTGACGGCACATGAAAATGATCAAATTATGCACTGCATCTATTGTATTCAGACCACAAGACCCTTCACAGTTTGTTTAGAAAAGGTTTAGCTCTCTGGCGTCTTGAAGGCTCCATCACGACCGCGTCTCTACTGGATTAAAACACTGTTTCTCGCAAAACTACAAGAGCAGCTCTCAAGGAAGTCTTTCAGTTGCTTTAGTTGTCAAAATTAAACAGCAAAGACAGGCTTATATTACATGGGTTTATAATCCGCAGCTGCCATCTCCAGGCATTTAAGAGCAGGATTTTCAGATCAGTCCACAGTTGTCTGTGAAGGAACTCTCTGTCATTGTAAACACAGCTTTACAGTCAGAGCTGCCATCATCAGAGGCTGCGTTCTGTGAAAAGCAAAGATAATGATTATTACAGAAGAGCCGTAAAGCTTTTATCATCACCACTACCGTGAAAATTACAATGTCAAAGATTATTATCTCTCGCTTTGTCTCTCTCCGTTCTGCTGGTGTGAAAGTCTCACAATCGTTCCACTTCAAACAAACACAGATTCTCTCCTCTCCTATGAACATTGTGTATATAATATACAGTATTTATATGCAATAAATTGATTACAAATGTATTTACAGGTCACTTTTAAATGTTACAAAACAAACTGAAAACTGCAAAAATGTAAGTATCATGGTTTCGACAAAAAGTTTAAGCAGCAGTTAACCGTTTATAACAGTTTTCAATAGATAATAAAATTCAGCTTTGATTACAGTAATACATTACATGTTGACATATATTCAAATAGAAGAAAAAAAAATTGCAATAATCAACAATATTACTTTTTTTGTTATCAAATAAATGCAGCCTTGGTGAGGAGAAGAGGTTCCTTTCAGAAATGTTTGTAGATAGAGTTTGTTTTGGGCCTCAGAAAGCTCATAGTCTCATAGCAGCATGGTATTTTAAGGTGCTAAAGAGGCTGGCTGACTCGGTGCCAGACCCACTCATGGACTATGGTGAGGGTGGCTCCAGGGCCCGCACTCCCTTTGTTTGTTTACCTTTCCATCTGTTGCTTTAATAATGCAGAGGCATTACTCCAGTCTCAGGCATTATGAGCACACGGCTCATCTCAAACTGCCTGTGGTGTGTCTGACTTCATTTTCAGTCCAGTTGTTGACTCAGTTTGAACTACTCTGTCCAGGCCAATAATATACACTCACACCTGACAAGGGATGCATTCATGCATTTTGCTGCACTATTTTTCTTTCTTTCTTTCTTTCTCTTTCTTTCTTTCTTTCTTTCTTTCTTTCTTTCTTTCTTTCTTTCTTTCTTTCGTCTCCATGAGTGGTTGATGGCCCCTAACCCTGACCTTGACTTGAAGATAACTTAAAGGCCGACTTATTTTCATATTGTGAAATATTACTACATATTTATTTGAATAGATTTTAAGATATAATTTATTTCTCTGATTCAAAGCTGAGTTTTTAGCATCATTACTGCTAGGGATGTGCCCGAAGCCGAATACCTTATTCGGAAAGGCACGGATAATGGCTTCAAAATGAATAACGGATTTATCCGAATAACAGAAAAAATATTCGGCACACAATCACATGTTTGCTGGAACAGCACTACATTAGTGAGGTCTGCGGTTGATAAGATTTGTGAAATAATAATTGCTTTGATAGCGTTTGACACAGTTTCGTACAGATAATATCATGGAGATCATTGCATTTTTCTTACAAATGGGGTCTCCTCAGCAATAAACTATCCGCACACTCCTTTTTTGATTGCTGCCTGTCAGTGCCGGCGAAGCAGTGTTGCCAGATATTGCTACAAAAATTAAACACAACGAATCTCCTGAAAAATGCAATCTTGTATTTTGCAAATAGGAAACAGAATCTCTAACCTCCACCTTCATTCACCTCCCACTTTATTAATGCCCTAATTACTTTATTAACGCTGTTACATTAAGTATCAAAACAAGTCCAGCGACGCTTAAAATAACTAGATCTGGCAACATGGCGGAGCGGAGCGGAGGCTGCACTTGTGCGGAGATCCTTCACTCCTGCGTTTCGCAGCTGCTGCGAGTCAGCCACATGAATTTATTCAGCGACATGATTTTAAATAATTTTTCATAAGGTTTTCAAATTTTATTTTTGAACATGAAACATTTACGGAGGTCTAGACCTCATAGCTGGCTATGGGCCTGGATGTGTAAAGTGAATGAGTGTAAAAACGTATTACATTTGCCCTTTTCGTGAATGGCATTACATTTAATTATACAAGACGAAGAAAGCGATGTGTGTCCAAATTATTTTGTTGCACTCTGTTGATAAAAAAAAACTCGTAAATGATCTCCTATTCTGTAATACATGAAGTTACTTAAAGTTCAGGCGAGCTTTATTGTCATTCTGCTATGATAGGCTACTGAACACTTTCTTTCCATTTCTATTTCTTTTTTTTTTCTACTAGTGCTCTTATATAAGATTATGGATGCTTGTCTCTTGTCAAATTTGTACACAAAGTTTCGCTGGAAAATAAGAAGAATAAAGTTTCTGTTTTGATAAAGTTTTAAATAGAAGATATTTACACTTATAATTTTAATAAAAATAATACTTTCTTTAGCTATACAAGGCATATTTGTTAAATGAAAACTACGAATCAAACAGATTTGCATTTAAAATGGTATTTTCATGTAATTTGACGAACTTCCGGTTTAAGCCACGCCCACTTCCGGATCTATCCGAATACATATACAAATAATTTTGAGATTGTCACAGATACAGATACAGATACAAATAATGGCTCCGCTGCACACCCCTAATTACTGCAGTCTTCAGTGTCACATGATCCTTCAGAAATCATTCTAATATACTGATTTGCTGCTCAAGAAACATTTCTGATTATTATCAATGTTGAAAACATTTGAAAAACACGAGTGAGTGAGTAAGTAAGTAAGTAAATAAATAAATACAGTGAAGACTGGAGAAATGGCTGCTAAAATTCAACTATGCATCACATGAACAAATTTCATAAATTAAATGTACTGTTTACTACATACGGTTTATACTGTGTTTTTGATCAAATATTTGCATTGTAGATTTTGTTTTATTTTATTTTTTTTAATATTACAAATATTCCAAACTTTTGACAGGTATTGATAGTATAATAACTTATAAATAATTATTTATCCATTATTCATTTTGTGATTCAAGGAAGTTTCAAGAACTGTTCTTCAAAGAAACAAAGTTATTGAAGGAAACAAAGTAATATGATTTCAGTTTACCTCTAGATTTTATGTTTTGTTATTCGTGGTGTTTTTTTATTATTATTATTTTATTTATGGCAGACGCCGACGAACTAGTGGCGACGGAAGCAGACTGCGGGGTCGGCTCACGTCGGCAGCGTCTGGGCCAAAAGTTGCCCTTACACACCAAGCCGACGCTCCACACCCGACGGTCAAGTAGTACGTCCGTTCTACGCCTTTCTCGTGCACTGGTTCGCCAGCTGAACAGCCAATCAGAATGATCAGATGGCCTGACTGACCGCCGAGCTCCGACGCCAATTCCACATGTCGAATTGGCCGAAAAAAAGCCAACGAAGACCAACTTCAGCCGACGGCGCAGAACACACTGAGAAAGTTAGTCAGCCGACGAACAAAAACTGCCCGGCTTGGTGTCTACCAGGCTTAAGGCTGACGTGAGGTTAAAAGAAGTTCAGTTTCTCAAGATGCCATTCTGTTCTATTTAGGCATTTGTAGCACACACACACACACACACACACACACACACACACTATCATTGCCACTGTGGCACTGTCTGAAAGAAGCATGTTTATGGGTGTTAAAGTTGCTCAGCTCTTTTAACTGCATTGTGTTGACACATTCCACTGATGTTGCTCATTAGTGCGGGCTTTGCCTATGATCCTTTGCTTCTGCAAGAGCTCAGTTATGCATTTAATGAAATAATAATTATTTAAAACTGTGTGTATATGTGTGTGTGTGTGTGTGTGTTCCCAGAGGAAATGTTATTGCTCAGAAGTTGCACATTCATTGCACAGGAAATGTGTCTGTTATATTTCTTCAAAACAGCTACCAAAACTGCTTTGTAAAAGTAGTTTTAAACTCAGATCATTTGATGAGAAATGTTCAAGTTCATATTGAAATTCTGACTTTTAATTGCAAACTTTGTCGAAAAATGCTAAGTTGGTCATTAGCTGCTCCAAACTGGTCACTGGCTTTTCCAAAACCTTGACCACCAAGCTATAATGACTGCTCAAAGCTAGTTTGTTACTGGTACAAGAATAGTCTAATGATCACTTTAGATCATCTATAAACCTGCTACTATTTTCCAAAACATACTTGCATCTACCAAAATTTTTGCAAAAACCTACCTATACATAAAATTGACCGTTTGCAAAGACCCGCCCCCCTAAACATAAATGAACATTAGAAGGTTTGTTTTTTCAAGTTCAAGTTTACCGACATTAACTTACCCTCCCGTCAGGTTTGTTTGTCGGACAAAATGGTGAATTCTGTGTTATGATTGGTCAGACTGCCTGTCAATCAAACTCAAACAATGTCTTATTTTCGCACAGTTCCTTGCACAATACCATGTTATGACCACAGGACACTTTTAACATAGTGGACGGTTTGTAAACTAATATATCTTGACGTTTGCATCATACAACCTGGCTTTTTCTGATGAAGTAAACTTGCTCGGTAGCACACCCGGTACAGCACAACACTTGCACAGTAAGTCATGATGAAGGCGCTCAAAGACTTATAGAAGGAAGCTAAAATGTCATGGTTGCTTCAGCAAATGTATTTTTATGTGGTATATTATTTGCAAACGTGAAACAGCATTAACCCGTAGCACCACTCACCAGACAGTACATTTCCGAACTGCCGTGAAATGTACAACAACTAACATAAAACATCGCCAAGTTGATGCTGAACTGTTTTGGATAAAACTGAACTCACTTTTAGAGCCATTCACATGACATTTCACTTTGAAAGTGAAATGTGAAAGAGGCAACATAATATAATTTTGCAGAAACGTTGCAACAGGCTTCTTTTTCCAGTGAGCCTGAGTTGTCCATAACACAGCTGCAGTCTACAGTGTTATTTTTTTTAAAGCTCACTGCTGTCTAGAAGAGACTATTGAGATCTCATTTGTGATTTTATTTTCCTGTGGGGTCAGTACTTACGCTACATGTTAAACACTTGTAGAAAGGTTTGATTGCCTGCCGTAACGTGTGTCTGTACGACTGTGTGGGCTGTTAATGGCACAAGCGCTCCATTTCCCTGAGGAAACACTTGAAGAAGAGTATTTCCAGAACTTCTACATGAAAACCTGAACTGTTTTCCCAGAGCAGTATTCTCGCTGAAATGTCAAACACGATAAATTAGGATAGAAAAATCTCTCTTTAGCATTTTGATCCTAGGGGTATGCTAATTAGAAACCGCATAAATAAAAAACAGCCGACACAGACTCTCATCAGCGCGATGAAGACGAGGCCTGACTTCCCCTCACCGAAGACGTCTTGTGTTTCCAGACAGCCCTCTGAGAGGTGTGGTGAGACAGAACAAAGCGCCGTAAATAAATAACGCAGTGTGAATGCTGTGGCCGTTACTTTGAAAGCAAGAAAAGTAATTTGCAGAACAGCGTATCCCGAAAGCTGGCGTGGAGATGCAGGTATACGTGTGTCGGCGCTGCCTTTGATGTCTGAGACTCACACTGAGTGCAGTCTGTACCTTCACCACGCACACGCATCTCTGCTTTTTTTTTCACTTTATGGCTCTTCTTTGATGCCAATAGTTTGTTAGAAGGTTTAATATCTGTCCCGCAGTTCCCATTTGTTGCGCTGTCATAAATCTGATCATCACCTGCAGTAAAATGGAAGAAAGGAATAAACACAAAATGTGACTAAATGAGAGACAGAGACATGGGCTCTGTTCCAAAACCTAGTGAGCTTCCTACATGGACGGTATTTTAAGGCATCACGATCCAGGCGTGAATTCAGTTTCACAGAGTAGGCAGCATAATTGTGTTACATTCTAAAATGCCTTTTACACAAATTCTAAGGCAGAGTTGTATATGTATCCTTTGCGCAGAATACAATCCAATAAAATACAATGAGAAAAAAACACATCCAAACAAAGTGAGATAGATATGGATTATAAACACGCCAAAAAGTATTGTAGGCAATATGCAACATGCATATGCAATAGCTTCGCAGCATGCCAACACCTACCTCTATTCAAAACAATGTATCTGACATGTGGAGTGATGGCTGTTGAGTGTTTCAAATTAGTCACTTATGAGGTCCTATTGTAATGAGAATGCTGCCTTAATAGACAGCAGGGCAGCTCACTAAGCTTTGGACCAGAGCCACACTTGTTGCTTCTCTCAGAGTAACTCACCCTGCTTCAGTGAGAAACATTGCTATGTTTTGTGAGCCATAAAGACAGTAAATATTTGTTGTTTGGTATTGTTTCTGTTAGAGAAATGATTCTCTGGAGGCGGAGAGTGTTATTGATGGTTAAGTATAGGACACGGGCTATCGACTCATGACAATTACTTACAGTCAAACGGTTACAAATGTCTCCCCTTATCCCGCTGAACAATTTATCTCAGGGCTGGATGGGAACTAATTTTCTTTATGGCTCCCACGCGTGACATGTCCATCAGCCAGTAATGTACGAGTAGCGCTGGTTGACTCAAACTGATACGCTTGCAACTATTTCAGCAAAGTCGCAGCAACACAAATGCTGATCATAGCTTGTTTAGTCCATCTTCACCACAGCAACTGACATTTCATACCAAACATGCTCTATTAAGCTATTAATCCTTATCTATAGTGTTCTTTTAGAATTATTTGTATACTGTAATAGTATATTTTAATATTTTAAATGAAGTTTTGGTCACACTTTATATTAGGTGGCCTTAACTACTATGCACTTACATAAAAAAAATAAGTATAATGTACTTATTGTGTTCATATTGTATTGCAAAACACTATTGCTGCTATTGAGGGGGGATACGGGTAAGGTTAGGGACAGGTTTGGTGGTCTGGGTAGGTTTAAGGTGTAAGGGATGGGTCAACAGTGTAATTATAAATGTAATTACAGAAATTAATTACAGATGTAACTACATATAGGTATTTTTACAAATGTAAGTACAATGTAAAAACATGTATGTATACAATAAATGCATTAATTTAAATGTAAGTACACAGTAGTTAAGGCCACCTAATGTAAAGTGGGACCGAAGTTTTTTTTTTTTATATGTAATTAAGTTTTCGTTTTACTTTTAGTCTAAGCTGCACTCACTTTTTATAAATATTTCTATTGAGCTTCAATTTCAGTTATAATTTTAATAACTCCATTTCTTCAACTAAAACGTATTTGTTTCAGTTAGATAGCTAGTTACTTAATTGACTGAGAGGTGCTTTGGTCCACAAATTTTGAAGCATATGGAACACAAATTAATTTACATGTCATTTGCATGGCTATTCTTTATTGTAAATATAGCCAAAGCTAAACGCTATGACAAAAAAAAAAAAAAAAAAATAGAATATTTTTAGATTTTTTTTTTTTTTAAAGAAAGGAAATTAGAAAATAACAGTTAAGGGGAATTAAAAAGATATGTATAATTAACTGCCATTGTGTGAATGATATGTAATCATGTAATCCATAAAAAAGTAACTGTAATGGTAACACTTTAGTATAGGGACCAATTCTCACTGTTAACTAGCTGCTTATTTGCATGCCTATTATTAACATATTGGCTCTTTATTAGCACTTATAAAGAACATATTCTGCATGACCATATTCTACATCCCTAATCTTAAGCTTAACAACTACCTTTCTAACTATTAATAAGCAGCAAATTAGAAGTTTATTGAGGCAAAAGTCGTAGTTAATGGTTTGTTAATAGTGAGAATTGGACATTATTCGGATGACATGATCACAAGTAATCTGTTACTACCAGCAGTGGCTTTATCTATGGTCTGTTATCTATTTCAGGTAATGACGGAGCACTGATTACTTCACATTAAGACCAGGAACATGTATTAATTCTTCATGCTGACTTTAAATTCAAAGGAGCAGTCCTTTTGAATAAGTGTCAGAAACACAAGAAAGTCAAAAAAAAAGTCCAGGTCTACTCTCCTCAATCATCTCCAAACCTCCCAACAATGCGAGTGTAATCTATCATCTGACAGCGAGCGCAGACGTGGAATCTCGGCCTCCTCGCAGTCGGAGGTGTAAAGCATGTGTGCGCTCCTGCTGTCTGAGTTAAGTTCAGTCCGGCGGGGAGTCCAGGTGTTTATCAGGGACCGTGTGCCTCCACTGCTGGAACGCTGAGATTCTGTCTGCTGTCAGTCTGAAGCCAGAGCTGGAGTTATGATGGCACTGAGATGGGAATTACTCGTTTATGATGGATCACCAATTTTGTGCTCGTGTTTACAGCAACACAGCGGCTGGAAAAACTGACCCACATACTGATAATAAATACTGACGGAGAGACACGAAGAAGACTCGCTACACTTTCATCTTTGAGAACAGAGAAAAGAGTGAGACATAAAGATCTAGTCCACCTGTTAATGATTTAACAAACTTCCACAAGTGAATACAATGCAAATCATGTTAAGAACTCTCTCAAAATCCTCTGGAACTTGATAGGAGCATTACTTTTAATTAAGATGATATAAATCAATAATCATATTAATAAACAATATTGTATGAATTAATATTCTTAACCACAACATATGCTTGTGAAACAGAAGTGTATTTAACTGTATTCAATGTGAACGTGTACTTCAAATCTTAAAAATGTACGAAATAAAAAAAATAATGAAATAAAATGCCACTTAAGTACGCTTTTATGGCTGTTTCTTAACACACTTATGTACACTTAAAAGTGCATGTTGTAATCATAGACTGTAAAAAAGATGGACGACGCGTCTCCGCTTCCTTCCACTATAGAAAAGTGAAGCGAATACATCTCAGTATGGCCGCTGCCATCTTGAGTAAATGACGTCATTTGGAGCCCGAGTCTGCGCAGTAGAGATTCGTTTGGAGCCAGAGTCTGCGCAGTAGAGTCGAGAGGTGGAGCCGCGGACTCAAACTCCCGCCCAAACTCCCGCAGACCCAATCAACCATAACGACACGCCCCGTTTTTATAGCATCAAATTACTAGCTAAAATCAAACATATCACAAAAACGAACAATTGAACATATATCAGCGTGATAACAACTACCTTAAATGACCAAAACCGTATTTCGGAATATTGTATTAGAAGTGTAATTTAATTTTGTATTTTGACTGAAGTCCCATTCGTTTACATGGAGAGGGCGGGGTTTATAACCTGTACTGCAGCCAGCCTCCAGGGGGCGATCTAAGAGCCCGCAGCTTCACTTTTAAGGACGAGTGAGACACACCCGGTTGTAATAATGTCAAATTAAAAGTTCCAAATTGCATTTTAAGTCAATGTTTTAATAATCACTTGCCATGATTTAAAGAAGTGCGCTTATTTTATGTTGACTAGCATACGAACATACTGATTATTCATATGATTTCAACTGCAATGTGTTCTTTACGACTTTACATTTAAAGCACATCCAGCAGTACACTTAAACCATATGCCATAAAATTTAAGTTAATTTCAATGTACATGCAATTAGTTTCTGAAAGCATTAACTGTAATTATTTTAAAGTATATTATTTTTGGAATAAGTACATAAGTGTACTAAAGTGTGCTTTTTTATGATATTAAGACATATATATTAATATCATATTTAAATTTAAATCAACTACTAAATGTTGACCAATTGTCTGTTATTTAAAGTGCTACAGTATATATAAAATAAAATGACTTGACTTAATTAAGAAAAAAGATGTAATGTCAGAAAGGAATGAGAAGAGCTTAGAGCAAAACTGCCATCAAAATGAATAAAAATGTCCCCAAACTTTGAGTGTCAGTATGAGAGTGGAACAAGATCATCAATACAGAGCATTTCAGCATCACCTCACCTTATGTTCCAACCCTACATCAATTATTCACAGACTCTAGATTAAAATTTACGACTGAGCTCCACGACGAGGTCTGGAAATGAGCTCCATATCATTGTGTGACCGTCTGTCAGTGCCAAACTTTCCCTGACTGTTCAACTCTCCTGACCGATGGAGTGACACTTTTGCAACTTTTACTGTCACACGTATGACTCTTTCACATTACAGTCTCGGAAAGCCCAGGGTAAAAATGTCTTTCTTTCTGTCTTTCTCAAAGTAAAAGTTTGATCTGTTTTTCTGGATGGTGTTGTATTGCTCCAATATGATTAGCTGGTTTCCATGTTTCTAAGTAACAAGGTAACAATCACTGGATTTGCAGGCCCTTCGGGTCATTAAGACACTGCCGATCAACACAGTGGTGTTTCGCTCCCAAATGATTCAGTGTTTCTGAACGAATCTGGTGAGTCAAAGATTCAAAATTTAGAAACTGCATACTAGTATAGTACTATTTTTAGCATATCTTTCTATGGCATAAACAGCAGGAAAAGTATGTGAGTAAGCAGTTCAGAAATCAGGATGTCACTTGCTTCATTCCTAAATGAATCATCTGTTTTAAATACTGTAAATCGGTTGAGTGAGTAAATTAATGACTCGCTCGTTAAGACAGTGACTTGTCCTCACCTAATGAAGGTTTTGGTTTCATATTTAAATTGGCATTTCATAGCTCTATATAGGGCTTCCCTCAACTATAGATTTTTTTGATAGACTAATAGTCATTGATTTGAAGTGATTAGTCGACTAATCACACATTTTATTAATAAACCTTATAATTCATAACAATAATGAGCCTTTAATTGCCTATAGTATATCAGCACTCAAGCGCACGCATAAAGCTTGCCACACCAACTTAGGTTACACAACCTAATAACAACAAATACCAATTTAATTTTGACATATTGGACACTGAATTAACACTGACATTAGACGTTGAATTGATATTGAATTTTGGTCACCTGACGTCGCAACTGAAATTTTATCAAATATCTTATGACATTGTGTGCCTGCTGGGATGTACTGTAATTCTGTGATTTTTTTTTTTTTTTTTCTGCGACTGATAAAATTTTAATCGACTAAGCCTCTTCTTGCAACTAACGGTTAGTCGACTATTAATTCTATATTCAGTATATTTTATATTTAACAACATTATTTATGCAAGCAGTGTAAATGCATTCATAGCATATCTGAGCTGCAGTAAACAGTCTGTGTAAATACATCTAAATGCCACTTCTGCGGTTCAAAGATAGATTTTGTTGTTTTCATTTGATTGGTAACAGCCCTAAAGTGTATATTATTATTATAAATCACATTTATTGAATAAATAGAAATGGTTATAGAAATAGCCACCGTATACAGTACTACTTTTAGACAGATAGACATAAAGGAACAAAGTCTAAACACATTTCACAGTAATTTCTCGTGTTTTCTGTAAAAATGTTCAGAGAGACTGCTGTGTTATACTTGAACGAGCTATCAGTCCAGTCTATCACTTCAATGCCATATTCAGATCGATCCAACCTTAAATGGCACATAAAACTAAACAAATTTAGTTATGTTCACAACAGTTTTAGTCAAAATCCAAGCAAGAGTTTTATTCATATCCTCAAACTTACATGAACAGCAGTGATTGTGCTTGCCTTAGCAAAAGCCACTAAAACACTTCATAGTGCTGTAAAAGTAGCAATTACTGTTTCTTTCCTTTTGATTTCTTCACTGAATGGACTTGACTAGTTACAGGTGGCTTTTTAAATGTTACTCTGTTTTAACAGCCCTTCAGTCCTTTAATAGCCCTTTACCACTTGTTCGGTACAACACACACACACACACACACACACACACACACACACTCTTATTCCCAGAGCGTACACTTCAGCAGACAAGCTGAACTCCTGAGGGAAAGTGTTTTTAGAAAGCAAGAGGAAAGATGGGGCGTCGTCCTCTCGGCTTCACATCCATTACCCTCCGATCTGCCGGGAGGAGGAAAACATTAGACAAGAAAGAAAGAAAAGAGGCAAGGAAGGAAACACGGCTGTCATTATAAGTGCCACCTTCCCATTTTTCATTTAGTCTGTTCATTTTTTTTTCTATCCCGCACAGTGAGATATAAATTAGAGCTACGACGTGAGCTATACAAGCTTTTTTTTGGCTCTTCCGCCCCGATACACTTTTATACACATATAGGCATCATGAATAGAGCATTCGAGAACATACAACGCTAATCAGACTCATTATCACTCCAGCACCTGTGCGCTTCTCTTTCCACAAGGACGGAAGGAGAGGACGGCGAGAGAGCTGGGAATATGAAATTTTCATATTGCCTTCAGGGGAGAATGTATTTCTCTTTCTTGTGAAAGGAGGTGGAAGAGGTTGAGTTGACGCTTTTAACTGCCGTTAGAAAGGTGTCAGCTGCTTGGTCTATTCACTGACTCCATCAAAGCACCTCTCAAAGTGTCTCTATGTGGCTGCTTTCAGATTTATGAGTCCGCCACACTCAAAACTAGTCTTGCGCTAGAGCATTAAGACTTTCTTTAGGGCCCCATGTTGAGTGCCCTAAGAAGTGCACCGGAGAGTGTGGACTGAATTACTTCACTTGAATTTCTCCAATGAAATCGGTTAGCATAAGCTCTACAAAAGGAAATGAGAAGATGGTTGGACCGTAGAGGGATCAGATATCTCTCAGTCCCCGCAAAGCTCAAAGTCAAAAAGGCCACATTCACAGCGCAGCTGAATAGGGCTGTCACTTCACTTCTGCGTAATCCCCTTCTTTTCGGTTATTTACGGTGACAACCACATTGCAGAGTGACAAAAATCCAAATCCTTTAACCATACTGTCATTAAACCTGTGATGGGGTGTATAAAACGAAACTGAACAATGCAATGATGGATATTGTCTCTACGAATTTTCATTAAAAGACCAAATGATTTTTTTTTTCTTTTTTTTTTTCAGTGACAGAAGGTGTTTAAACTTCATATATTGATTGGCCAACCAAGGTCAAACTAAAATATTATATAACTTGTTTTATTAAAAAAAAAAAAAAAAAGAAGAAATAAATAATATGTGGGTTAGAGTAAAATAAAATAAAATAGACATAATATGCACGTAAAAAAAAATAAAATAAAAAAAATAAAATAAAAAAACATACCTGTGGGTGTGTTTGTCAAAAGAATGAACTAAATGTAAATAAATACATAAATAAATTTTAAAAATCAAGGAAAAAGTCTGGTTCACTGCTGCAAACTAATTCTCTTTACTTTTTTATATTCAATTTTTATTTATTTACTTTGTTTCATTAAAATTTTATGATTAATTTATGATGTTTGTATATATATATATATATATAAACATCATAAATTAGTCATTTATTATTAATAATTAAAACACTACAATTTGTATATTGGGTAACACTAAAGGTGTCTGGTTAAATTACAAACTAAAGAGAACATATTTAAAGATAAAATATTTGTCAAACAACATGTAAGATGCAATCAGCACTACAATATTTGTAAAAATTGATCAAATAAAATTGTATTATTTACTTGCTTACCCTCTCCACTTTCTGTAGAAATGGTCTGAATACAGGTTCTTTTTTTTTTTTTTTTGTCATTATGCAGTAACAAGGTTGTTCGTAAATGTGTGACAAAACCAAAATGATATTCTTAGTAATTAAAACTAGCGGAGCTGTGGTTAGTGCTTTTACACATTGTTAACATGTTAATATTATTGCATATGTTTGGAAATTGATTTTAAGAACATTTTTTGTTTACTTTGTACAACAAACATGTTTTGCACTGTGTTTGGCCACCATTTGGGTCATGAGGGAAAACCACTTGGGAAGCACCGTCTTCTGCTCGACTACCGACAAAAAAAATCATTCTACATACAGGCTCCTTAGACGTACTCATGTTCTCTCAGCAGCGAGTTTCCTAACGGGATCAGAACTAGAGTAGCTCTTCTTTAGAGGTTAATTAAGATTAATTAAATATATCTAACTCTTCTCTCCAGAGGACCAATGATTGCACACAAGATTGATCTTTTTTCCTCCATCAGACCGCTCCAGACCTTGCAGGGTTGCCAGGGTTACCTTTCTCAAGTTTGGAATGAAGGACACACAAATTAGACTGTGAAATCCAAACATGCCGCAGTCCTTCCTCTGCGGCCCCATTCATGCTGCCATTAACATCTGCTTTAGTGATCCGATCAGTCAAGACAGACTGGCATTCACACCTGCCATTAACATGTGTCTCAAAAGCAGCTCAAGTGACCACTTGTGATTAGATTTTGTCGAGTCGCGCATGCTTAGAATAATGTGTGCTACTTTGCTGCTCTCTGGGATGCATTAGCATTTACACTATAAATGCATTTTTAAATGCAGTTTCTGATGCCATTTCAGTAAACCGATCGCATGTTTACAAGATGGATCTTCATTCCAGGTGTAAATGAAGCATATGTGATTCACACAGTCGACAAACTCAATTCCTTCATTAAAGAAGCCCATAATAACATTTCATATAATGGCTCATCAACCAAAATCCATCTCTTCAGAAAGTTGTCGTACAAACAGAAATTAATGTGTTTTTAATGTGCAATCTATTTTGATAAACTATAATTCCTCCTCGACTTGGAAAACACGACTTGCTAATTCATTCTTCAACTACTGTTACGCACAATCCCCAAAAGCAATTTAACAAATTGTGTCGCTAACTTCGAAATACGTGAACAATTTAGCAGTTGTGATGGTGCTTACAATTATTTTTCTTATTATCAGTCCGCTAAGAGCATGGCATTAAAATAAAGAGTGTTTTAATAACAGCTCTTGTGTGCGATTAGAATTAGTGACGTTCTAAAATAAAGCAAACATCCCCGAGAGATTCTCCGCAGCAAGCGTTTAGTGGAGTATTTGCATACTTTAATGGATCCATTTTGCTAAATGTGTTTATTTTCTGAAACCTCTTTCATCCCTGAGATTATAAATGGATGTAGTTTGTAAATTGACAATAATATAAATGCTTGATGATTTAGGGGATTTGTTTGAGGTCGTCTGCCTTCCCAAGGAACTTTGAATTGACTCTTTCCAAACAAAATAGTGTGTAAATGAATGAAATGAAATGTTCTGACATGCAAAGATAAAAAAGTAGCTGTCCTGTTGGACATTGGTCGTGCACTGACACTTCAATCAACGAGCTAGTTTTAATAGCAAGACATTTTAGCTGAAAATGTCGCGTTGCATAAAATATTTTACTCTGAAATAAAATAGAAAATGATTTTATTAAATGCATAACCATTTTAGCAGCACTACAAATACTGACAATCAAGCATAACAAGTGAGAAAATATATACAAAATAAACCATTCAGAGGTACTAATCAGAGTTGAATTACGCTATTGTTATTATTAGATGAAAGCATAGACTATGTACCAAAATTTTTCCAAATTTTCCAAAAATGGAATTAATTAACCAGAATTTCTACTAAACAATACATTTTAACAAATATGACTAAGCTTTGTGAATTACATTCACAAATGGTCTTGGTCACAGAAATTCACACTACAATAATATACTGCTTCATTATCCTGCATTATATCTCAGCTCAATCTTTTCTTTCCAGCATGAGACAAAATAAAGGCTTCAGAGAGAATAAAACAAGGAAATACTGGGAAGGAATCCACAGCTTCCTCGGGGAAAGGAGGAATAAGCAAACAGAACAGGATCAGTAATACAGGACAGTAAATATTAGCAAAGCAGCAAAGGGGATGGAAAAGAGTGAACAGATGGATCATAGTATGTATCTATTATTTATCAGCAGTCTCAGTTCAATTCCTACATCTTGGTTGATCTATTTCTGCACATGACAACCAAAAGTTATTAGCTTTTTTTGGAAGTGTCTGTTTACACCAAGTGCAAGTATAGTCCACCTTGTTGGAAAAGGATGTTTACTCTAACCCCACCATTGAAAAAATTACAAAGGAAACATGTCTGGTAAGAGGAGCAGTGGCGTGGAGAGTAAGGACCATGTATTTAGTTTTCACAAGTTTGAAACAGGCTTTTTTAAATCCTGTTCTTCACCCTATTCTACACCCTACACCTATCAGATGAAAGTGGCATTTATTGTATAAGGCTTTATTTATTTCAGTATGGTTAGGGATCGTGGGGGTGGGCTTTAGGCACAGGGACAATCATGGTCCCAGAAAAGGAGTCATCCAGTTATGATTTTAATAAAGCTTTATTAAATGTTAATACTGCATACAGTGGTTTTATAAATTTACTACAGTACAACGTGGTGAAAATGGTTTAAGTGTAAATAGCATCTAACACTATTTCCTTATTGTCGATAGCGTTTACCCCTATTTGCACTTAGTGCAATACCCATCTGCTGTTTTTATTTATTAAACTAATATGATGTATAATTCTGTTTTCGTTATCATCATCATCATATGGTGTGCCAAAGTAATTTCTCATTGTTTCATTCGTTAAGCTTTTTGTTAAGTCATAAATCAAGCTTTTGAAACCATACTGCACTTAAATAACCTCAAATAAACACCACAAACATAATAAGATTTTTTGGACTCTCTCTTAAACACACTCAACAAATCTCACATTCATTAGAACAAGTCACACCATCTTTCGGGTGTTTTTTTCTTTTCTTTTCTTTTCTTTTTTTTTTCTCTGCAATGATTAGTGTGGTTTCCTGTTCATGTGTCATTTTTGCTTGTGATAATCGCAGGCTTAAAATAAATAAACTGCTGAATGGTAAATAGAGTGCAAGATGTTAACAAGTTCACCTTTTTTTCAGAAGTAAAAGAAAATAAGCTGCTTTTAAACTATCGTTGGTTAAATTTTAAACAAGGCTCATTGCAAAAATCTGCCTCTGCAAATTCTGGTATTATGTTTCATCTTGAACGGTTTGTGTCACTTTCAAAGTAAAATGTCTAGTGAGTGGCCCTAAAGTGTGTTCAGTTTTATCAGAAACAGAACCTAACTGATGATATGTGAGATAAAACACATTCGCTGAAACAATCATGCCATTTTAGCTTGCTTTGAGGTTTTATAGGAACTTATGTTTCACAGGACTCTTACCCAAGCCTCCTCATAGCAAGAGCAGTGCTGTACCGGGTGCGCTACAGAGCAAGTTTACTATGTCAGAAAAGTCATATATGAAGCTGGTTATATGTCAAAATATATTAGTGTGCAAGTCCTACACTATGGTAAAAGTGTTTAAGGTCACAACTTACTATTGTGAAAGTAGCTGCATGGAAATAAGTATGTATTAATTATTAATCTTCCCTGTAATCATAATTATTATTTTTTTTTGAAAAGGAAAACAAGTTGTTGGTGTTTTACTGCCAATAAAACTATAAGTAATGGCATGTTTTCCAATGAGCCTATGTTGGTCATTTCATCATTCAATAAATGAGTGAGAATTTGAAATGTGTTCTTTCTGGCAGAATAAGAGATATGGACTAGTTTCACTAACCAAAATACTTTAACATGTACGCACGCGGCTATACTTACATTTGAATTTTATATTTCTTTTTATATATATATATATATATATATATATATATATATATATATATATATATATATATATATATATATATATATATATATATATATATATTTATTACTTACAGAATTTTATGTATTTTTATATTCATATCTTTTATTTTATGTTCATTAAGGTAAAGCTAGGATTTTTTGTCTGTTTTTTTTGTGGCTAAATGGAACGAAATTTTGTGACATGCATTTATTTGACATTCAGCAGCCCCTATTTCTCTGCATTAAAGAACACAGCAGACAATAATGCGACCTCCTTCAACAATACATACAGCAGCGTGACCAAACATACACAAACACACTCTTATGATGCACTCACCGACTAATGGCATGTCATGTTCTGTAAGTGTGTGTGTGTGTGTGTGTGTGTGTGTGTGTGTGTGCAAAAGGACAAAGTAGGAGAGAGGAGAGGACAAACTTCAAATGAGCCGAGTGAAGTAAATGTGAAAATAAATGGAGTGATAAAAAAAGAAATGGAGCAAAGTAGAATCATGCAAAGCCATTAAGGAGAGAGAAGAGAACAGGAAATGAAAAAGATGCCGACTTTTGATGTGTGTGTGTGTGTGTGTGTGTATGTGTTGTCTGAGCTGTATGTATTGACAGAAAGGCAGTGATGACTCTCAATATGTGAATGTATGTATGTATGTGTGTGTGTGTGTGTGTGTGTGTGTGTGTGTGTGTGTGTGTGTGTGTGTGTGTGTGTGTGTGTGTGTGTGTGTGTGTGTGTGTGTGTGTGTGTGTGTAGGTATAGCTCAGATGAGTTGAGGGTGTGTGTGCAGGAAAGATCATCAAGAACAGCATGAGGGCGAGTGAATGATGACAAGATTTAATTTTCAAATCATGTGCCCTGAATGCCAAGCGAGACCTTAAACACACACACCCATGTAAAAATGACCTAACAAGACATTATAAATGCTTAATAAATATATTTATTCATACTTAACTTAAAACTAGACTCCTGGTTTATTTCATGATGCATCAAAAATAGACTACTATAGCGAGACTGAGGGGTGTTGTATTTATGTTTTGTCTCATTTATATCATGACTCATATATATATATATATATATATATATATATATATTCTTATGTTGCTTACCAGAAGCTACTCTGTATGTTACCCATGATACTCTTCAGAAGTTCACAATGCCTATCCACAGCAATGATTAAAAATTATATATTTTATGGTTACACTTTATTTCGATAGTCCACTTTAGGCATTCTACTAACTATAAGTAACTTTGTACCTAAATTCTCATTAATTTGCAACTACATGTCTATTAACTCTCAATATGGTAGGTTTAGTGTTAGTAGAATAAGTTGACACTTGCAAAGTCTCTCATAGTCAGTACGTAGTATGTTGTGGATCCATCAAAATAAAGTGTTAGAAGATATTAAGCAGACAGTCTACTAATACTCTAATGACTGCTCTTACTAGTATGTCTAAAGTGGACTATCGAAATAAAGTGTTACCTACTTTATTTATCAAGTGAAAGTGAAAGTGAAAGTGACATACGGCCAAGTATGGTGACCCATACTCGGAATTTGTGCTCTGCATTTAACCCATCCAACGTGCACACACACAGCAGTGAACACACACACACACACTGTGAACACACAGTGGGCAGCCATTTATGCTGCGGCGCCCGGGGAGCAGTTGGGGGTTCGGTGCCTTGCTCAAGGGCACCTCAGTCGTGGTATTGAGGTGGAGAGAGCGCTGGACATTCACTCCCCCCACCTACAATCTCTGCCGGCCCGAGACTCGAACTCGCAACCTTTAGATTACGAGTCCGACTCTCTAACCATTAGGCCACGACTTCTTAATTTCATCAAGATGAAATTATCAAATTATTAAAATCACTGCTTAACAATGATTTATAATGCATTTGTAAAGGAGTTATTAGTCATTTATGAACACCTTTACAAAGAGAATCTTAAATGTAAAGTGTATATTTCCATTCATATATAACAATGAAGTTCTGTTTATAGCCCGCACTTTATTAGATGTTGTCTGCTGCTTTAAATGCTTGTTCTCTTTAAGAGTGGATTCTGATTGGCTGTCAATGCTTTTATCGTTCATCAGCTGTGGAAAAGAAAATCAAAAATCATTTTGAAAGTGATTCCAACAATATTGTTACTCATTGATATTATCAGTACAGTTGTGGTGTGCATTCTGCTTTTCTTCTAAATGTAGAACAATTTTAATAATATACCTTTGTTGTTATTATTATAGCTATCATTCTTGCTGTGAATAGGTATTTATAAAGCTTGTACAGAATTGATTTTTACAAGTTCAGTGAACGTAGTTGAATAAATTTAATAACTTATGTTTAAGGCCAAAATTGACCAGTTATTTTAATTTTTGTCTCTTTCGCCAACAAAAATAATCCCACTACAGCCAAAGCCTCAGGCTTTAAGTGCTGCCAAGAAACACACAGACTGAAAGCCTGTAGTAAACACTGAAAGTCAGGAATAAAGTGTGTATTACAGTGAATCGACAGGATTAAAGCTTGAGGGTGAGAGATTGACAACAAGATTTCATTTTCCAAGTGCCAAGAGAGGCCTTAAACACTCACACTGACTAGCTACCAGATCAA